>CM035173.1:8532422-8670990 GCA_020205615.1 Panax quinquefolius | reverse complement strand
TTGTTGGTCTTTTGGACTTATGACCAATTTTTTTCTTCTTTAGGAACTGTGATATGGTGGCTTGGTCCTCTTCAGCTTCGTCTTGCTTTTTCTTCTTATTTAGCCTCCTTAGAGTTTCTATATCAGAGGATTCTACATGAATGTCGATGTAGATCCTTGAGGCTCTTCAATCTGCTCTAGCCCTTAGCTTTCTCTTACCATTAATTTTTTACGGAAAGAAGCGGAGGGTTCTCCTTGTTGGCTTCTCCTTCTTCTTGACTTCTTCCCGACAACATGGACATGTTTCTGGAATGCATGCATTTTGTAGATTCCTAGTTCTTCCAATCGGACACTTTGTCATCATTCGCACATACTCAATGCGGGTTTCTCTTCCGGTTTTCAAACAAGCTCTTTGGGTCATTCTTGATTTGGGTTGATGGCTTCTCCCTCTTCATCCCCAATTTTGTCACCTAGTCTTGATTGCGAATGATACTTATGAAACGCCCATATAGCATCTTTTGAGGGCTTTTTTGATTTCTTGAGTTGAGGATCCACCTTCCCATCCACTCGAGTAATCTGACTCCATAGTTGAGTTGCATGCCATTAAACATGGCCGTCGTGAGCTTTAGTTGAGCTTCATTCATCGAGTCATGACCTGAGCTCTTGCAGCATATGAATTTTCCAATAATGTCAGCTAAGAACTCGTACCTTTATGGGAACTCCTTCTTTTTGTATCCTTTTACAAAGTGGTTTTTCTTGTGATGCATTTTCCTTAGACTCTCTTGGAAGTTTATGCTGTCTAAGAATGGGTGCCCTTCATTTTTGAAACCTAGGGCCAGATTGAAGTCCTCTTCCCTTAGTCTCATTTCTACTCCCTTTACTCGAGTAGTGACAGTGTTGTGTTCGAACACACCATTCTTATAGAACTCCTTCACTAGCTTGGGATAGATGAGTGTATCGGTGCTCAACGCCTCTTCGAGACCCGCCTTCTTAAGTAAGACTAGCGTCTTGTGAAATTTTGGTGGAAGCGGTCTTGAACTCGTCAAGTAGTAGTCAGTAGCACTGAAACCACATTTGAAGCGACCATTGATTCCATAGTTGGAGGTGAGATCTGACCGAGCTTTCTGGCGATTTAGGGTTTCGCTTTGAGAGAGAGAGAGGATGAGAGAGATAATCTTTTGAACTTCAAATTTCAAAGACATGATTTCAATTTGTACTTGTAACTTCCTCTCTCTTTTCACTTAGTGGGGACAGTGTCGATTTTTTGCTTGGCTCTCGATTTTGACTGTGCAGGAGTGTACTAATTTGCCCTTGGCTTTTTCAGAGCTGAGGTGTCCTTAGGAAGACTATGATCGTTGAGGTAGTCTTATGTTCGTTGAGTCTGTCCTGCGATCGTTGAGTCTGTCCTACGATCGTCGAGTCTGTCTGGCAGTCGTTGAGTCTGATCAGCATTCGTTAAGTCTGTCCTACGATCGTCGAGTATGTCCGAATCCTTATGATGAGATTTTGATAAAGCATTCTTTTAAGGCAGCTCGGGAAGGGCCAACCTCTTGGAGAGATTCAAGGGTTAGGTTTGTTCCTGAGGCACCTCTTAGAGAGATTGATTTGTTATGAAGCTTGTCATCACAGGATGAGCTTTTGTCATCATTGAGTCTGCACTAAGATGGTTGAGTCCTTGCAACGATCGTTGAGGTAGTTGTCTGTTCAGCTCTACGATCGTGAACTTCCCTTAATCATGTCTACAATTTTGAGTCCAGCCTTTGTATTTGTCATTGTTAGCACAATCTAGAGCATATATTTCATGGTTGTAGATTTAGCATTTCTAGCTCACTTATTAACTTATTAAATCTGGATTCATCTAGTGGTTTTGTAAAAATATCAGCAAGTTGATTTTCAGTAAGGATATAGTGTAAAGATATAGTTCCATTTTGCACATGATCCCTAATGAAGTGATACCTTATTTCTATATGTTTGGTCCTAGAATGCATGACAGGATTATGAGTTATTCCTATGGCACTTGTGTTATCACAGTGTATGAGAATAGATTTGAAATCGAATTCATAGTCAGCTAGCTGATTTCTCATCCATAGGATCTCGAGCCACGCCCAATGCCAATGACAATATATTCAAATTTATGCGGTTGAAGTAGACCTTTGAGTTTTGCTTTTTGCTAAACCAGGACACAAGTCTGTTTTCAAGAAGTTAACAGGTGCCACTGGTACTTTTTCTATCTATTTTGCATCCTGCAAAATCAGCATCTGTGTATCCTATTAGTTCAAATGAGCATTCCTTGGGATACCACAGCCCCAAGTAGGGTGTACCCTTGAGATACCTGAAGATCCTCTTTACAGCAGACAAATGTGTCTCTTTAGGGTTAGCCTAAAATCTAGCACATATGCATGTTGCAAACATTATATCTGGTCTACTGGCAGTTAGGCATAAAAGAGACCTTATCATACCTCTGTATTGAGTGATATCAATACTTTTACCTTTCTCATCCTTGTCAAGCTTGGTTGTAGGAGCAATTGGTGTTTTCATGGGAGAGGCTGATTCCATGCCATACTTCTTTAGTAGGTCTTTGATGTACTTGGTTTGGTTTATGAAAATTCCTTCTTTAGTCTGCTTTACTTGCAGTCCAAGGAAGAAGTTCAGTTCACCCATCATGCTCATTTCAAACTTGCTCTGCATTAGCTTAGAGAATCTCTTGCATAAATTTTCGTCAGTAAAACCAAAGATAATGTCATCAACATAGATTTGAACTAGTAAGACTTTGTCTTTATGCTTTCTAAGAAACAGTGTGGTATCTACTCTTCCTCTAGTGAACCCATTTTCGATTAAGAAGTTAGTCAGTGTTTCATACCATGCTCTAGGTGCTTGTTTAAGACCATATAAGGCTTTATCTAATCTATAGACATAATTGGAAAGAGATGGATTGATGAAACACGGAGGTTGCTCTACATGGACTTCTTCTTGGAGTTCTCCATTTAGAAATGCACTCTTGACATCCATCTGGAAGACTTTGAACTTCATCTGAGCCGCAAAGGCAAGAAAGATTCTGATGGCTTCTAGTCTAGCAACAGGTGCAAATGTCTCATCATAGTCGATACCTTCTTTTTGAGAATAACCCTTTGCCACTAATCTTGCCTTGTTTCTGGTTATGACCCCATCTTCTTCCATTTTGTTTCTGAAGACCCACTTAGTTCCTATCACAGGATGGCTCTTTGGTCTTGGTACCAATCTCTATACTTTACTTTGTTCAAATTGGTTGAGCTCTTCCTGCATTGCTTCTATCCAGCTGGAGTTTTCCATAGCATCCTCTATCTTTTTTAGCTCTATTTGTGACAGGAAGCTTAGATAAAAACATTCATTCTGAGTAGTTGCTCTTGTTTTGACTCTGGCACTCGGATCTCCAATGATTAGATCTTGAGTGTGAACTCTTGCCCACCTGTTACCAGTTGGGACATCTGTCCTGATGCCTTCCTGTCTTAAATCTTCAAGGTCTATTTCTTCTTCTTGGAGTGGAGGCTCGCTGTCTTGCATGGACCTCTCTACGATCACATTCTCATGCTCTATGATTTCACTATCGACCTTTGTGATCGTAGTGTTGAGCTCGACAACTTCATTCATAAATGTCTGCCTTATATCGGTCGTAGTGTCTTGAGTCTTTGTTTTGTCTAAGTCGGTTTCATCAAAGATGATGTGTATTGAGACTTCAACATTCGATGTCTTCTTGTTGAACACCACAGTAAGCCTTCTTGCATATGGCATATCCAATAAAGATTCATTCATCTTGTTAGGTTAAGTAATATTCACGAGCGTAATCAAATTACACAAAATATCTTAAACGTGGAAAATCGAGTTTTAAAATTTTACAAACCATATACCCGGATCACCCTTTATGCACAATTATTAATTAAGCGAAAAAGAAAGAACAAGAATCATACCCTTGAAGATCCGAAGCTTTCCGCAGTACAAGTTCACCTCGATCCTTTTCGCGTTCAACTTGAATCAGCGGGTTTGGTTCCTTCCTTTGATCAACGTTAGCCACCCAAATGTTTGGCCTCTAGAGTTGATCCACCAGGAAGAAGAAGAATTCAAGAAGATAGGTATTTGGCAAAACCCTAGTTTTTCTATCTCTATTGAAAAAAGACGTACTCTCCAAACTATTGGAATTACATTATGTTGTAAAAAGTCAACCACCACTCACCCATAATAAGACTTCTCTTATTTATAGATGTGGGCAACTCTCCTTAACAATTAAGGAATTGGGTTTTATTTAATTAATTAAATTCTTTTAATTAATTAAGCTCTCTAATCTTATTAGAGATAATTAATTAAACTCTTTTAATTAATTTGCCTCCTAATCATATTAAGATATTTGAGAGTACTTTTATTAATTAATTCCCAAACTCATTTAGGAATTAAATAATTATAATAGTAATAATAATAATAAGACTCCTCTTATTAATTTATATTTAATATTTTTAAAAATATTAAATAATAAATATTAAGCTATTTAATTTATTCTATCACCATAGATTAAATTAAATATACTTAACTTATTATTACGACTATGCCATTAACTTCTTAAATAATTATTCTTCCTTTTATGGTGTGACCCTTTAGGTTCTCCATATTAAATCGGTTGTGAATAAATCAATTAGAACAATTCTAATCTTATTTAAATAAATAAATTAAACTATTAATTTATTTAAATAAATAATATTTATTCTACTGATAGGGATAAGCCTCCTAGCGATCAACGACTTTCCGGATAATATAGATTTCAACATTAATCATAAAAGAACCTTTGAGTAAATAGTTCTGCAAATGAATTCAATCCTTCCACCATCTGATGTCCCAATTAAATATAAGGCATGGAATTCTTGTCAAGTCTTATTTTATTTAATTATATGTATTTTGATCCTTAAATGCACAATTTCAAATAATGCAAATTAGAAACTCCTTTCTAATTTTATTACATTTTGACCAAGGACTCTTGAGTTGTCATTTATCGAATCACATAGGACATTTCTCTTCTTTTACTAGAAGTGGTAGATTCTTTATTGATCATACATTATCTCCATGTACAACTTATTATACCCAAGCATACCCTTTGATATACCCTAAGGGTCTTAAGGAATAAGTCAAGTATAACTCATCATACACAAGATACTATGATGATCTCAAGTCCAGGATCACTTGTAGTACTATCACTACTGAAATTCCTATTGACAGAATAAGTAAAACTCCATTAGGTATTCCTTAGCGAGCCACGTTCGATGAACTTATTCTCTAATAAACACCTACATACTTGCTTTAGTGTCTCCACACAAATGATCATGAGATCAATCATCCTCATCCAATGAAGCAAGCAACATATGTACCCGATCTATCCGGATTTACCAATCCCCAATTTATTAATCCAACGATTGGGAACTATTTTATTTTAAAGCTTTCTAAAATTTAGATCTCATTAGAATGATCATCATCATTATTTTAAAAGCATTGCTTAAAACTATGGGTTTATCACATATTATAAAATAGCAACATATAGATAATTTAAAAACCTTTAATAAATAAATACTTTTTATTAATAAATGAATAAGATTGTTACAAAGTATATGCTTTATCATCAAACATGATTGGCTTGTATGCATACTACTTTCAATCTCCCACTTGCACTAAAGCCAATCGTCATGGTATCTCATACTCTTCTTCTCTAAGAGGCGATTATCCTGCTTTATTGGATAAGCTTCAAAGAAATGGATATGTAATGTTGTTCTTGAGAGTCCACTATCTCTATAGTGATTTCCCATCTTTCAATGATTCTTATAATCAAATGAAAGTGCCACAACACATGTTTAGATCCAAGATGAGACTTAGGAACTATTCTAGTTACATTATGAACTTATCATCCAAACAATCAACTTGCGACTTCATTTATAGCTATATACTTTGTCTTTATCACTAAACCAACAACTCTTTGTTGTTTGAAACCTTTCGAATTCAACGCACCACTGCTTTGTTGAAGGTAACGCTTTTACCTTAAAGTGGATTTTCTGTCGTCTTGATGCATGCTTTGAAAAACTTGAGTGCATTAAGCCCTCTAGTTTTAATTCGGACCCACCATGAATATAATCACATCCTTAGTTCTAGTTAAGTACATTAAGATGTTTTCAACCATCTCACGTTGAACTTCTCGAGAATATAAGCGATCAACATCGGTCTCGTACATTTCATTGCATACATGATAGTTACTCATGCGATCTCTCTTTTAGGAGTCTATGGAGACTATATAGAGATACACTCCAAGGCTCATCAACATGAGACATCCTTGGAGTTTTCCATGCTAAATGACTTTAGCATCAAATGAATATACGTTCCTTGGGTTAAGTCGAGCATCCTATTAAATCTATCTCAGATAGATTAATATCCCCAATTAAGATACTCTTCCCAAATCATTCGTGGAGGAATGTTTGAACAACTTTATCTTTCTTGATACTAGCATTGGCATGTCATTCCTTATCCGTAGTATATCAACATAAAATACTAGGAATATCATGGCGCTCTCCTTCGTCCCCTTTTGTACACATTAGGTTCATTCTTATTTGTGATAAAATCAAACTCTTTTGATTATCATATCAAAAGCGAATGTTCCATTTTTGAGAAGATTCCTACAATCCATTTCTCTGAGTGTCTACAACTCTTACCTCATTGTATGTAAGTGGATCATCAACTTTATGATTCGTACCTCATCATCATCATCCATGATGAATCCATACCTCCTAGGTATCTTGATGACTATTCAGATTCTGATTGATTTTGTGGTACAATAGTCTACATCTACGGGTTCTTTTATTTGACTTATAGTGTTTTGTGGTTCTTGAACTCTTCAAGATCTATTATCCTCCCACTAGCCCTTCATTGATAAACATCTTTATCTTAGAAGGAAACGTGTTTCACAATAAACACCTTTTGCTAAGTAGGATTATAGAACATATACCCTAAACTTACTTTAGGATGTCCCACAAATCTGTACATGTCAAATTTTGTCCCAAGCTTATCCTTTAGAACCTTTTCACATAAGTTGGACAACCCCTTATCTTAACATACTTAAGATTAGGAATCCTCCCTGTCTATAACTTTTATGGAGTCTTTGGGCCGGATTTTGAGGTTACCTTTTCGTAGATATGCGGCCATTTCTAGGAGATGATCTTAGAAGGATACTGGAATGTCTGTAAAATCATTATGGATCGTACCATGTCTAACAAGGTGTGATTTTTCCTTTCAGATACATCAATCAATTATTGTGTATCAGGAGGCGTCCATTGTGAGAAAACCATTTGAGATGATCTAAAAACTTATTGTACAAGTATTTATTCCTTGATCTAATCAAGGAATCTTAATACTTTGCCAATTTGTTTCACTTCTGAATTCTTTGAACCTATCAAATAATTCACACATGTATTTCAACAAATACACATTCAACTCTTTGAATGATCATCTACTTTTCTTATACTAGTTTGTTCAATTTTTAAAATAATTTTTCACGTAAAGTCAGTACACAAAATCCATTAAGTAATATTCGATTCTATACTGAAACATTATTATTATAAATAGAACAACAATTGTTCTTAATTATAATACCAAAGATTTCATTGTCCAATAATAAAATGGAAATAATGTTTCCAATAAATACTTTGGAATACAATAACAACTTATTGACTTAATAGATTTGCCGTAGGGATTGCTAAACTATAAGTTCTATGGCTAATCTGACAACCTTTGCTTCATTTCCCATACATAGGATTACTTATCTTTGTTTAGCTTTCTACTTCTGTTTGGTCCTTTCATAAATCTATATTTATGATAACCAAAGCGGTATCCAATACCCAAGTAGAACCTTGACTTAAAATTTTTTTATTTTAAATCATGAACAAATTTGTATTTATATGTAACGAAACTTCACTAAGCTTCTTACGGTTAGCCTCTGCAAGATGCTTCTTGCGCTTCTTTCCGGTGTCGGAGCTTATTATAGTGGAAGCAAACTCCTTTGCTATCCATATCAATTTTGTTCTTATTATCCTTTGTTTATGCCTTTCTATATTTACCTTCTTAGAATCATTCTTCTTTTTCGGAAGATCCTTTGGCCCCTACCAATAAGACTCGGTCTTTCTTGGTTGGAAAATGACTCTCAACATTTTTCAACATGTTAAGCAAATCGGCCCGAGGTGATATATCTAGCTTGTTCATATAAAAATTCACAACAATTGTGAAAAAGGAGTCCGGGAGTGAGTTCAAGATCAAATCTTGGCTCAACTCTCCATCCATGACAAAACCTGTTGTCCTAATTGATCAATCAAATTGATAATGTTAAGGACTTTTATCATCTTGTACTGTAGTGTCATTGGTCAGTTTAGATCGAAAGAGCTCCTTAGATATCTTATATCTATCAGTCCTACTTTCCTCACCATCAACTACTTGATGTGCAGGAATATAGTAGGAGTATCCATGGTTTCAGGCTGACACTGAAACTTATTACTTATGGATACGAGCATGATGCATTGAGCCAACTGTGCATCATCTTGCCACTTTCTAAAAGTTGCAATCTCTTCCTCAAAGGCATTATGCGCAACCATTCTGAGGATAGGCGTATTAAGGACATAAGATAGCTTTTTCGACCATGAGAACTATTCTCAAATTCCTTAACCAATTCGTTTAATACTGGTCCAGATTAATTAACATCTATTATATTTCGCATGATAGTAATTTAGACATTGTAAAATTCTATAAATAAATTTGTAATCAACAACATTTTAACATACATTCTTTTATTAATTACCAAAATAAATTAGGTCTTGTTTTAAATTGGTATCTCCCACTATTTTCTTTAAACTATATTACCATCAATATATATAGTTCGGCAATATTTAATTAAAGATATGCTAGTGAGAATAAGGATTCCATTTCAAATATATATAGCCTTGTGGTGACACAACAATCTATATATAAATAAATAGGTAGACAACTCTTGTCAATTACATGAACTATGCAATTTCTTGTATTTTTCCTCTTAGATTATTTTGATCAAGTGGTGGCACATCTGAATCAAAATTATCCAAGTTAAGTCCAACCTAGCACTCCATATATTCAAAAAAGAAAATATCATCCTTGTGGTGACCTGATAAAACAATATTGTTCAATTTTCTTTATAAGCATCAAATGTGATAAATTAACATCTTAAATACTTAATACTTGCCTTGTGGTGACACAACAAACTCATATTAAATATTTAATATTCTATTAATTTTATCATGCTTTAGAAAGCGACGTTCGATATTCCAAATATCTTTGAGCGCTTAGGACTTAATATAAAATATTTGAGTGGTTTGTTATTAATTTGTCTCATCTTGTTTAGCGCTTTACACACATATATATATAAAATATACGTCGTATATTAATAAACATGCGAAGCATGTTTTCATAATATATAATATATATAGTATAAGCATGCACATATAGAATACTATATTCTACGGATTGATTATGGACTTTTATTTTAGTTTGGTTAACTAGAGCCACCAAGTGAACCAAAAGGTCAAACCCTAGGGTGCAAATTAATATTTAAATATAACTATTACATTTAAACCCGGGCTTCATTACAAACGGGTCTTCATTACAATCTGTGTGTAGCGTGCGGTGTTGTGACTTACATCCCGTAAGTATTCAGCGCAGCGATTTATTTGCTAGTAGAGTCCTTCCACCTCTATCGGGGTTACTGTTCTTTCTTTAAAGAACTCCATTTTTTGAGGAGTTCGTGGAGTCGAGAATTTATGGTGATGCCATTGTCTAAGCAAAACTTTTCTATTTTTCTCGAGAAATCGAATTCTCTTCCATGATCACTCCTTATGGCCTTGATTTTCTCCTTTTCTCGTTCATCACTAGTCCGAACATCTTGATTAATTAGGAGATCGTTTCATCCTTTGAGGTTAGTAAGAATACCCATGTGAATCGGTGTAGTAAATCATTATGACTAGAGAGTATCTTTTTCCTCCAAGACTAGTTGTTGGGATTGGCCCAAAGAGATCCATGTGGAGCAACTGCGAGGGCTTGTTAATGGAGTTAACGGTCTTGCTCTTGAATGAGCTTGGTTTGCTTTCCAAGTGGCGGTGTTGCATGGCCTTTCCTTCACAAAGTTGAACTTGGTAGGCCGGCCTGAGGTCTTTTGATGCCGGTTGGACATGCTTTTGAAGTTTAAGTGAGATGACCTTCTATCTTTATAGCCAACTCATTTCCTCGGATACTTTTGCCAGAAAACATATTGTCTCATCAGAGCTTAGTTGACCAAGATCCACTGTGTAGATATTTCCTTCTCTTGTTCAATCGACTTTACTTCGGATGTCTTCAAATCTCTAACTTGACACTGATTGTTGAGAAATGTTACTTGGTGACCCTTGTCGCAGAGTTGGATGATACTTAGAAGGTTGTGTTGGAGTCCTTCCACATAAGCTACTTTTTTTAAAAGATATTGCACCATTGCCGTGAGCCGTATCCTCTTGTCTTGCGGTAGTTATCTCCAAAGATGGTGAGGGACCCTCCTTTTCTATGTAGTTAGATAGTAGAGCTTTGTTCCTGTCATGGCTCGAGCTTCCAATGTCCAGATACCGTGTTGAGGTCGTGGAGCTCTTTTCTGTCAACATATTTGAACCTTCATTTTGGTACCCATATTTATGTGGGTCCTTCATTGTTAGTGCCTTTGGGGACCCAAATTTGTCTAATCTTGGGTCTCACATGCATGGAGTCATCACCCGTCTTGGGTCGCCACTTTGACGTGAGTGCAAATTTAAATACAACTTATTAACATAAGCGTAAATATGCAATCGACATAAAGCTAAAAGCGTGATTTAAATACAAATATAAATCTACTAGATATTATCTGAAACTCGAAACAAAGTCCTCATTACAATTATTATCACACTATTTCACGAATAGTGAGGACTACTAATCTTATCTTGGGACCATCACTCGTTTCCCAGGCTAAATCCCGGCTATATTATCATTTCACGAAGAAACGGTGAAAGAAAGGGAGAGCTCAACTAGCCCGGTAAAAATATTATGACTAAGATAATGCGAGAATAAATTATCAATAGTCTTGATAATGTTAAGCGATAAAATACAATAGAACAACCCGGTTTAAGCTGCGGTGGAATATCTGATCCATTAAAAAGAGTCAGTAGAAAATAAAATCTACTATCTTTTAGGTTTTAAAGGTTTTCATCATTTGTTATAGGCGAGACTCGACTTTAATAAATATTCCACATCATCGAATCACCCACACTACTGACGAGGATATTCTTTAGTATCGCGACCACAATTATTCATACACTACGGGCGAGAATATTTGTGTATTCATTAATAATCATGATCGTACCAACAAGCATCCATCGATGCACTCTGACCCTTTGAGGATTTTATCACATCATTTGTAACATTACGGTCGTGATTACAAGAATAGTCTCAGTCGTAATCATACCAAGTCCATCCATACTTCTGAATACGAGATGACTTTCAAAAAATATAAACATGAGGATGATGACAATGATATAAAATTCATAAAAACAAGTTCAAAATTATTTTATCCGAGAATTATTAACGTCAATTATCGACATGATCTTTGTTTTGTAGAGTAAAATTCAGAATGATCGGAAGAATATTTCCATGAAAAGATCTTTGGATGAAGCGAAATATCGAGGATATTCCACTAATTTCATGGAGTATAGAAGTCAAAGTTTTAACCAATTTGGGTATAATAAAGAATGGAATAACAAAAGAAATCACCGTAAATGCGATAGGCCTTTTAGACGGAGTTATTCAGCGGAATAATAAATAACGGAACGAGTCGGTGAAATTCACCGCAAGCGGGGATGTTCAACGAGAATAATAAAGATGGAACCGGATCCGGTGTAAAACACACGAGATAGGATATTCAGCGAGAATAATAAAAAGCGGAACCGGTCGGTGTAAAACACCTTGAGCGGGATGTTCAGCGAGAATAATAAAAAGCGGAACCGGTCGGTGTAAAAACACCACTGAGAGATGTTCAATGAGAATAATAATAAAAAAGCGGAACCGGTCGGTGTAAAACACCTGCAGACGAGGATGTTCAACGAGAATAATAGAAGAATGTCACCAAGTATAGGGTAAACCACTTATCTGAGTTATTCAGCGAGAATAATAAGCGATGGAATAACAACGTTCTCTTCGTGAATAAGAAAGAATAACACCCCTTACATTTGGTAGGAGATTGAATCTTTACCTTAAGAAGTGTAGTAACAAAATACTCTTCTTCTTTCTCTCTTATTCTCTCTATACTACTTTCTCTCTCTATAGCTTGAATGAATTAAATGAAAATAATGAAGCCCTAGGCCTCTATTTATAGAAGATTTCTAGCTTAGCTTTGCTTAGTAGTGTGAAAAGCGAGTGGCTTGACGTAATAATGATGTGAAAAGAAAAGTGGTTTGGCCTTTTGTAATGTGAAGCGACAAGTGGTTCGGCCTTTGTAATGTGAAGCGACAAGTGGTTTGACGTCATACGTAAGTAATTACTATTAGCGAAGGTAAATACTAATACTAAAAGGTAAATACTATTGTGAAGGTAATTACTATTCACAAAGAAGGTAATTCTATTAGCGAAGGTAAATCTACTATTCACAAATAATTCTTATTGTGAAGGTAATTAATTGGAAGGTAATTCTATTGTGAAGGTAATTACTACTATTGAAGAGAATGAAATAAGAGACTCTTAGATGATGACATATGAGCCCCCCGTAAAATAATCAAACTTACCACAAATCATTTTTTTTTAATCAACACATATTTAATCTTTCAATAATTATTAATCATTTATAACTTGTCGTCTCGATTATTGATTTAATCTTATAACATATTATCTGAGATGATCTTGTGACAATAATTGAATCGATAATATAAGAGATATGATCGTGAATTCTTGTATGCGATAATTGAGCGTAAATTTGGTGACTTCTCACGTAAGCATCGATAATCAATCTGGTGTCTTCTTATCTGACCACCGCGTATTCTTTGTACTTTTACCACTTGGGTAGTTCAGCGGTTTTAACGGTAACACCTCATAGTTATTTTTATAAAAATATTTTTGTCGTTTTCTCGATCAAACAATAATTACATTATGGGGTCCACCAATGATTGAGCCGTTATGCGAATATTCCTAACAAAAAGAATATTCCCAGAGCCAAACGAATATTTTATAACAACTTGCATACTTTGCAAAATTTATAAATATTACCTGACTATAACATTATATCAAATTTATTCCATAATATTCAAAATAATATTTATAGAAAAATTCATCTTTATTTATAAAAGTTGGGGTCTTCTGACCTCCCTTAACATGAAATTTAAGCCCTCGAAATTAGAAGTGCGATACACAGTATGTCGAAGAGGTAAGGATACCTTGATTTCATTTGATTCTAACTCCCAGTCATTTCCTCAACATCGTGGTTCCTCCATGAAAACTTTGACTTGAGGTATAACCTTGGGCGTAGAATATGTTCCTTCTTATCAAAATTTGAGCAGGAACCTCTTAATACGTCAAATCTTCCGCTATTTTTCGTCGGTTCTAACTTCGATAATATGGTTGGGTCTTTCACATATTTACGTAACATAGATATGTGAAAAGCGTTATGAACACGAGACATATTTGGCGGTAAAAGCGAGTCTATAGGCCCGCGATTCCTACTCGATCGAGGATTAAAAATGGGCCAGATGAATCGAGGATTAAGTTTTCCTCTCTTTCCAAATCTTGTAACTCCTTTCCATGGAAGCGACTCTTAACAACACATGATCTCTATATCGAATTCCGTCCTTTCGATGAAGATCGGCATAACTCTTTATCGATTTTGTGAGGTTTTTATCGTTGTCGGATCGTTTGAATCTTTTAAAAGTAGTCATACGTACCAACTCCGGTCCCAACAACGTTGCTTCACCCACCTCGTCCCGACATCTTTGGAGCGACACTTTCTTCCATCTGATGCTTGAATGGAGCCATGCGATACTTGCTTGATAAGCTTTGTTGTTGTAGGAAAACTCCACGATGGTAAGAACTTGTCCCACTCCCCTTGAAATCAAGGACCACGAGTCTTAATAGATCTTGAGAGTTTGAATAGTCTCTCCATTTGTCCGTCCGTGCGAGGATGATATCTTAGAAACTAAATCGTGAAATCTGTGCCCGTAGCTTTTTGCAAACTAACCCAAAATCGTGAAGTGAATCTTGGGTCTCGATCGAAAACTATGGATCTGGGCATACCATGCGATCTTACAATCTCGTTTATGTACATCTGACGAGGCGTTCAAGTGTATAAGTTTCTCGTATCGGTAAGAAATGAAGCGAACTTGGTCGATCTATCAACAATGACCCAAATCGCATCGATGCCTTGAGAAACCTTAGGAAGGCCGTGTAGAAATCCATGGTAATGTGCTCCCACTTCCATTACGGAATTTCAAGTGGTTCTGATGGACCTTTTGGTACTTGATGCTCAAACTTTAACTTCGTTGACAAGTTAGACACCTTGAGATAAGCAGTATTATCTCTCTCTTCGTATTGCTCCACCAAAATGTATGGCGAATATCATGATACATTTTGGTACTCCCGAGATGGATTGCAAATGGTGTGTTGTGCGCCTCCATCGTGATATTATACTTTAAATCGGTCGTTAGGAACACAAAGTGCAGGAGTTGACTCGAAGTATTCCTTCTTCATCGATTCTTGCTTGGCGTAGCACCTTCTTGCACTTTCTTCCTCATCGCGCATCGACTCCGAGTGCATAGCTTGGCGACTTTAACTTTATCGATTAAAGTCGGTTCTTTCGTATACTCGCTATCATCACATGCGTCCACGGTCTTTAATTCTATCTCCATCCTTTGCAAGTCACACAAAATGGGCCTTTGCGTTGACAATATCGCTTTTCGTGCTTGCGTATGATTTTCTACTTTCGATCGTCGGCTACCACGTTAAACTTTTCGGGATGGTATTGGATGGTATGATCATAATCTTTCAGCAGTTTCAAGCCAGCGTCGTTGTCGCGTGTTGAGTTCCTTTTGAGTGAAGAAATATTTGAGGCTTTTATGATCAAGTAAAGATCTCCACTTTCTCCCCATCTGAAGTAATGCCTCCAAATTTTAAGTCACAAACAACGGTTGCTGACTCTAGATCATGAGTAGGATAATTCCTCTCATATTCTTTGAGTTGTCGCGAGGCATAAACTATAACTTTTCCATGTTGCATGAGAACACATCCCACCCTTTGCTAGAAGCATCACTTGTAGATGACAAATCCCTCAAGGCAGGATGGTATTGTCGAGCAGTCTTTGAAATAAGTCTCCTCTTGAGTTCTTGAAAACTCTTCTCACATTCTTCGCTCAAATAGAACTTTGTATCTTTCAAAAGTCAATTTGAGTCGATGGAATAGCGATTAGAAAATCCTTCCACGAATCTCAGATAATAACCCATTAAGCAGAAAGCTACGTGCTTGATCATTTGATTTAGGTTGTTCCCGACTTTGAATAGCTTGATCTTTCTTTGGGTCAGCGGATATTCCATGACTTGATACCGTGCCCAAGGAATGCTACTTCTTGAAGCGACTTCGCATTTCTTGACTTGGCATAAAGCTTATATTCACGAAGCTTTTGGAGTGTCGACCTCAAGTGTTGCTCATGATCTTCACGGCTTTTGGAATAAATAAGGATGTCATCAATAAAGGCGACCACAAAGTGATCTAAATATTCCTTGAATACTCGGTTCATCATATCCATGAAAGCGGCGGGGCATTAGTCGATCGAAGGACATGACTAGGAATTCATAATGCCGTCTGGGGATTAAAGCGAAATCTTTGGAATGTCGGTGGTTCTAATCTTCAATTGGTGATATCAGGACGAAGATCGATCTTTGAAAAGAATTTGGCTCCTTACAAGCTGGTCGAAGCAGGTCATCAATACGTGGCAATGGATACTATTTTTGATGGTGACATGATTGACTCCAGATAATCAATACTGAATGCATACTCCCATCTCTTTCTTCTTCACGAATAGAGCAGGGAGCACCCCGAGGAGAAGTCTAGGGGCGAATAAAGCCCGATGTCTAACAATTCCTGCGATTGGGTCTTTAACTCCACGAAGTTCAATAGAACCCATTCGATATGGGGCTTTGGAAATAGGTTTTGTCTGGGGTTCAAGTCGATACAAAATTCAATTTCACGCTCTGGGGTAGGCGAGGAAGTTCTTGAGAAATCGTCGGAAATTTATTAACAATAGGAATATCGTTTAAAAGCGGCGTATTTTTATTTAAATCGTGACATGAGCTAAGAAAGCTTGACATCCAGTTTTTCAATAAGCGAATAGCTTTATGGCTTGAGATGGTAGTGATTGATTTTAATGGTTTGGTCGTTTGAATTAGCATAATAGGTTGATTAGGAATATGAAAGCTAACACCTTACGAAAACAATCGATTTTTGCATGATAAGTAGTTAACGATCGATCCACAGAATCACGTCAAATCAAGTATTTTTAATGAAATAAGATCGACGGGTAATGTGAGGTGCTGATTTGAACCAAACAAGACTTATAAGCGATGGATGTAATGAAGGTTTCTCCCAGCGGAGTTTCCACGAGATAAGTCGAAATCTAATTTCTCGGTCGAAATTTAATCGATGGCGCAAGTAGGAGAAATAAAAGAATGGGTAGAACAGGTATCAAATAAAGTATAGACTTCATTAGAGTTTATGATAAGCTTACGTGTGATGACCTCATTGGGTTCCTTGCTCTTTGGGAGGTCACAACAAATGCTCCCCTTGCCTTCTGGGTTTTGAATTTTACGGGATGGCCTTTGGTGCCTCCATCCTAGTTGAATTTGTCTTGATGGCAACAAAATCGAGCTAAGTGACCTTCTCTTCCACAATTATAACATGCTTTGGATGGCATGGCCTTGATTTGGGTGATGATGTGTCCTCTCTCGCATTTTGAAGCATATGATAGGTGGTCTTTCTCCTTCCTTAACAATGGGTCTTTGGTCTTGGCGTCTTTCCATCATTGTTGAATCTCCTTTTCTTGAAATGTCCATTCTTATTGTTTTGTACGATTACCACCAAAAGTGGTTACCATATCTGGCTTTATTGATTCCCTCCACGCTTGTTGTCCTTGCTCCTCGATGACTATTCTCATTTGGTATTATAATTTTTCTTGGTTTTGCTCTCTTTTAGTTGCGTTGACTCGTTATCGCGCTCCACTAAGCGAGCCTATTTACAACATCGAATACAAACCACGGTTTATGAGAAATAAGATGTTGGCGTATCTCGACTTGAACCTCTTAAAAACATTAGCGCCATTCTCTCTTCATTATCACCAGTGGGGCCTTGGCAAGTGATAACTCATAAATTTTGCCTCGTGTTGCGACACGGTCGTATTGTTTTGTTCGACTTGATAAACTCCACCACCTCCTTTATGGGCGAATACTTTCGGGAAAGTATTTGTCGTTGAAACGACTCTGGAACTTCTCCCGAGATATCTTGATGCAATTTGGTTGAGTCGTTTCTGGAATTCCCACGATGTCCGCCTCCGCATGACATAAAAGTAGCGTGAAAGGAACCTTTTGCTCCTCGGAGCATCCCAGACATCAAATATCTTGGTGTCTGCTTTATCCATGCTTCCGGAAGTGGTTTTTGGCTCTCCTTAAACTCCGGTGGTCCCGGCTCCTTAAATTGTTTAGCGGTGGCCTTGCAGGAGTTTCAGATGTTTCCACCTACGTTTTGGGCGAGAATCGCTCTACTTTTTCTTGTTGCATAAATTGCATAAAACCTCACGAACATTTGATCGTTCATCATTTGGTCGGTGTTGTTGTTTGCATGAGGATTATGCGCCTTCACGATGCACATTATCACGATTATTGATATGTGGTGAATCAGCGATCGCTGCGCTCCATTCTTATTCTCAACATTCTCGGATGTCATTTTTCGAATCTTGCCACAAAACAAAAGGTTAATTGACGTTAACAAATTATCCTATCTTGACCAACCAATAAAATATCACGTAAACTTAGGTAGATATTTGAAGGTATTCCCCGTCTCTCCCCTCTGATACTATTCTCATCTGGCGCCCCCAAAATTAGGTATACATCACCCATCTTGGGTAGTGCGCCACTTACATGATGCAATTTAAATACTGACTTATTAACATAAGCGTAAAATATGCAATCGACATAAAGCGTGAGTTTAAATACAAATATAAATCTACTAGATATTATTATACAAAACTCAAAAAAAGTCCTCATTACAATTATTATCACCTTATTTCACGAGAATAGTGAGGACTACTAATCTTATCTTGGGACCATCACTCGTTTCCCAGGCTAGTCCCGGCTATATTCTCATTTCACGAAGAAACGGTGAAAGAAAGGGTGAGCTCAACTAGCCCGATGAAAATATTATGACTAAGATAATGCGAGAATAAATTATCAATAGTCTTGATAATGTTAAGCGATAAAATACTGATAGACAACCGGTTTAAGCTGCGGTGGAATATCTGATCCATTAAAAAGTCAGTAGAAAATAAAATCTACTATCTTTTAGGTTTTAAAGGTTTTCATCAACTTTTTATAGGCGAGACTCGACTTTAATAAATATTCCATCATCGAATCACCCACCTTTTTCTGACGAGGATATTCTTTAGTATCGCGACCACAATTATTCATGCACTACTGGGCGAGAATATTTGTGTATTCATTAATAATCATGATCATGCCAACAAGCATCCATCGATACTTTCTGACCCTTTGAGGATTTTTATCACATCATTTGTAACATTACGGTCGTGATTACAAGAATAGTCTCTGGTCGTAATCATACCAAGTCCATCCCCATGCTTTCTGGGCCCACGAGATGACTTTCAAAAAAATATAAACATGAGGATGATGACAATGATATAAAATTGATAAAACAAGTTCAAAATTATTTTATCCGAGGAATTATTAACGTCAAATTATCGACATGATCTTTGTTTTGTAGAGTAAAATTCAAGAATGATCGGAAGAATATTTCCATGAAAAGATCTTTGGATGAAGCCATTGAATATCGAGGATATTCTACTAATTTCATGGAGTATAGAAGTCAAAGTTTTAACTTATTTGGGTATAATAAAGAATGGAATAACAAAAGAAATCACCGTAAATGCGATAGGCCGCGAGGCAGACGAGTTATTCAGCGAAATAATAAATAACGGAACGGTCGGTGAAATTCACAAGCGCGGGATGTTCAACGAGAATAATAAAGATGGAACCGGTCCGTGTAAAACACACGAGATAGGATATTCAGCGAGAATAATAAAAAGGCGGAACGGGTCGGGTGTAAAACACCTGAGACGGGATGTTCAGCGAGAATAATAATAAAAAGCGGAACCGGTCAGGTGTAAAACACTGCGAGACGAGGATGTTCAGCAGAATAATAATAAAAAAAGCGGAACCGGTCGGGTGTAAAACACTGCAGAGCGGGATGTTCCAGCGAGAATAATAGAAGAATGTCACCAAGTATAGGGTAAACCACGTATCTGAGTTATTCAGCGAGAATAATAAGCGATGGAATAACAACAGTTCTCTTCATGAATAAGAAAGAATAACACCCTTACATTTGGTAGGAGATTGAATCTTTACTGCGGTGTAGTAACAAAAAATACTCTTCTTCTTTCTCTCTTATTCTCTCTATACTTTCTCTCTCTATAAGCTTGAATGAATTAAGTGAAAATAATGAAGCCTAGGCCTCTATTTTATAGAAGATTTCTAGCTTAGCACTTTCTTAGTGTGAAAAGCGAAGTGGCTTGACGAGTGATGTGAAAAGAAAAGTGTGGTTTGGCCTTTTGTAATGTGAAGCGACAAGTGGTTCGGCCTTTTAATGTGAAGCGACAAGTGGTTCGACGTCGGTAAAGGTAATTACTATTAGCGAAGGTAGTACTATTAAAGGTAATTACTATTGGTAAAGGTAATTACTATTGGCGAAGGTAATTACTATTGGCGAAGGTAATTAAGGTAATTACTATTGAATGAAGGTAATTACTATTCCAATTACTATTGTAAGGTAATTTACTATTGCGAAGGTAATTACTATTGATGAAATTAATTACTATTGTGAAAGTAAATACTTATTGATGAAGAGACTCTTAGATGATGACATATATAGGCCCCCAAATAAAATAATCAAACTTACCACAAATCATTTTTTTTTAATCAACACGTATTTAATCTTTCAACAATTATTAATCATTTATAACTTATCGTCTCTCAATTATTGATTTAATCTTATAACATATTATCTGAGATGATCTTGTGTGATGATAATTGAATCGATAATATAAGAGATATGATCGCGGCAATTCTTGTAGCAATAATTGAGCGTAGGTGAGTGACTTCTCACGTAAGCATCGATAATCAATCTGGTGTCTTCTTATCTGACCACAGCGTATTCTTTGTACTTTTACCATAGGGTAGTTCAGCGGTTTTAACGGTAACACCTCGTAGTTATTTTTATAAAATATTTTTTGTCGTTTTCTCGATCAAACAATGATAATTACATTATGGGGTCCACCATGATTGAGCCGTTATCTGCGAATATTCCTAACAAAAAAGAATATTCCCAGAGCCAA
Organism: Panax quinquefolius; assembly: GCA_020205615.1. NCBI lineage: Eukaryota > Viridiplantae > Streptophyta > Magnoliopsida > Apiales > Araliaceae > Panax > Panax quinquefolius. The sequence goes on along the minus strand of CM035173.1, from coordinate 8,650,292 downwards.
GCGAATATTTTATAACAACTTGCATACTTTGCAAAATTTATAAATATTACCCACAACTATAACATTATATCAAATTTATTCCATAATATTCAAAAATAATATTTATAGAAAAATTCATCTTTATTTATAAAAGTTTGGGGTCTTCTGACCTCCCTTCTTATGAAATTTAGCCCTCGAAATTAGAATTGCGATACACAGTATGTCGAAGAGGTAAGGATACCTTGATTTCATTTGATTCTAACTCCCAGTCATTTCCTCGACATCGTGGTTCCTCCATGAAAACTTTGACTTGAGGTATAACCTTGGGCGTAGAATATGTTCCTTCTTATCAAAATTTGAGCAGGAACCTCTTAAATACGTCAAATCTTCCGCTATTTAAATCAGGTTCTAACTTCGATAATATGGTTGGGGTCTTTCACATATTTACGTAACATAGATATGTGAAAAGCGTTATGAACACGAGAGCATATTTGGCGGTAAAAGCGAGTCTATAGGCCCGCGATTCCTACTCGATCGAGGATTAAAAATGGGCCAGATGAATCGAGGATTAAGTTTTCCTCTCTTTCCAAATCTTGTAACTCCTTTCCATGGAAGCGACTCTTAACAACACATGATCTCTCTATATCCAATTCCCGTCCTTTCGATGAAGATCGGCATAACTCTTTTATCGATTTTGTGAGGTTTTTATCGTTGTCGGATCGTTTGAATCTTTTAAAAGTGATCAATACGTACCAACTCAGGTCCCAACAACGTTGCTTCACCCACCTCGTCCCGGCATCTTTGGAAGCGACACTTTCTTCCATCTGATGCTTGAATGGAGCCATGCGATACTTGCTTGATAAGCTGTTGTTGTGGGAAAACTCCACGATGGTAAGAACTTGTCCCACTCCCTTGAAATCAAGGACCACGAGTCTTAATAGATCTTGAGAGTTTGAATAGTCCTCTCCATTGTCCGTCCGTCCGAGGATGATATCTTAGAGCTAAATCGTGAAATCTGTGCCCATAGCTTTTTGCAAACTAACCCAAAATCGTGAAGTGAATCTTGGGTCTCGATCGAAACTATGGATCTGGGCATACCATGCGATCTTACAATCTAGTTTATGTACATCTGACGAAGGCGTTCAAGTGTATAAGTTTCTCGTGTCGGTAAGAAATGAAGCGGACTTGGTCGATCTATCAACAATGACCCAAATCGCATCGATGCCTTGAGAAACCTTAGGAAGGCCGTGCTTGAAATCCATGGTAATGTGCTCCCACTTCCATTACGGAATTTCAAGTGGTTCTGATGGACCTTTTGGTACTTGATGCTCGCTTTAACTTCGTTGACAAGTTAGACACCTTGAGATAAGCAGTATTATCTCTCTCTTTCGTATTGCTCCACCAAAATGTATGGCGAATATCGTGATACATTTTGGTACTCCCGAGATGGATTGCAAATGGTGTGTTGTGCGCCTCCATCGTGATATTATACTTTAAATCGAGGTTCGTTAGGAACACAAAATGCAGAGTTGACTCGAAGTATTCCTTCTTCATCGATTCTTGCTTGGCGCAGCACCTTCTTGCTTTTTCTTCCATCATACGCATCGACTCCAGTGCGTAGCTTGGCGACTTTAACTTTATCGATTAAAGTCGGTTCTACTTTCGTATACTCGCTATCATCACATGCGTCCACAGGTCTTTAATTCTATCTCCATCCTTTGCAAGTCACACAAAATGGGCCTTTGCGTTGACAATATCGCTTTTCGTGCTTGCGTATGATTTTACTCGATCGTCGGCTACCACGTTAACTTTTCGAGGATGGTATTGGATGGTATGATCATAATCTTTCAGCAGTCAAGCCAGCGTCGTTGTCGCGTGTTGAGTTCCTTTTGAGTGAAGAAATATTTGAGGCTTTTATGATCAAGTAAAGATCTCCACTTTCTCCCATCTCTGAAGTAATGCCTCCAAATTTTAAGTGCTGAAACGACAATTTTGCCAACTCTAGATCATGAGTAGGATAATTCCTCTCATATTCTTTGAGTTGTCATGAGGCATAAACTATAACTTTTCCATGTTGCATAGAACACATCCCGACCCTTTGCTGAAGCATCACTGTAGATGACAAATCCCTCAAGGCGGATGATGGTATTGTCGAGCAGTCTTTGAAATAAGTCTCCTCTTGAGTTCTTGAAAACTCTTCTCACATTCTTAACTCCAATAGAACTTTGTATCTTTCAAAATCGGTTTGAGTCGATGGAGTAGCGATTAGAAAAATCCTTCCACGAATCTCAGATAATAACCCGGCTAAGCAAAGAAAGCTACGTGCTTGATCAGCGATTTAGGTTGTTCCCGACTTTGAATAGCTTGATCTTTCTTTGGGTCAGCGGATATTCCATGACTTGATACCACGTGCCCAAGGAATGCTACTTCTTGACGAAACTCGCATTTCTTGACTTGGCATAAAGCTTATATTCACGAAGCTTTTGGAGTGTCGACCTCAAGTGTTGCTCATGATCTTCACGGCTTTTGGAATAAATAAGGATGTCATCAATAAAGGCGACCACAAAGTGATCTAAATATTCCTTGAATACTCGGTTCATCATATCCATGAAAGCGGCGGGGCATTAGTCGATCGAAAGGACATGGTAGGAATTCATAATGCCGTCTGCAGGAGTTACGGCCGTCTTTGGAATGTCGGTGGTTCTAATCTTCAATTGGTGATATCAGGAGCGAAGATCGATCTTTGAAAAGAATTGGCTCCTTACTGGTTGGTCGAAGCAGGTCATCAATCGTGGCGATGGATACTATTTTTGATGGTGACATGATTGACTCCAGATAATCAATCTGAAATCGCATACTCCCATCTTTCTTCTTCACGAATAGAGCAGGGAGCACCCCGAGGAGAAGTACTAGGGCGAATAAAGCGATGTGTCTAACAATTCCTGCGGTTGGGTCTTTAACTCACGAAGTTCAATAGGAGCCATTTCGATATGGGGCTTTGGAAATAGGTTTTGTCTGGGGGGTTGAGAGTCGATACAAAATTCAATTTCACGCTCTGGGGTAGGCGGGGAAGTTCTTGAGAATCGTCGGAAATTTATTAACAATAGAAATATCGTTTAAAAGCGGCGTATTTTTATTTAAATCGTGACATGAGCTAAGAAAGCTTGACATCCGTTTTTCAATAAGCGAATAGCTTTATGGCTTGAGATGGCCGTGATTGATTTTAATGGTTTGGTCGTTTGAATTAGCATAATAGGTTGATTAGGAATATGAAAGCTAACACCTTACGAAAACAATCAATTTTTGCATGATAAGTAGTTAACGATCGATCCACAGAATCACGTCAAATCAAGTATTTTTTAATGAAATAAGATCGACGGGTAATGTGAGGTCTGCAATTTTGAACCAAACAAGACTTATAAGCGATTGGATGTAATGAAGGTTTCTCCCAGCGGAGTTTCCACGAGATAAGTCGAAAGTCTAATTTCTCGGTCAAATTTAATCGATGGCGCAAGTAGGAGAAATAAAGAATGGGTAGAAACCAGGTATCAAATAAAGTATAGACTTCATTAGAGTTTATGATAAGCTTACAGTGATGACCTCATTCGGTTCCTTGCTCTTTGGGAGGTCACAACAAATGCTCTCCCTTACCTTTCTGGGTTTTGAATTTTACGGGATGGCCTTTGGTGCCTCCATCCTAGTTGAATTTGTCTTGATGGCAACAAAATCGAGCTAAGTGACCTTCTCTTCCACAATTATAACATGCTTTGGAATGGCGTGGCCTTGATTTGGGCGATGTGTCCCTCTCCTCGCATTTGAAGCATATGATGGGTGGTCTTTCTCCTTCCTTAACAATGGGTCTTGGTCTTGGCGTCTTTCCATCATTGTTGAATCTCCTTTTCTTGAAATGTCCATTCTTATTGTTTTGTACGATTACCATAGAAGTGGTTACCATATCGGCTTTGTTGATTCCCTCCACTTGTTGTCCTTAGCCTCGATGACTATCTCATTTGGTATTATAATTTTCTTGCATTTTCTCTCTCTTTTAGTTGCGTTGACTCGTTATCGCGCTCCACTAAGCGAGCCTATTTACAACATCGAATACAAACCACGGTTTATGAGAAATAAGATGTTGGCGTATCTCGACTTGAACCTCTTAAAAACATTAGCGCCATTCTCTCTTCATTATCCACCAGTGGGGCCTGGCCGTGATGTGATAACTCATAAATTTTGCCTCGTATTGCGACACGGTCGTATTGTTTTGTTCGACTTGATAAACTCCACCTCTCTTCGTGTGGCGAATACTTTCGGGAAAAGTATTTGTCGTTGAAACGACTCTGGAACTTCTCCCGAGATATCTTGATGCAATGAGGTTGAGTCGTTTCTGGAATTCCCACGATGTGTCCGCCTCTCGCATGACATAAAAGCGTGAAAGGAACCTTTTGCTCCTCGGAGCATCCCAGACATCAAATATCTTGGTGTCTGCTTTATCCATGCTTAGCGAAGTGGTTTTCCCCCAAATTATTATACATCACCCGTCTTGGGTGCGCCAAACTTAGGTAGTGCGAATTTAAATACAACTTATTAACATAAGCGTAGGTATGCAATCGACATAAAGCGTGAGTTTAAATACAAATATAAATATACTAGATATTATATGAACTTATTATCGAAAAAAAAAGTCCTCATTACAATTATTATCACCTTTATTTCACGAAATAGTGAGGACTACTAATCTTATCTTGAGGACCATCACTTTCGTTTCCCAGGCTAAATCCCGGCTATATTCTCATTTCACGAAGAAACGGTGAAAAAAAAGGGTGAGCTCAACTAGCCCGATAAGAAATATTATGACTAAGATAATGCGAATAAATTATCAATAGTCTTGATAATGTTAAAGCGATAAAATACAATAGAACAACCGGTTTAAGCTGCGGTGAATATCTGATCCATTAAAAAGTCAGTAGAAAATAAAATCTACTATCTTTTTTAGGTTTAAAAGGTTTTCATCAACATTATAAATGAGACTCGACTTTAATAAATATTCCACATCATCGAATCACCCACACTTTTCTGACGAGGATATTCTTTAGTATCCGACCACAATTATTCATACACTACGGGCGAGAATATTTGTGTATTCATTAATAATCAAGTGATCATACCAACAAGCATCCATCGATGCACTCTTCTGACCCTTTGAGGATTTTTATCACATCATTTGTAACATTACGGTCGTGATTACAAGAATAGTCTCTGTGCATAATCATACCAAGTCCATCCCCATACTTTCTGAACCCACGAGATGACTTTCAAAAAAATATAAACATGAGGATGATGACAATGATATAAAATTGATAAAAAAACAAGTTCAAAATTATTTTATCCGAGGAATTATTAACGTCAATTATCGACGTGATCTTTGTTTTGTAGAGTAAAATTCAAGAATGATCGGAAGAATATTTCCATGAAAAAAGATCTTTGGATGAAACATTGAATATCGAGGATATTCCACTAATTTCATGGAGTATAGAAGTCAAAGTTTTAACTTATTTGGGTATAATAAAGAATGGAATAACAAAAGAAATCACCGTAAATGCGATAGGCCGCTTGCAGACGAGTTATTCAGCGAATAATAAATAACGGAACGGTCGGTGAAATTCACACGCAAGCGGGATGTTCAACGAGAATAATAAAGATGGAACCCGGATCCGGTGTAAAACACGAGATAGGATATTCAGCGAGAATAATAAAAAAAGCGGAACCGGTCGGTGTAAAACACCTGAGAGAGAGGATGTTCAGCGAATAATAATAAAAAGCGGAACCGGTCGGGTGTAAAACCTGCTGACGAGATGTTCAGCGAATAATAAAACGGAACCGGTAATAAAAAAGCGAGAGGATGGTTCAACGAATAATAATAAAAAACCGGTCACCTGAGCGAGGATGTTCAAGCGAGAATAATAGAAGAATGTCACCAAGTATAGGGTAAACCACGTATCGAGGTTATTCAGCGAGAATAATAAGCGATGGAATAACAACGAGTTCTCTTCGAATAAGAAAAGAATAACACCCACTTACATTTGGTAGGAGATTGAATCTGCGGCGGTGTAGTAACAAAATACTCTTCTTCTTTCTCTCTTTCTCTCTCTCTACTTTCTCTCTCTCTCTAAGCTTGAATGAATTAATGAAAAATAATGAAGCCCTAGGCCTCTATTTATAGAAGATTTCTAGCTTAGCTTTTTTCTTAGTGTGAAAAAGCGAGTGGCTTGACGGTTTGGCGATGTGATAAAAAAAAGTGGTTTTGGCCTTTTGTAATGTGAAGCGACAAGTGGTTCGGCGCTTTGTAATGTGAAACGACAAGTGGTTGAAGTGAAAGTAAAATTAGCGAAGTAAATTACTATTAAAGGTAATTAAATACTATTGTAAAGGTAATTACTATTATTGACGAAGTAATTACTATTGCGAAGGTAATTACTATTGTGATAATTACTATTGTGAAGGTAATTACTATTGTGAAGGTAATTACTATTCATGAAGGTAATTACTATTGTGAAGGTAATTACTATTGATGAAGGTAATTCTTATTATGGTAATTATTATTGAAGAAGAAACTTAGATGATGATGATAGAGCCCCCATAAAAAATAATCAAACTTACCACAAATCATTTTTTTTTTCAACACATATTTAATCTTTCAACAATTATTAATCATTTATAACTTAAATCTCGATTATTGATTTAATCTTATAACATATTATCTGAGATGATCTTTGTGACAATAATTGAATAATTGAATCGATAATATAAGAGATATGATCGTGATTCTTGTGCAATAATTGAGCGTAGTGAGTGACTTCTCACGTAAGCATCGATAATCAATCTGGTGTCTTCTTATCTGACCCACAGCGTATTCTTTATACTTTTTTTACCGGGTAGTTCAGCGGTTTTTTACGGTAACACCTCCGTAGTTATTTTTTTATAAAATATTTTTTTATCGTTTTCTCGATCAAATGATAATTACATTATTGGGGTCCACCATGATTGAGCCGTTATGCGAATATTCCTAACAAAAAAAGAATATTCCCAGAGCCAAACGAATATTTTATAACAACTTGCATACTTTGCAAAATTTATAAATATTACCCACAACTATAACATTATATCAAATTTATTCCATAATATTCAAAAATAATATTTATAGAAAAATTCATCTTTATTTATAAAAATTTGGGGGTCTTCTGACCTCCCTTAACATGAAATTTAAGCCCTCGAAATTAGAATTGCGATCACAGTATGTCGAAGAGGTAAGGATACCTTGATTTCATTTGATTCTAACTCCCAGTCATTTCCTCGACATACGTGGTTCCTCCATGAAAACTTTGACTTGAGGTATAACCTTGGGCGTAGAATATGTTCCTTCTTATCAAAATTTGAGCAGGAACCTCTTAAATCGTCGAATCTTCCATTATTTAAATCGGTTCTAACTTCGATAATATGGTTGGGGTCTTTCACATATTTCGTAACATAGATATGTGAAAAAGCGTTATGAACACGAGACATATTTGGCGGTAAAAGCGAGTCTATAGGCCACGAGTTCCTACTCGATCGAGGATTAAAAATGGGCCAGATGAATCGAGGATTAAGTTTTCTCTCTTTCCAAATCTTGTAACTCCTTTCCATGGAAGCGACTCTTAACAACACATCTCTATATATCGAATTCCCGTCCTTTCGATGAAGATCGGCATAACTCTTTTATCGATTTTGTGAGGTTTTTTATCGTTGTCGGATCGTTTGAATCTTTTAAAGTAGTCATACGTACCAACTCGGTCCCAACAACGTTGCTTCACCCACCTCATCCCGTATCTTTGAGAGCGACACTTTCTTCCATCTGGCGCTTGAATGGAGCCATGCGATACTTGCTTGATAAGCTGTTGTTGTTGTGGAAAACTCCACGATGGTAAGAACTTGTCCCAACTCCCTTGAAATCAAGGACCACGAGTCTTAATAGATCTTGAGAGTTTGAATAGTCCTCTCCATTGTCCGTCCGTCGAGGATGATATCTTAGAGCTAAATCGTGAAATCTGTGCCCATAGCTTTTTGCAAACTAACCCAAAATCGTGAAGTGAATCTTGGGTCTCGATCGAAAACTATGGATCTGGGCATACCATGCGATCTTACAATCTCGTTTATGTACATCTGACGAGGCGTTCAAGTGTATAAGTTTCTCGTGTCGGTAAGAAATGAAGCGGACTTGGTCGATCTATCAACAATGACCCAAATCGCGCATCGATGCCTTGAGAAACCTTAGGAAGGCCGTGCTTGAAATCCATGGTAATGTGCTCCCCACTTCCATTACGGAATTTCAAGTGGTTCTGATGGACCTTTTGGTACTTGATGCTCAAAACTTTAACTTCGTTGACAAGTTAGACACCTTGAGATAAGCAGTATATCTCTCTCTTCGTATTGCTCCACCAAAATGTATGGCGAATATCGCGATACATTTTTGTACTCCCGAGATGGATTGCAAATGGTGTGTTGTGCGCCTCCATCGTGATATTATACTTTAAATCGAATTCGTTAGGAACACAAAATGCAGAGTTGACTTTCGAAGTATTCCTTCTTCATCGATTCTTGCTTCGGCGTAGCACCTTCTTGCTTGCTTTTCTTCCTCATCGCATCGACTCAGTGCAGTAGCTTGGCGACTTTAACTTTATCGATTAAAATCGGTTCTACTTTCGTATACTATTTATCATCATCATCGCGTCCACAGGTCTTTAACTCTATCTCCATCCTTTGCAAGTCACACAAAAAAATGGGCCTTTCGCGTTGACAATATCGCTTTTCGTGCTTGCATATGATTTTTCTACTCGATCGTCGGCTACCACGTTAAACTTTTCGGGATGGTATTGGATGGTATGATCATAATCTTTCAGCAGATTCAAAAGCAGCGTCGTTTATCGCGTGTTGAGTTCCTTTTGAGTGAAGAAATATTTGAGGCTTTTATGATCAAGTAAGATCTCCACTTTCTCCCCATCTGATAATGCCTCCAAATTTTAAGTGCAAAAACAACATTTGCCACTCTAGATCATGAGTAGGATAATTCCTCTCATATTCTTTGAGTTGTCGCGAGGCATAAACTATAACTTTTCCATGTTGCATGAGAACACATCCCACCCTTTGCTGAAGCATCACTTTGTAGATGACAAATCCCTCAAGGCGGATGGTATTGTCGAGCAGGTCTTTGAAATAAAGTCTCTTGAGTTCTTGAAAACTCTTCTCACATTCTTAACTCAATAGAACTTTGTATCTTTCAAAAGTCGGTTTGAGTCGATGGAATAGCGATTAGAAAATCCTTCCACGAATCTCAGATAATAACCCGGCTAAGCAAAGAAAGCTCGTGCTTGATCAGCGATTTAGGTTGTTCCCGACTTTGAATAGCTTGATCTTTCTTTGGGTCAGCGGATATTCCATGACTTGATACCACGTGCCCAAGGAATGCTACTTCTTGACGAGCGAACTCGCATTTCTTGACTTGGCATAAAGCTTATATTCACGAAGCTTTTGGAGTGTCGACCTCAAGTGTTGCTCATGATCTTCACGGCTTTTGGAATAAATAAGGATGTCATCAATAAAGGCGACCACAAAGTGATCTAAATATTCCTTGAATACTCGGTTCATCATATCCATGAAAGCGGCGGGGCATTAGTCGATCGAAGGACATGACTAGGAATTCATAATGCCGTCTGGGGAGTTACGGCCGTCTTCTTTGGAATGTCGTGATTACAATCTTCAATTGGTGATATCAAGGAGCGAAGATCGATCTTTGAAAAGAATTTGGCTCCTTACTGGCTGGTCGAAGCGGGTCATCAATCGTGGCAATGGATACTATTTTTGATGGTGACATGATTGACTCCAGATAATCAATACAAAATCGCATACTCCCATCTTTCTTCTTCACGAATAGAGCAGGGGCACCCCCCGGAGAAATACTAGGGCGAATAAAGCCCGATGTCTAACAATTCCTGCGGTTGGGTCTTTAACTCACGAAGTTCAATAGGAGCCATTCGATATGGGGCTTTGGAAATAGGTTTTGTCTGGGGTTCAAAGTCGATCGATAAAATTCATTTCACGCTCTGGGGGTAGGCGGGAAGTTCTTGAGAATCGTCGGAAATTTATTAACAATAGAAATATCGTTTAAAAGCGGCGTATTTTTATTAAATCGTGACATGAGCTAAGAAAGCTTGACATCCGTTTTTTCAATAAGCGAATAGCTTTATGGCTTGAGATGGCCGTGATTGATTTTAATGGTTTGGTCGTTTGAATTAGCATAATAGGTTGATTAGGAATATGAAAGCTAACAACCTTACGAAAACAATCAATTTTTGCATGATAAGTAGTTAACGATCAATCCACAGAATCACGTCGAATCAAGTATTTTTTAATGAAATAAGATCGACGGGTAATGTGAGAAGTGCTGGATTTTGAACCAAACAAGACTTATAAGCGATGGATGTAATGAAGGTTTCTCCCAGCGGAGTTTCCACGAGATAAGTCGAAAGTCTAATTTCTCGGTCAAATTTAATCGATGGCGCAAGTAGGAGAGAAAAAAGAATGGGTAGAACAGTATCAAATAAAGTATAGACTTCATTAGAGTTTATGATAAACTTACGTGATGACCTCATTCGGTTCCTTGCTCTTTGGGAGTCACAACAAATGCTCTCTCCCTTGCACTTCTGGGTTTTTGAATTTTACGGGATGGCCTTTGGTGCCTCCATCCTAGTGAATTTGTCTTGATGGCAACAAAATCGAGCTAAGTGACCTTCTCTTCCACAATTATAACATGCTTTGGGATGGCGTGGCGTTGATTTGGGTGATGTGTCCCTCTCCTCGCATTTGAAGCATATGATGGGTGGTCTTTCTCCTTCCTTAACAATGGGTCTTTGGTCTTGGCGTCTTTCCATCATTGTTGAATCTCCTTTTCTTGAAATGTCCATTCTTATTGTTTTGTACGATTACCACAAAAGTGGTTACCATATCGGCTTTTTGATTCCCTCCACGCTTGTTGTCACAGCCTCGATGACTACTCTCATTTGGTATTATAATTTTGCCGGTTGCTCTCTTTTTTTTTAGTTGTGTTGACTCGTTATCGCGCTCCACTAAGCGAGCCCTATTTACAACATCTGAAATACAAACCACGGTTTATGAGAAATAAGATGTTGGCGTATCTCGACTTGAAACCTCTTAAAAACATTAGCGCCATTCTCTCTTCATTATCCACCAGTGTGGGGCCTGGCCAGTGTAACTCATAAAATTTTGCCTCGTATTGCGACACGGTCGTATTGTTTTGTTCGACTTGATAAACTCCACCTCCTTCGTTATGGCGAATACTTTCGGGAAAGTATTTGTCGTTGAAACGACTCTGGAACTTCTCCCAAGATATCTTGATCTGGCGGGTTGAGTCGTTTCTGGAATTCCCACGATGTCCGCCTCTCTCAAGCATGACATAAAAGCGTGAAAAGGAACCTTTTGCTCCTCGGAGCATCCCAGACATCAAATATCTTGGTAATCTGCTTTATCCATGCTTAGCGAGAAGTGGTTTTGGCTCTCCCTTAAACTCGGTTGGTCCCGGCTCCTTGAATTGTTTAGCGGTGGCCTTGAGAGTTTTCAAGTTTCCACCTACGTTTTGGGCGAGTCGCTCTCTACTTTCTTTGTTGCATAAATTACATAAAAAACCTCTGAACATTTGATCGTTCATCATTTGGTCGGTGGTGTTGTTGTTTGCATGAGGATTATCGCCTTGATGCACATTATCACGATTATTGATATGTGGTGAATCAGCGATCGCTGCGCTCCATTCTTATTCTCAACATTCTCGGATGTCATTTTGAATCTTGCCACAAAACAAAAGGTTAATTGACGTATAACAAATTATCCTATCTTACGACCACCAATAAAATATACATAAACTTAGGTAGGTCAATACTTAGCGAAGGTATTCCCGTCTCTCCCTCTAGTACTATTCTCACATCTTAGCGGGGGATCGTATCCTAGCTACGATACCAAGTTGTGGCGCCCCCCAAAATTAGGTATACATCACCCCATCTTGGGTGCGCCACTTACGTAGTGCAAATTTAAATCTGACTTATTAACATAAGCGTAGTGTACAATCGACATAAGCGTGAGTTTAAATACAAATATAAATCTACTAGATATTATCTGAACTCGAAAAAAAAGTCCTCATTACAATTATTATCACACTATTTCACGAGAATAGTGAGGACTACTAATCTTATCTTGGGACCATCACTCGTTTCCCAGGCTAAATCCCGGCTATATTCTCATTTCACGAAGAAACGGTGAAAAGAAAGGGTGAGCTCAACTAGCCCGATAAGAATATTATGACTAAGATAATGCGAATAAATTATCATAGTCTTGATAATGTTAAGCGATAAAATACAATAGACAACCGGGTTTAAGCTGCGGTGAATATCTGATCCATTAAAAAAAAGTCAGTAGAAAATAAAATCTACTATCTTTTAGGTTTTAAAGGTTTTTCATCAACATTATAAATGAGACTCGACTTTAATAAATATTCACATCATCGAATCACCCACTTTTTTCTGACGAGGATATTCTTTAGTATCGCGACCACAATTATTCATACTTTCTGGGCGAGAATATTTGTGTATTCATTAATAATCATGATCATACCAACAAGCATCCATCGATACACTCTGACTACTGACCCTTTGAGGATTTTTATCACATCATTTGTAACATTACGGTCGTGATTTACAAATAGTCTCTGGTCGTAATCATACCAAGTCCATCCCCACTTTCTGAGCCCACGAGATGACTTTCAAAAAAATATAAACATGAGGATGATGACAATGATATAAAAATTGATAAAACAAGTTCAAAATTATTTTATCCGGGGAATTATTAACGTCAAATTATCGACGTGATCTTTGTTTTGTGAGAGTAAAATTCAAGAATGATCGAAAAAATATTTCCATGAAAAGATCTTTGGATGAAACATAAAATATCGAGGATATTCCACTAATTTCATGGAGTATAGAAGTCAAAGTTTTAACTTATTTGGGTATAATAAAGAATGGAATAACAAAAGAAATCACCGTAAATGCGATGCGATAGCCTTGCAGACGGTTTATTCAGCGAGAATAATAAATAACGGAACGGTCGGTGTGAAATTCACAAGCGGGATGTTCAACGAGAATAATAAAAAGATGGAACCGGAATCCGGTGTAAAACACAAATGACGAACGATATTCAACGAGAATGCGAGAAACGGAATAGGATATTCAGCGAAAATAATAAAAGCGGTCGGGTGTAAAACACCACGAGCGAGGATGTTCCAGCGAGAATAATAAAAAAAGCGGAACCGGTCGGTGTAAAAAACAACCGAGCAGGATGTTCAGCGAGAATAATAATAAAAAAAACGGAACCGGTCGGGTGTAAAACACCTGAGACGAGGATGTTCAGCGAGAATAATAGAAGAATGTCACCAAGTATAGGGTAAACCACGTATATGAGTTATTCATTCAGAGAATAATAAGCGATGGAATAACAACAGTTCTCTTCATGAATAAGAAGAAATAACACCCTTTTTTGTAGGAGATTGAATCTTTGCGGCGATGTAGTAACAAAATACTCTTCTTCTTTCTCTCTTATTCTCTCTCTCTATACTTTCTCTCTCTATAAGCTTGAATGAATTAAGTGAAAAATAATGAAGCCCTAGGCCTCTATTTATAGAAGATTTCTAGCTTAGCTTTTCTAGTGTGAAAAGCGAGTGAAAAGCGAGTGGCTTGTGATGATGAAAAGAAAAGTGGTTTGGCCTTTGTGTGTGAAGCGACAAGTGGTTTGGCCTTTTGTGTGAAAGCGACAAGTGGTTCGGCGCTGTAATGTGAAGCGACAAGTGGTTGAAGGCGTACTATAAAGTAATTACTATTAGCGAAGGTAAATACTATTGTGAAGGTAAATACTATTCCTGAGGTAATTACTATTGGCGAAGGTAAATCTTATTGTGGTAATTACTATTATTGAAGTAATTATTATTGAAAGGTAATTACTATTGTGAAGGTAATTACTATTATTGATTATAAATAAATAACTATTGATGAAGAGACTCTTAGATGATGACATATAGGCCCCCATAAAATAATCAAACTTACCACAAATCATTTTTTTTTTATCAACACATATTTAATCTTTCAACAATTATTAATCATTTATAACTTGTAAATCTCAATTATTGATTTAATCTTATAAACATATTAGAGAGATGATCTTGTGATGATAATTGAATCGATAATATAAGAGATATGATCGTGAATTCTTGTATGCGATAATTGAAGCGTAGGTGAGTGACTTCTCGCGTAAGCATCGATAATCAATCTGAGTGTCTTCTTATCTGACCACAGCGTATTCTTTATACTTTTACCATAGGGGTAGTTCAGCGGTTTTAACGGTAACACCTCCTCGTAGTTATTTTTATAAAATATTTTTTATCGTTTTCTCGATCAAATGATAATTACATTATTAGGGGTCCACCATGATTGAGCCGTTATCGAAATATTCCCTAACAAAAAAATATTCCCAGAGCCAAGAATATTCGAATATTTTATAACAACTTGCATACTTTGCAAAATTTATAAATATTACCCACAACTATAACATTATATCAAATTTATTCCATAATATTCAAAAATAATATTTATAGAAAAATTCATCTTTATTTATAAAAAAATTGGGGTCTTTCTGACCTCCCTTAACTTATGAAATTCCTCGAAATTAGAATGCGTACACATGTCGAAGAGGTAAGGATACCTTGATTTCATTTGATTCTAACTCCCAGTCATTTCCTCGACATCGTGGTTCCTCCATAAAACTTTGACTTGAGGTATAACCTTGGGCGTAGAATATGTTCCTTCTTATCAAAATTTGAGCAGGAACCTCTTAAATCGTCAAATCTTCCATTATTTAAATCGGTTCTAACTTCGATAATATGGTTGGGTCTTTCACATATTTACGTAACATAGATATGTGAAAAGCGTTATGAACACGAGACATATTTGGCGGTAAAAGCGAGTCTATAGGCCCACGATTCCTACTCGATCGAGGATTAAAAATGGGCCAGATGAATCGAGGATTAAGTTTTCCTCTCTTTCCAAATCTTGTAACTCCTTTCCATGGAAGCGACTCTTAACAACACATGATCTCTATATCGAATTCCGTCCTTTCGATGAAGATCGGCATAACTCTTTTATCGATTTTGTGAGGTTTTTATCGTTGTCGGATCGTTTGAATCTTTTAAAAGTAGTCATACGTACCAACTCGGGTCCCAACAACGTTGCTTCACCCACCTCATCCCGGCATCTTTGGAAGCGACACTTTCTTCCATCTGGCGCTTGAATGGAGCCATGCGATACTTGCGATAAGCTGTTGTTGTAGGAAAACTCCACCAATGGTAAGAACTTGTCCCAACTCCTTGAAATCAAGGACCACGAGTCTTAATAGATCTTGAGAGTTTGAATAGTCCTCTCCATTGTCCGTCCGTCGAGGGATGATATCTTAGAAAGCTAAATCGTGAAATCTGTGCCCATAGCTTTTTGCAAACTAACCCAAAATCGTGAAGTGAATCTTGGGTCTCGATCGAAACTATGGATCTTAGGCATACCATGCGATCTTACAATCTCTAGTTTATGTACATCTGAGCAAGGCGTTCAAGTGTATAAGTTTCTCGTGTCGGTAAAAATGAAGCGGACTTGGTCGATCTATCAACAATGACCCAAATCGCATCGATGCCTTGAGAAACCTTAGGAAGGCCGTGTAGAAATCCATGGTAATGTGCTCCCACTTCCATTACGGAATTTCAAGTGGTTGCAATGGACCTTTTGGTACTTGATGCTCGCTTTAACTTCGTTGACAAGTTAGACACCTTGAGATAAGCAGTATTATCTCTCTCTTCGTATTGCTCCACCAAAATGTATGGCGAATATCATGATACATTTTGGTACTCCCGAGATGGATTGCAAATGGTGTGTTGTGTGCCTCCATCGTGATATTATACTTTAAATCGAATCGTTAGGAACCTGAAAAGTGCAGAGTTGACTCGAAGTATTCCTTCTTCATCGATTCTTGCTTGGGCGTAGCACCTTCTTGCACTTTTTCTTCATCGCGCATCGACTCAGTGCAGCAGCTTGGCGACTTTAACTTTATCGATTAAAATCGGTTCTACTTCGTATACTATACTATCATCACATCGTCCACAGGTCTCTAACTTCTATCTCCATCCTTTGCAAGTCACACAAAATGGGCCTTTCGCGTTGACAATATCGCTTTTCGTACTTGCATATGATTTTACTACTCGATCGTCGTACCTACGTTAAACTTTTCGGGATGGTATTGGATGGTATGATCATAATCTTTCAGCAGTTCAAGCCAGCGTCGTTGTCGCGTGTTGAGTTCCTTTTGAGTGAAGAAATATTTGAGGCTTTTATGATCAAGTAAAGATCTCCACTTTCTCCCCATCTGAAGTAATGCCTCCAAATTTTAAGTCTGAAAGACAACATTTACTGACTCTAGATCATGAGTAGGATAATTCCTCTCATATTCTTTGAGTTGTCGCGAGGCATAAACTATAACTTTTCCATGTTGCATAAGAACACATCCCACCCCTTTGCTGAAGCATCATTTGTAGATGACAAATCCCTCAAGGCGGATGGTATTGTCGAGCAGTCTTTGAAATAAGTCTCTCTCTTGAGTTCTTGAAAACTCTTCTCACATTCTTAACTCAATAGAACTTTGTATCTTTAAAATTCGGTTTGAGTCGATGGAATAGCGATTAGAAAATCCTTCCACGAATCTCAGAAATAACCATTAAGCAAAGAAAAGCTCGTCTTGATCAGCGATTTAGGTTGTTCCCGACTTTGAATAGCTTGATCTTTCTTTGGGTCAGCGGATATTCCATGACTTGATACCACGTGCCCAAGGAATGCTACTTCTTGAAGCGAACTTCGCATTTCTTGACTTGGCATAAAGCTTATATTCACGAAGCTTTTGGAGTGTCGACCTCAAGTGTTGCTCATGATCTTCACGGCTTTTGGAATAAATAAGGATGTCATCAATAAAGGCGACCACAAAGTGATCTAAATATTCCTTGAATACTCGGTTCATCATATCCATGAAAGCGGCGGGGCATTAGTCGATCGAAAGGACATGACTAGGAATTCATAATGCCGTCTGGGAGTTACGGCCGTCTTTGGAATGTCGGTGATTCTAATCTTCAATTGGTGATATCAGGAGCGAAGATCGATCTTTGAAAAGAATTTGGCTCCTTACTGTTGGTCGAACGGGTCATCAATACGTGGCAATGGATACTATTTTTTTGATGGTGACATGATTGACTCCAGATAATCAATCTGAAATCGCATACTCCCATCTTTCTTCTTCACGAATAGAGCAGGAGCACCCCGAGGAAAGTACTAGGGCGAATAAAGCCCGATGTCTAACAATTCCTGCGGTTGGGTCTTTAACTCACGAAGTTCATAGGAGCCATTCGATATGGGGCTTTGGAAATAGGTTTTGTCTGGGGTTCAGTCGATACAAAATTCATTTCACGCTCTGGGGTAGGCGGGGGAAGTTCTTGAGGAAATCGTCGGAAATTTATTAACAATAGAAATATCGTTTAAAAGCGGCGTATTTTTTATTTAAATCGTGACATGAGCTAAGAAAAAGCTGACATCCGTTTTTCAATAAGCGAATAGCTTTATGGCTTGAGATGGCCGTGATTGATTTTAATGGTTTGGTCGTTTGAATTAGCATAATAGGTTGATTAGGAATATGAAAGCTAACACACTTACGAAAACAATCAATTTTTGCATGATAAGTAGTTAACGATCAATCCACAGAATCACGTCAAATCAAGTATTTTTAATGAAATAAGATCGACGGGTAAATGTGAGGTGCAATTTGAACCAAACAAGACTTATAAGCGATGGATGTAATGAAGGTTTCTCTCCCAGCGGAGTTTCCACGAGATAAGTCGAAAGTCTAATTTCTCGGTCAAATTTAATCGATGGCGCAAGTAGGAGAAATAAAAGAATGGGTAGAACCAGTATCAAATAAAGTATAGACTTCATTAGAGTTTATGATAAGCTTACATGATGACCTCATTCGGTTCCTTGCTCTTTGGGAGGTCACAACAAATCTCTCTCCCTTACCTTTCTGGGTTTTGAATTTTACGGGATGGCCTTTGGTGCCTCCATCCTAGTTGAAATTTGTCTTGATGGCAACAAAATCGAGCTAAGTGACCTTCTCTTCCACAATTATAACATGCTTTGGATGGCGTGGCCATGATTTGGGCCGATGTGTCCCTCTCCTCGCATTTTGAGCATATATGATGGGTGGTCTTTCTCCTTCCTTAACAATGGGTCTTTGGTCTTGGCGTCTTTCCATCATTGTTGAATCTCCTTTTCTTGAAATGTCCATTCTTATTGTTTTGTACGATTACCACAAAAGTGGTTACCATATCTGGCTTTGTTGATTCCCTCCGCTTGTTGTCATAACCGATGACTACTCTACATTTGGTATTATATAATTTTGCTTGGTTTGCTCTCTCTTTTTTTAGTTACGTTGACTCGTTATCGCGCCACTTAAGCGAGCCCTATTTACAACATCTGAATACAAACCACGGTTTATGAGAAATAAGATGTTGGCGTATCTCGACTTGAAACCTCTTAAAAACATTAGCGCCATTCTCTCTCTTTATTATCCACAGTGGGGCCTTATGATGATGATAACTCATAAAATTTTGCCTCGTATTGCGACACGGTCGTATTGTTTTGTTCGACTTGATAAACTCCACCTCCTTTCGTGTGGCGAATACTTTCGGGAAAGTATTTGTCGTTGAAACGACTCTGGAACTTCTCCCAAGATATCTTGATCTGCAATGGTTGAGTCGTTTCTGGAATTCCCACGATGTCCGCCTCTCTCCATGACAACAAAAAAGCGTGAAAGGAACCTTTTGCTCCTCGGAGCATCCCAGACATCAAATATCTTGGTAATCTGCTTTATCCATGCTTCCGCGAAAGTGGTTTTGGCTCTCCCTTAAACTCGGTGGTCCCGCTCCTTGAATTGTTTAGCGGTGGCCTTGAGAGTTTTCAAGTGTTTCCACCTACGTTTTGGGCGAGTCGCTCTACTTTCTTTGTTGCATAAATTACATAAAACCTCGAACATTTGATCATTCATCATTTGGTCGGTGTTGTTGTTTTTGTGAGGATTATCGCCTTCACGATGCACATTATCACGATTATTGATATGTGGTGAATCAGCGATCGCTGCGCTCCATTCTTATTCTCAACATTCTCGGATGTCATTTTGAATCTTGCCCACAAAACAAAAGGTTAATTGACGTATAACAAATTATCCTATCTTACGACCACCCAATAAAATATACGTAAACTTAGGTAGGTCAATAGCGAAGGTATTCCCGTCTCTCCCCTCTAGTACTATTCTCACATCTTAGCGGGGATCGTATCCTAGCTACGATACCAAGCTGTGGCGCCCCCCCCAAATTAGGTATACATCACCCATCTTGGGTGCGCCACTTACGTGAGTGCAAAATTTAAATCTGACTTATTAACATAAGCGTAGGTATGCAATCGACGTAAGCGTGAGTTTAAATACAAATATAAATCTACTAGATATTATCTGAAACTCGAAAAAAAAGTCCTCATTACAATTATTATCACCTTTTTTTCGAATAGTGAGGACTACTAATTTATCTTGGGACCATCACTCGTTTCCCAGGCTAAATCCCGGCTATATTCTCATTTCACGAAGAAACGGTGAAAGAAAGGGTGAGCTCAACTAGCCCGATAAGAAATATTATGACTAAGATAATGCGAGAATAAATTATCAATAGTCTTGATAATGTTAAGCGATAAAATACAATAGAACAACCAGTTTAAGCTGCGGTGAATATCTGATCCATTAAAAAGTCAGTAGAAAATAAAATCTACTATCTTTTAGGTTTTAAAGGTTTTTCATCAACTTTGTTATAAATTTGAGACTCGACTTTAATAAATATTCCACATCATCGAATCACCCACACTTTTCTGGCGAGGATATTCTTTAGTATCCGCGACCACAATTATTCATACCTTCTACGGGCGAGAATATTTGTGTATTCATTAATAATCAAATGATCATACCAACAAGCATCCATCCATCGATACACTCTGACCCTTTGAGGATTTTTATCACATCATTTGTAACATTACGGTCGTGATTACAGAATAGTCTCTGGTCGTAATCATACCAAGTCCATCCCCATACTTCTGACGACCACGAGATGACTTTCAAAAAATATAAACATGAGGATGATGACAATGATATAAAATTGATAAAAAAGTTCAAAATTATTTTATCCGAGGAATTATTAACGTCAATTATCGACGTGATCTTTGTTTTGTAGAGTAAAATTCAAGAATGATCGGAAGAATATTTCCATGAAAAGATCTTTGGATGAAGCATGAAATATCGAGGATATTCCACTAATTTCATGGAGTATAGAAGTCAAAGTTTTAACCATTTGGGTATAATAAAGAATGGAATAACAAAAGAAATCACCGTAAATGCGATAGGCCCTTGCAGACGAGTTATTCAGCGAATAATAAATAACGGAACGAACGGTCGGTGAAATTTCACTGCGGGATGTTCAACGAATAATAAAAGATGGAACCGGATCCGGTGTAAAACACTGCGAGATAGGATTTCAGCGAGAATAATAATAAAAAGCGGAACCGGTCGGGTGTAAAACACCACGAGCGGGATGTTCAGCGAGAATAATAAAAAAAAAGGCGGAACCGGTCGGTGTAAAAAAAAAACTGCGAGACGAGGATGTTCAAGCGAGAATAATAATAAAAAAAGAACCGGTCGGGTGTAAAAAACAAACAGATGAGGATGTTCAAGCGAAATAATAGAAGAATGTCACCAAGTATAGGGTAAACCAGGTTCTGAGGTTATTCAGCGAGAATAATAAGCGATGGAATAACAACAGTTCTCTTCATGAATAAGAAGAATAACACCCTTACATTTGGTAGGAGATTGAATCTTTATGACGGTGTAGTAACAAAATACTCTTCTTCTTTCTCTCTTATTCTCTCTATACTTTCTCTCTCTCTATAAGCTTGAATGAATTAAATGAAAATAATGAAGCCCTAGGCCTCTATTTATAGAAGATTTCTAGCTTAGCTTTTCTTAGTGTGAAAAGCGTGGTGGCTTGACGATGTGAAAAAAAAAAAGTGGTTTGGCCTTTGTATGTGAAGCGACAAGTGGTTCGGCCTTTTAATGTGTGAAGCGACAAGTGGTTCGACGTTTTAATGTGTAGGTAATTACTATTATAAAGGTAAATACTATTAAAAGGTAAATACTATTCACAAGGGTAATTCTTTATTGAAAGGTAATTACTATTGGCGGGTAATTATTATTGAAGGTAATTACTATTATGTGAAGGTAATTACTATTGAAGAAGGTAATTACTATTGTGAAGGTAATTACTATTGAAGAAGGTAATTACTATTGATGAAGAAACTATTGTGAAGAGATGATAGATGATGACATATATACCCCCAATAAAATAATCAAACTTACCACAAATCATTTTTTTTTTTCATCACACATATTTAATCTTTCAACAATTATTAATCATTTATAACTTGTAAATCTCAATTATTGATTTAATCTTATAACATATTATCTGAGATGATCTTTGTGACAATAATTGAATCGATAATATAAGAGATATGATCGTGACAATTCTTTGTGTGCATAATTGAGCGTAGGTGAGTGACTTCTCACGTAAGCATCGATAATCAATCTGAGTGTCTTCTTTATCTGACCACAGCGTATTCTTGTACTTTTACCACCATAGGGTAGTTCAGCGGTTTTAACGGTAACACCTCCGTAGTTATTTTTATAAAATATTTTTGTCGTTTTCTCAATCAAAAGCAATAATTACATTATGGGGTCCATGATTAATTACATTATGGGGTCCACCAATGATTGAGCCGTTATGCGAATATTCCTAACAAAAAAAGAATTCCCCAGACCAAAATAATATTTTATAACAACTTGCATACTTTGCAAAATTTATAAATATTACCCACAACTATAACATTATATCAAATTTATTCCATAATATTCAAAAATAATATTTATAGAAAAATTCATCTTTATTTATTTATAAATACTGATCTGATGAGATCACCTTATAAGATCCCGATGAGGTAAATGGAACTTGTATGGAAGACCTTAATCCCGCCTACGGCCCGACCTGGCATGCCCTATAGCATAGTCCTTAGTGGGCGTCACACATTAGCTCGAAAGGGTAGGCCCGATGCTGGAGCTACCACGATAAGCGGCAGAGACAAGCCTTTTCTTTAATAACTCAAAAGCGCTTTCGAGCGAGCGACATTGAGCTGAAAGGCATGTCCTTCTCGGAAGAATGCCTGTGGTTTGGTGATCAGAGATGTCTGAATAAACCTTACCTTAAAAACCGGCGTGCTCGAGAAACTCCTCACCCCTTTGGTGAGGTGGGTGGTGGAAGGTTATTGATCACATCGATCTTTGCCTTATCAACCTCAATTCCGCTTCTGAATGCAGATGACCTAGAATAATGCCTTCTTCGACCGTGAAATGACACTTCACCCAATTGACACCAAATTGGTTTGAACACATCCGATGGAGAGCGCCGCCAGATTAGTCGAAACAATTGTCGAATGAGTTCCCAAAAGGCGAGAAGTGCGTCCATGAAGACCTCGAGGTCTTCTCAACCATGTCGAGAGAAGATTGACGTCATACGCCATTTGAAATGTGGCGGAAGCATTACATAACTTAGAAGGACATTTTTTGGAAGGCAAAGGTCCAGCATGGGGACATGTGAATGTCGTCTTCTCTGATCTTACGGAAGCAATAGAAATCGATTGTACCCCAAATACCCATCAAGTAAAACAATAATATTAGGTACCCGACCCAATTTGGTCGACATTTGATCGATGAAAGGAAGGAAAGTGATCCTTACGGGATGATTTGTTCGACTTCTATAATCCATACACTTCTCCACCGGTCACGAATCACGGTGGGAATCGATTCGTTATTTTAGATTTGGACACCAGCTTTGTCATCCTCCGCTTCTTTGGCACACATTGGATTGGACTAACCCGGGGTATCGAGATGGGGTGAATAATGCGCATTTAGCACTTAATGATTTTTTAGGACGACCTCTTTCGTAATAAGTTTAGCCGCCTCGATGCTTTCTATAGATGGCTTGAGCCTTCCTCGAAAAAATTTATGCATGCGTAGGGTTGAAATGATCCCTTTTATATCGGCGATAGACCATCTAAGTAGTTTTGTACTTCTTGAGCCAAGTAACAACTTTTCTTCACGACACTTGGTTAGAAAGCGAAATTATTACGAGCGATGTAGATGAAATTCCTAAATAAGCATACCTCGGTGAGTAGGCAAGGTTTGAGCTCGAGGGCGGAGGTTCGATGATAGATGGGCTGAGCTTTGGATGTAGAGGTCTCATTATCATTCGGAGACTCGAACTATCGGTGGAATGGCTTTGATCTTTGAGGTTCATCAAGCCACATGACACATTCCACATCGCGAGGATCTTCGTAGTACTAGCCCCGATTAATGAAGCTTCGAAGAATTCGAGAATGCAAGTTTACGAGAATACCCCTTCCAGCGATTTATCAATAGGCATGGCTGAAGCAATCCTCGGGGGTATTAGGATATTTTATGGATCGGAAGACATTGAGCGTCCCTCACGATCATTAACTCTCATTGTCGACTCCCCTTTTGGACATCGATGAGGTCCTCCTAGTTGCCGAAACGACCTTCCCGATATTATTGGGATCTCCACTATCCTCCTCAAAATCAAGGACTATAAATCCATGGGAAAAATGAACTTGTCGACTTTCACTAGCACATCCTCTACAATTCCCTTGGGTATGTCGGAGATCTGTCGACTAATTGAAGGTGACACTTGTTGGCTTAACTTCATTGAGGCCCGACTTTTTATAAATGGAGAGGGGTATCAAGTTGATCTTGGCCCTAAATCACATAGGCGTTCCCGATAAAGCTTTCCCCAATGGTGCAGGATTGTAAAACTTCCGGGTCTTTGACTTTCAATGGAGCTTGTTTTGAAGGATGACATTACCTTTCTTACATCGGTATATTGTCTACGTAGTCCCCATTTTTCATTTCTTGGGCGGGATGCCGCCCGTAAACTTGACATAACTAGGCATTCCCTCGATGCCTCTATAAGCGGTATATTGATGTGCAATCTTTTGAACACCCCGTGAATTTGGAAAGCTTATCCGACACATTTACGCACCCTACGGGGAAACAGTGGCGAGGAGAATTTGAATGACCCACGGTCGTTGGAGGAGATGGTGTTGAAGGGCTATCTTTACCACTTTCTTCAACCCCATTTGTCTCGACATTCTCCTTCACAAAAGTTCCTCATCGAACCTTGTCTCGTCTCCCAGGGAATACCTCTCCACCTTGCGCATTAGTGGTTCTCCCACCGACCGTGGAGGTTCTTGCTTTACCTTTGCTCCTTGCCTTCCCGTTTTGGGTTGACATCGAGTCACTTGGAAATCGCTTTGGTGATGCGACTATTCAAAGCGATGTGGTGACCCATCATGCTTCAAGATTCCTAATGGAGCTTTCTTGATTGTTACTTGGTTTAGATTACGGGCTATATACCTCGACGAAGATCTTCTAAAAAGCTGGGCTTCCTTTCTGTTGTGGTGGAGGATGGTGGCCCGATTACGATTGCTCTGTGGATGTGGGTTGGGCCGAGTGCGGTTGGAATCCGGGAGGATTAGCATAATTTGAGTGCGGTTGATGGAGGTTGTTGTGGATTGTTGCCCATGAGAAGTTGGGATGGTTTCTTAACCGGGTGGTAATGAGTAGGAAGGCGGGTATTTTGTTGCCGCTCGTAGTTAGAAATAAATTGAGCCGATTCGGGGCTTATCGCTTTGCTTTGCTTTCGGTTGGGTGGCTCCTTGACATAATTCACATTGAACCACGACACTTTGCGCGTTTTGAGCCGCTAAAGGTCTGGGGTGTCTATCCTTTTTTTGTTAAGCCTTCTTTACTGGCCATTAACGATGTGAAAAGTCCACTTCATAAACCCATTTGCTCTTCTTGGGGCTTGCCTATCATTAGGCCATTGATAATTGTTGGCGACCATTGTCTCCACCGATTCATATCCCATTGCGTGGTGTTTGGCCATGAATGCCCCTTGGATCGGCATCGATACTCGATCGAGTGACCTAGACAAACCATTGTAAAAGATGCGGATAGGGAGCCACTTTCGGGAAGTCAAGTGGTGTGGGTATTTCCTTGGCGAGATCCTTAAAAGCTCTCCACAGAGTCGTACTGAGTTGATTCAAAGCCCGAACAAAGGAAGTGATGTCATGCACGAGCTAAATTTGTTTTGGCGGTGGAAAGAATTTTACCACAAATTTACATGCCAAATCGGTCCATGTAGTAATGGAAGCAGGCGGAAGTGAATGAAACCCGACTCTTGGCTTTATCCGCTTAATGTGAAGGAAACAAGCGGTCGATGGCTTCGCGAGACACTCAAGTTGCATTTGAAAGTGTCATGAGATCTCCATAAAATTTATCAGTGATCATTGGGGTCATCATTGGCGATCCCCAAATTGGATGTTGGTGCACATTTGAATGGTTCGGCTTGATCTCAAAATTGTTGGCTTGGATGGTGGGCCTTTGAATGCTACTTTGGAGATCATCAATATGAGGCGTAGCATACTCCTGAGAGATTTACGAAGTTCTCGGCCATTATGATAGGGCGAGGAATGTCCTCGAGTGCGTCTATGGATTTCTCTCTCATGATCGTCGAAATGTTCTATTAACCTCGGGATCAAAAGGTATTATATTGCGTTCCTTAGAGGTGCCATAAATAATGGAGACTACGAAAGAAATTAAGCAGAAAAATCGGTTTAAAGTAAGGATCATTATTGACTTAGTTTCAATATTGTAAAAGCAATTAATTCTAAGTCCCGTGAATGGCGCTTAAAACTTGTTGCTCGATTTTGCAATGAAAAAAAACCTTGTAAGTATCTGCGGTCTTAACAAGTAATATAAGAAAGTAGAGTGTCGAACCCAGAGGACAAAGATTTAGCAAAACAAATACTAAAGGTAAAATCATTACTAAACTTATCTAAGCGATTGAAAGTAATGGTTGGTTAAGCTATTTCAATAAGTAAACTTTTATGAATAAAGATGATTTTTCTATAATTATCATTTTGAATATTATGGAATGAATTTGTTATAATGTTATAGTTGTGGGTAGTATTTATAAATTATGCAAAAAGTATCTGAAGTTGTTATATTATATTAGATTGGTGGGAGAATATTCGTTTTAGCGAGGAATATTAAATACAATAGCGCAATCATTGGTGGACCCCACAAAAATTATTGTCGGATTGAGAAAAGCGACAAAAATATATTTATAAAAATAACGGCGGAAGTTTCTGAGTTAATCTTGTTGAACTACTCGGTAGTAAAAAAATGCGATGTCTGGCGTGGTTGCGTAGTAGCTACGGTATTGATTATTGATGCTTTACGTGAGAAGTCACTCGATTATACTCGATTATTACTACTGATAATTCTTGCATCATATCTCTCGTATTATTGATTCGATTATTGTCACGATATCATCTGCATAATATATTTATTTTATTAAATCAATAATTGAGGCGACAAAGTTATTCATATTATTAAATTGCAATATTTACATATACAGAAGTTACATCGAGGAGAGGTTTGGTCACTAATTGCGGCGCGATAGGGAAAAATCCTTATTGGAAAGCCCCTCTTTCACAGGAGCGACACGGGTTGATAAATATTGTGAGTTATAATATTAATGATGAATGTTATTAAAATTGAAGTTGTGTTCGAAGTTGAATTTGGAGGCAGGACGTGATATTTGAGTCGGGACGATGAAATTAGTAAAAATAGACTATAAACACAAAATTTTCCGGGATTTTATTTGGTTGGTGAAAAAATCGACAGTTGACTTTTTTGGGAAAAATCAAACTTTGAAATTTCAAAATTTATATTTTTGATAAAAATAGTTTCATTGTGTTGGAATTATTTGTGTTAGTGAAAATCGACATTTATTTGATAATAATTGATGTCTGGAGGTTATATTGATCGATCGGGTATTTAACTTAGGATAAATGAGCAATTGATTGCTATTATTTCACATGATTATAACTATTTGTTCACATGTGTATACTATTGTTTCACATTCTTGTTACTATTAGGGGAGTTGGTGCAAGATTGATAATACTTGCATGACTAAGTTAAAAATGGAGGTATAGATGGAGTCTTATCTTGTAATTACGTATTTTCACATATACAGAACTATTGATTCACATGATTTACTATTGAATCACATTATTTACTATTAGGGGAGGTGGTGCAAGAGTTTGATAATACTTGCGTGACTAAATTAAAAAAAAAAGAAAAAAGTTGGAGGTATTGTCTTTGTAATTTTTGAGCCCCAAAAGCGTGCGATTATTGAAACTATATTTTTCTATAAATAGAAGCTCATTCTTCCTTCATTTCTCACCAATTCACTAAAAGCTATAGAGCAATTATTATAGAGAAAATTGTAGAGAAAATCTAGAAGAAGAAGAAGCTGCTTTACCTCATTTACTCCTATATCCGGTTTCTTTTTAAAAGGTAAGGGGTATTATTTCTTTCTTTTCGTCTTCATGAAGAACTTACATTATTCCATTCTTTATTATTATGTTGGAATAACTTTGTTATGTCAATCTGATCATGGTGAATTCTACATTATTCCATTCTTTATTATTACATTGGAACATCACATGCACATTATTCCATTTAAAATTTTATTACATTTGGAACATCACATGCATAACATTTTCTGGCAGGACTGGTTAAAATCTTTATTATTTTGTTGGAACATCACATGCATGCATGCTTTATCACGGGACTGGTTAAAATCTTTATTATTATTTGGAATATCATGTATGCATGCGTTTCTGTGGGACTGATTTAAAATCTTTATTATTACATTTGGAATATCACATGCATGCGTTTTCTGTGGGACTGGTTAAATCTTTTATTATTACATTGGAATAACTTTTGCATCTTGATCTACTGCGTGCTTGGTGATTTCTTTTGTTATTCCATTCCTTATTATACTCGGTTGGTTAAAGTTTTGACTTCTATACTCCATGAAATTAGTAGAATATCCTTGATATTTAAGCTTCGTCGATATCTTTTCATGGAAATATTCTTACGAGCATTCTTGAATTTTACTCTCTGAAAAGTATCGTGTTGACAATTTGGGCGTTATTAGTTCTGGATAAATTAATTAAGTGAACTTGTTTTATTGAATTCTTATATCATTGTCATCATCCTCATGTTTATATTTTTTTTTGAAAGTCATATACATGGCACATAGTGCATAGATGGACTTGGTATGATTATGACCGAGGATTATTAGGTATAATCATGGTAGTAATGTTATAAATGATGTGATAAAAGTCCTCGTTGGCCGTAGTGCATTGATGGGCGAGTTGTTGGCATGATCATGACCATTGATGAATACTACGAATGTCCTTGGCAGTAGTAGTGCATGGATAATTTGTGGTCGTGATACTAAAAATATCCTTGGTAGTAGTGCGGGGTGATTCGATGATGTGGATTATTTATTAAGTGAGTCCGTGATAAAAGTGATGAAAAACCTTTTAAATCATAAAAGATAGTAGATTTTATTCTCTACTTGACTCTTTTAATGGATTGCTTGTTCATTGCGATTAAACTTGATGTCTATTGTATTTTATCGGTTTAACATTGTTGAAGAGACTAATGATAATTTATTACGCATTATCTTAGTCATAATATTTCTTCTTGGGCTAGTTGAGCTCACCCTTTTTGCTTTCATTGTTCTCTTGAGGAAATGAGAATATAGCGGGGACTAGTCGGGGAGCGGGTGATGGTCGAGATGATAGCATTAGTAGTCCTCACTATTACATTAAATAGTGTGACAATAAATGTAATGAGGACTTATTACGAGAGTGGATATTATCTAGAAGACAATATTTGTATTAAAACTCATGACTCTTTTTGTTGTATATTAAAGATTGTATTTGTATTTGAATTTTGTACCATGTATTTGGCGACTCGGGATGGGTGATGTATACCTATTTTGGGGGCGTCACGGTTAATATCAA
Organism: Panax quinquefolius; assembly: GCA_020205615.1. Taxonomy (NCBI): domain Eukaryota; kingdom Viridiplantae; phylum Streptophyta; class Magnoliopsida; order Apiales; family Araliaceae; genus Panax; species Panax quinquefolius. The sequence continues at coordinate 8,620,980 of CM035173.1, read as the reverse complement.
AGCTTAGGGATATGATCCACAGCTAAGATGTGAGACAAGAACTAGGAGGGAGGCGGAAAATTCCTTGTTAGTATGACCTACTAAAGTTTATTTGGTATTTAATTGGTCGGTCGGTATAGGGATAATATGTGATATGTTAATTAACCCTTGTTTTGTGGCGATATTTGAAAATGGCATCAGAGAATGTTGAGAACATCGATGGAGCACGGAGAGGCGTTGAGTCTCCACGGATCGATAACCGGGACAATGTGCATCGGAAGACAATCCTCATGCAAAACAACAACAACTTGACCAAATGATGAGCGATGGAATGTTAGAGGCTTCATCTGATTCATACGACATCGGTGAGGCGGCTCTGTCCAAAATGCGGTGGAAACAAACAACTCTCGGGACGGTCACCGCAGCAAAGCAGTTCGAGGCTGGGACCACGGAGTTTTTGGAAGCGAAAACCTCTTAAAAGGCGGAGCGTGGATAAAACAGATCAACAAGATATTTGATGTCTTGGGTTTCTCAGGAGCAAAAGGTTCCTTCGCCACCACCTTCGTGTTGCGAGGAGAGGCGATTCTTGGTGGGAATCGTAAAGCGTACCCAACTGCCGCTTGCTGAAGATGTCTTGGGAGAAGTTTGAAGCTGTTCAACGACAAGTACTTTCCGAAAGTATTAAATCACATGAAAAGAGGTAGAGTTCATTAAAGCTGGAGCAAAACAACATGGCCAGGTGTCGCGATCTGAAGCCAAGTTTGTAGAAATTTCGGGTTTGCGTCCCATTTGGTTGATAATGAGGAGAGAATGGCGAGAATGTTTCTAAGAGGTTTGAAACAGAGATCGTCGATATCTTATCTCTCATAAAGCGTGTTTGTATTAGGATGTTGTTAATAGGGCTCGATTATTGGAGCGCGATAATGAGTCAACCCAACGAAAGAAGCGGTAAAATGAAAATGATAATACCGGTGAGAAGCGATCGTCGAGCGGTGACAACAAGCGTGGAGGAATCGGCATGCGAAATGGTAACCACTTGGGTGGTAATCGGGGCCAAAATAATAAGAATGGACATTTCAAGAAGGAGATTCAACAATGATGGAAAGGCGTCGGCACCACACCGTTGTGAAGGAAGGAGAGCGACCACTATTATATATGCTTCAAATGTGGAGGGAGGGACACATTAGTCAAAGCTATGCGATCTGTCGTCAAAGCGTGTTATAATTGTGGAAGAAAGGTCACTAGCCCGATTTTTGTCGTTCACCAGAAGACAAGTTCAACTAGGATAGAGGCACCAAAGTAGTCCCGAGAAAAAGTCAAAGCCGGTAGTCTGAGGAGAGCGTTTGTTGTGACCTCCCGAAAGCGAAAGGAACGAGCGGGTCATCACGGGTAAACTTATCATAAACTCTAGCGAAGTCTATACCTTATTTGATGGGTTCTACCCATTCTTTTATTTCTCTACTTGCGCTCAGCGTTTAAATTTGACTCGGGAGAAATTGGACTTTGACTTATCTGTTGAAACTCCATTGGGAGAAACCTTCATTACATCCATTTGTTTATAAGTCTTGTTTAGTTCAAATCGGTACCCTCACATTACTGTCGATCTTATTTCATTGAAAATACTTGCATTTGATGTGATTACTAGGGATTGATTGGTTAACTACTCATCATGCAAAAATTGATTATTTTAAATAAGGTTGTTAGCTTTCATATTCTAACTTGACCTATTATGCGAATTCAAGCAACCAAACCATTAAAATCAATCACTATCATCTCGAAGCCATAAAAATTATTCGTTTATTGAAAAAGCGGATGTCAAGCTTTCTTAGCTCATATCACGGATCTAAATAAAAATCGTCGAGTTTTGAATGATATTTCTATTGTTAATGAATTTCTGGCGTATTCCACGAAGAACTTCTGGCCTACCCCGGCGTGAAATTGAATTTTGTATCGACCTTGAACCCGGTATGCAAAACCTATTTCCAAAGCCCATGTCGAATAGGCTCTATTGAACTTGAGGAGTTAAAGACCCAGCTGCGAGAATTGTTAGACATCGGTTTCATTAATCTAAATACGTCTCCTTGGGGTGCTCTGTTACATTAAATGAAAAAGAAAGATGGGAGTATCGACTTTGTATTGATTATCGGGGAGTTGAACCATGTCACCATCAAAAATAAGTACCCATTGCCCGTATTGATGACTGTTTGACCCGATTCTGAGGAGCCAAATTCTTTTCAAAGATTGATCTTACGTTAGGTTATCACCAATTGAAGATTAGAGCAGATGACATTCAAAAGGCGGCTTTCGAGAACTTCGATGCGGGCATTATGAATTCTAGTCATGTCTTTTGGATTGACTAATGCTCCTGCTTTGCCTTCATGGATATGATGAGCCAAGTATTGAGGAATATTTGGATCACTTTGTGGTCGTCTTTATTGATGACATCCTTATTTATTCAAAAGCGTGTGAAGATCATGAAAGCAACACTTGAAATTGATACTCCAAAAGCTTCGTGAATATAAGCTTTATGCCAAGTTGAAGAAATCGAGTTACGGCTTTGGAAGTAGCATTCCTTGGGCACGTAGTATCAAGTCATGGAATATCTGTTGACCCGATGAAAGATTGAAGCTATTGAAAGTAGGAGCAACCTAAATCGATGGCCAAAATATGTAGCTTTCTCGGCTTATTTGGTTATTATCGGAGATTAAATGGAAGGTTTTCTCGAATCGCTACTCCATTAACTTCGGTGACTCGGAAAGATACAAAATTCGGTTGGAGTGAGGAATGTGAGAAGAGTTTTCAAGAACTTCGAGGAGACTCATTTATTTTGTTACGACAATACCATACGGATCGGAGGATTTGTCATCTCTGATGATGCTTGGGCAAAAGGGTTAGGTTGTGTTCTCATGCAACATGGGAAAGTCATAGCCTATGCCTCCACGACAACTCAAAGAATATGAGAGAAATTATCCTACTCATGATCTAGAGTTAGCGGCGATCGTTTTTGCACTAAAAGATTTGGAGGCATTATTTGTATGGGAGAAAAAGTGAGATCTTTACGGATCATAAAAGCCTCGAATATTTCTTCACTCAAAAGGAACTCGACATGCGACAACGACGTTGGCTTGAGCTGTTGAAAGATTATGATCGTACCATCGATACCATCTGGGAAAGCGAGCGTGGTAGGCGGCGCATTAAGTAGAAGATCATATCTGCGAATGCGAGTGCGATATTATCAACGCTTGAGCCCATTTTGTATGACTTGCAAAGGATGGAGATAGAGATAAAGACTCGAGGACCCCGTGATGATGGCGAATATCTGAGTAGAGCAGACTTTAATCGATAAGGTTAAAGGCTGCTCAAACTCTGAGACACAGGTGATGCGTATGAGAAAGAAAGTGCAAGAAGGTCTTATCTTGGGAAGCAAGAATCGATGATGAAGGAATACTTGAGTCGACTCCGGACTTTGTGTTCTAACGACCACGAGTTAAAGTATAAAATCATGATGGGCGCCTGACACACCGTTTTGCAATCCATCACAGGAGTACCAAAATGTATCGTGATCTTGACATACATTTTGGTGGAAGCAATATGAAGAGAGAGATAGCGGGGTTTATCTCGAGGTGTCTAACTTGTCAGCGAGTCGGCGGAGAGCATCAAGTGCCAAAGGTCCATTGCAACCACTTGAAATTCGAGAATGGAAGTGGGAGCACATTACCATGGATTTAGTTCTTGGTCTTCCCAAGGTTTCTCAAGGCGTAGATGCGATTTGGGTCATTGTTGATAGATTGACCAAATCTGCTCATTTCTTCTGCGTCTGAAAACTTATACACTTGAGCGTCTTGCTAGTATGTATATAAACGAGAGATTGTAAGATTGCATGGTATGCCGTATCCATAGTTTACGATCGAGACCCAAGATTCACTTCAAGATTTTGGGTTAGTTTGCAAAAAGCTATGGGCGCGAGATTTGATTTAGTTAACATATCATCCTCGAGACGGACGGACAATCGGAGAGGACTATTCAAACTCTTGAAGATTTATTAAGACTACTGTGTCCTTGACTTCAAGGAAGTTGGGACAAGTTCTTACCATTGGTGGAGTTTTCCTACTGACAACGAGTTATCAAGCAAGTATTGGCATGGCTCCATTCGAGGCGTTGTATGGAAGAAAGTGTCGTTCTCTCGGTATGTTGGGATGAGGTGGGTGAAGCAACGTTGTTGGGACCGGGATTTGATACGTATGACTACGGAAAAAGATTCAAACAATCAAACAGCGTATAAAAACCTCACAAGATCGACAAAAGAGTTATCTTGATCTTCATCGAAAGGGCGTGGAATTGATATTGGAGATCATGTGTTGTTACGTGTTGCTCCATGGAAAGGAGTTCTGAGATTTGGAAAGAGAGAAAGCTCGATCCTCGATTCATTGGCCCATTTTAATCCTCGATCGAGTAGGAAGCGTAGGCGTATAGACTAGCTTTACTGCTTGAGTATGTCTCGTGTGTTCATAACGTTTTTCACATATCCATATTACGTAAATATGTGGAAGACCCGAACCACATTATTGAATTAGAACCGGACGTGATAGAGGAAGATTTAACGTATGAAGAGTTACTGTTAAAATCTTGGATAAGAAGGATCATATTCTACGCTCGAGGTTATACCTCAAGTCGAAAGTTTTGTGGAGAAACCACGACGTGGAAGAAATGACTTGGGAGTTAGAATGCGAGATGAAGTCGAATATCCTCACCTATTAGACATACAGGTGCGTACCCTAATTTGAGGCAAATTTCATAAGAAGGGAGGTTGTAAGACCCCACTTTTATGAATAAAGATGATTTTTCTATAATTATCATTTTTGAATATTATGGAATGAATTTGTTATAATGTTATAGTTGTGGGTAGTATTTATAAATTACGCAAAAAGTATGCAGTTGTTATATTATATTAGATTGGTGGGAGAATATTACGTTTTAGCGAGGGAATATTAAATACAATGGCGCGATCATTGGTGGACCCCTAATGAAATTATTGTCGGATTGAAAAAAACAAAAATATATTTATGAAAATAACGGCGGAAGTTTCTGAATTATCTTGTTGAACTACTTTCGGTAGTAAAAAAATGCGATGTCTGGCGTGGTTGCGTAGTAGCTTTACGGTATTGATTATTGATGTTTACGTGAAAGTCACTTTCGGTTATACTCGATTATTACTACGATAATTCTTTGCATCATATCTCTCGTATTATTGATTCGATTATTGTCACGGTATCATCTGCATAATATATTTATTTTATTAAATCGATAATTGAGGCGACAAAGTTATTCATATTATTAAATTGCAATATTTACTGATGTCTAGAAGTTACATCGAGGAGAGGTTTGGTCACTAATTGCGGCATGATAGGGAGAAATCCTTATTGGAAAGCCCCTCTTTCACAGGAGCGACACGGTTGATAAATATTGTGAGTTATAATATTAATGATGAATGTTATTAAAATTGAAGTTGTGTTCGGAGTTGAATTTGGAGGCGGACGTGATATTTGAGTCGAGAGCGATGAAATTAGTAAAATAGACTATAAACACAAAATTTTTTAGGATTTTACTATTTGGTCAAAAAATCGACGTTGACTTTTTTGGAAAAATCAAACTTCAAAATTTCAAAATTTATATTTTTGATAAAAATAGTTTCATTGTGTTGGAATTATTTGTGTTAGTGAAAATCGACATTTATTTCGATAATAATTGATGTCTGGAGGTTATATTGACCCGATCGAATTATTTAACTTAGGATAAATGAGCAATTGATTGCTATTATTTCACATGATTATAACTATTTGTTCACATGTGTATACTATTGTTTCACATTCTTGTTACTATTAGGGGAGTTGGTGCAAGATTGATAATACTTGCATGACTAAGTTAAAAATGGAGGTATAGATGGAGTCTTATCTTTTTGTAATTCATATTTTCACATGTCTAGAACTATTGATTCACATGATTTACTATTGAATCACATTATTTACTATTAGGGAGGAGGTGGTGCAAGTTTGATAATACTTGCGTGACTAAATTAAAAATAAAGAAAAAGTTGGAGGTATTGTCTTTGTAATTTTTTGAGCCCCAAAAGTGTCTGATTATTGAAACTATATTTTTCTATAAATAGAAGCTCATTCTTCCTTCATTTCTCACCAATTCACTAAAGCTATAGAGCAATTATTATAGAGAGAAATTGTAGAGAAAAATCATAGAAGAAGAAGAAGCTGCTTACCTCACTACTCCTATATCCAGGTTTCTTTCAAAGGTAAGGGGTATTATTTCTTTCTTTCATCTTCATGAAGAGAACTTACATTATTCCATTCTTTATTATTATGTTGGAATAACTTTGGTTATCTGAATCTGCATACATGGTGAAATTCTTACATTATTCCATTCTTTATTATTACATTTGGAACATCTATATACATGCTTTCTGTGGGACACAGTTAAATCTTTATTATTACATTGGAACATCACATACATGCTTTCTTTTCATGGGACTGGTTAAAATCTTTATTATTACATTGGAACATCACATGCATGCTTTTCTGTGGGACACAGTTAAATCTTTATTATTACATTGGAATATCACATGCATGCATGCGTTTTCTGTTGGGACTGGTTAAAATCTTTATTATTACATTGGAATATCACATGCATGCGCGTTTCTGTTGGGACTGGTTAAAATCTTTATTATTACATTGGAATAACTTTTGCTGTGCGATCTACTAGCGTGCTTGGTGATTTCTTTTGTTATTCCATTCCTTATTATACTCGGTTGGTTAAAGTTTTGACTTACATACTCCATGAAATTAGTAGAATATCCTTGATATTTGCGCTTCGTCGATATCTTTTCATGGAAATATTCTTACGAGCATTCTTGAATTTTACTCTACTGAAAAAGTATCGTGTTGACAATTTGGGCGTTATTAGTTCTGGATAAATTAATTAAATGAACTTGTTTTATTGAATTCTTATATCATTGTCATCATCCTCATGTTTATATTTTTTTGAAAGTCATACATGGCATGCACATGTAGTGCATAGATGGACTTGGTATGATTATGACCGAGGATTATTAGGTATAATCATGGCCAGTAATGTTATAAATGATGTGATAAAAAGTCCTCGTTGGCCCGTAGTGCATTGATGGGCGAGTTGTTGGCATGATCATGACCATTGATGAATACTGCGAATGTCCTTGGCGCGTAGTGCATGGATAATTGTGGTGCGTGATCTTAAAGAATATCCTTGGCCGTAGTGCGGGGTGATTCGATGATGTGGATTATTTATTAAAAGTGAGTCTCGGCGATAAAAGTGATGAAAAACCTTTTAAATCATAAAAGATAGTAGATTTTATTCTCTACTTGACTCTTTTAATGGATTGCTTGTTCATTGCTGAGTTAAACTTGATGTCTATTGTATTTTATCGGTTTAACATTGTTGAAGACTAATGATAATTTATTACGCATTATCTTAGTCATAATATTTCTTCTTGGGCTAGTTGAGCTCACCCTTTTGCTTTCATTGTTCTCTTGAAAAATGAGCGCGTGGCGGGGACTAGTCGGGGAGCGGGTGATGGTCGAGAGGATAGCATTAGTAGTCCTCACTATTACATTAAATAGTGTGACAATAAATGTAATGAGGACTTATTACGAGAGTGGATATTATCTAGAAGATAATATTTGTATTAAAACTCACAGCTCTTTTGTTATATATTAAAGATTGTATTTGTATTACATACCATGTATTTGGCGACTAAGGATAGGTGATGTATACTATTTTGGGGGCATCATGTCGTTATTTTTCGGATAGGTGATGTAATAAAGAATGGAATAACAAAAGAAATCACCATGCATGCGATAATGCATCGATATATTAGCGTGCAGTTTATTCCAAAAGTGTAGAATTAATAAATAATCAGAATCAGGTGTCCGACGTGAAATACATGATACGATGGATGTTCAAATGAATAATAATAATAAAGATTAATAGAATGGAATGAACCAGTCCTGGATAATAAAACACACGCATGTGATGTTCCAACGAGATAAAGGCGAATAACAAAGAATGGAACCAGTCCTGATGTAAAACATACGAGCAGGATGTTCCAACAGAATAATAATAAAAGATTTTAACCGAATTCCGGGTGTAAAACACATGAGATGGATGTTCCAACGAAATAATAGAAAAATGTCACCAAGTATAGGGTAAATGGCATTATACGAGTTATTCCAATTGAATAATAAGCGATGGAATAACAACAGTTCTCTTCATGAATAAGAAAGAATAACACCCTTTACGAGTACAACAAATAATATTTCCTACCTTAGAAGAACCTATTATTGAAAAGTGAAGTAGCGAAATACTTTTCTTCTTTCTCTCTATAGTTTCTCTCTCTAGAGTTTTGAATGAATTCAAGAAATAATGAAGGAATGAGCTTTCTATTTATAGAAAAAAGCGAGGGTGGCTCTTGGTCTTAACGAAGGGTCAAAATAACTCTTGGTAACATTAAAGAGAGGCAACTACTTATTTGCGAAGGGTAATTAACCTTTGGAACACTTAAAGAGGCGATTAACTCTTGGTAATATTGAAGGGACAACTACTATTTGCGAAGGGTAATTACTATTGATGAAGGTAATTACTATTGACGAAGATAAATACTATTGAAGAAGGTAATTACTATTGATGAAAGGTAAATAATATTATTGACGAAGGTAATTACTTATTCACAAAGGTAATTACTATTCTATTGAAAGGTAATTACTATTGATTACTAAGAGACTCTTAGATGATGACATATGGGCCCCCATAAAATAATCAAACTTACCACAAACGTCTTATAACGGACTCTTTATATACATCGAGGATTGAATAAATATTACCACAAATCATTTTATTTTTAATCAACACATTTTAATCTTTCAACAATTATTAATCATTTATAACTTGTCGTCTCAATTAATAATATAACATATTATATGAGATGATCTTTGTGACAATAATTGAATCGATAATATAAGAGATATGATGCGTGATTCTTTGTAGCGATAATTGAGTATAGCTAAGTGACTTCTCACGTAAGCATCGATAATCAATCTGGTGTCTTCTTATGCAACCACAGCGATATTCTTGTACTTTTACCACCGGGTAGTTCAACGGTTTTAACGGTAACACCTCCGCCGAGTTATTTTTATAGAAAGATAATTTTGTCGTTTTCTAACTACGACAATACTTCCGTTAATAGGGTCCACCATGATTGAGCCATCGTCACGAATATTCCCGACAAAAAGAATATTCCCAGACCAAACGAATATTTTATAACAACTTGCTTACTTTGCAAAATTTATAAATATTACCTACAACTATAACATTATATCAAATTTATTCCATAATATTCAAAAATAATATTTATAGAAAATTCATCTTTATTTATAAAAGTTTGAGGGTCTTCTGACCTCCCTTCTTATGAAATTTAAGCCCTCGAAATTAGGTTACGTGCACAGTATGTCGAAGAGGTAAGGATACCTTGATTTCATTTGATTCTAACTCCCAAGTCATTTCCTCAACATCGTGGTTCCTCCACAAAACTTTGACTTGAGGTATAACCTTGGAGCGTAGAATATGTTCCTTCTTATCAAAATTTGAGCAGGAACCTCTTCATACGTCAAATCTTCCGCTATTTCGTCCCGGTTCTAACTTCAATAATATGGTTCGGTCTTTCACATATTTACGTAACATGGATATGTGAAAAGCGTTATGAACACGAGACATATTTGGCGATAAAAGAGAGTCTATAGGCCACGATTCTACTACTCGATCGAGGATTAAAATGGGCCGATGAATCGAGGATTAAGTTTTCCTCTCTTTCCAAATCTTGTAACTCCTTTCCATGGAAGCAACTCTTAACAACACATGATCTCTATATCGAATTCCACGTCCTTTCGATGAAGATCGGCATAACTCTTTATCGATTTTGTGAGGTTTTTATCGTTGTCGGATCGTTTGAATCTTTTCCATAGTCATACGTACCAACTCCGGTCCCAACAACGTTGCTTCACCCACCTCATCCCGCATCTTTGGAGAACGACACTTTCTTCCATACAACGCTTGAATGGAGCCATGCGATACTAACGATAAGCTGTTGTTGTTGGAAAACTCCACCAATGGTAAGAACTTGTCCCAACTCCCTTGAAATCAAAGACCACAGAGTCTTAATAGATCTTGAAGAGTTTGAATAGTCCTCTCCATTGTCCGTCAAATGCGGAGGATGATATCTTAGAAACTAAATCGTAAAATCTATGCCCATAGTTTTTGCAAACTAACCCAAAATCGTGAAGTGAATCTTGGGTCTCGATCGAAAACTATGGATACTTAAGCATACCATGCGATCTTACAATCTCGTTTATGTACATCTGACGAAGGCGTTCAAGTGTATAAGTTTCTCGTATCGGTAAGAAATGAGTAGACTTGGTCAATCTTTCAACAATGACCCAATTCGCATCAATGATTTGAGAAACCTTAGGAAGGCCGTGAACGAAATCCATGGTAATGTGCTCCCACTTCCATTACGGAATTTCAAGTGGTTGCAATGGACCTTTTGGTACTTGATGCTCGCTTTAACTTCGTTGACAAGTTAGACACCTTGAGATAAACAACGCTATCTCTCTCTTTCATATTGCTCCACCAAAATGTATAACGAATATCATGATACATTTTGGTACTCCTAGATGGATTAATGAAATGGTGTGTTATGCGCCTCCATCATGATATTATACTTTTAATCGGGGTCGTTAGGAACACAAAAAGTGCAGAGTTGACTCAAGTATTCCTTCTTCATCGATTCTTGCTTCCGGCGTAGCACCTTCTTGCACTTTCTTCCTCATACGCATCGAACTCCTCAGTGCGTAGCTTGGCGACTTTAACTTTATCGATTAAAGTCGATTCTACTCGTATACTCCCTATCATCACATGCGTCCACAGAGTCTTTAACTCTATCTCCATCCTTTGCAAGTCACACAAAATGGGCCTTTCGTTGACAATAACATGCTTTCGTGCTTGCATATGATCTTCTACTCGATCGTCGGCTACCACGTTCGCTTTTCGGGATGGTATTGGATGGTATGATCATAATCTTTCAGCGATTCAAGCCAACGTCGTTGTCGCGTGTTGAGTTCCTTTTGAGTGAAGAAATATTTGAGGCTTTTATGATCCGTAAAGATCTCCACTTTCTCCCCATACAAGTAATGCCTCCAAATTTTAAGTGCAAAAGACAACAAATGCCAACTCTAGATCATTAGTAGGATAATTCCTCTCATATTTTTTGAGTTGTCATGAGGCATAAACTATAACTTTTCCATGTTGCATGAGAACATCCCAACCCTTTACTACGAAGCATCACTTGTAGATGATAAATCCTCAAGAGCAGGATGGTATTGTCGAGCAGTCTTTGAAATAAGTCTCCTCTTGAGTTCTTGAAAACTCTTCTCACATTCTTCGCTCAAACCGAACTTTGTATCTTTTCGAGTCGGTGAGTCGATGGAGTAGCGATTCGATAAAATCCTTCCACGAATCTCCGATAATAACCAACTAAACCGAGAAAGCTATGTACTTGGTCATTTGATTTAGGTTGTTCCCGACTTTGAATAGCTTGATCTTTCTTTGGGTCAGCGATATTCCATGACTTGATACCACGTGCCCAAGGAATGCTACTTCTTCAAGCCGAACTCGCATTTCTTCAACTTGGCATAAAGCTTATATTCACGAAGCTTTTGGAGTGTCGACCTCAAGTGTTGCTTCTCATGATCTTCACGGCTTTTGGAATAAATAAGGATGTCATCAATAAAGGCGACCACAAAGTGATCTAAATATTCCTTGAATACTCGGTTCATCATATCCATGAAAGCGGCCGGAGCATTAGTCAATCCAAAGGACATGACTAGAAATTCATAATGCCCGTCTGGGTTACGAAAGTCGTCTTTGGAATGTCGGTGGTTCTAATCTTCAATTGGTGATATCCGAGCGAAGATCGATCTTTGAAAAGAATTTGGCTCCTTGCAACGGTCAAAACGGTCATCAATACGTGGCAATGGATACCTATTTTTGATGGTGACATGATTCACTCCAGATAATCAATACAAAGTCGCATACTCCCATCTTTCTTCTTCACACGAATAAAGCAGGGAGCACCCCAAGGAGAAGTACTAGGATGAATAAAGCCAATGTCTAACAATTCTGCGGTTGGGTCTTTAACTCACGAAGTTCAATAGGAGCCATTCGATATGGGGCTTTGGAAATAGGTTTTGTCTGGGGTTCAAGGTCGATACAAAATTCAATTTCACGCTCTGGGGTAGGCCGGGGAAGTTCTTGAGAATCGTCGGAAATTTATTAACAATGAAATATCGTTCAAAAGCGGCGTATTTTTGTTTAAATCGTGACATGAGCTAAGAAAGCTTGACATCCGTTTTTTCAATAAGCGAATAGCTTTATGGCTTGAGATGGCCAAGTGATTGATTTTAATGGTTTGGTCGTTTGAATTAGCATAATAGGTTGATTAGGAATATGAAAGCTAACAACCTTACGAAAACAATCAATTTTTGCATGATAAGTAGTTAACCAATCAATCCACAAATCACGTCAAATGCAAGTATTTTAATGAAATAAGATCGACGAGGTAATGTGAGGTACCGATTTGAACCAAACAAGACTTATAAGCGATGGATGTAATGAAGGTTTCTCCCAACGGAGTTTCCACGAGATAAGTCAAAGTCTAATTTCTCGAGTCAAATTTAATCGATGGCGCAAGTAGGAGAAATAAAAGAATGGGTAGAACCGGGTATCAAATAAAGTATAGACTTCATTAGAGTTTATGATAAGCTTACCCGTGATGACCTCATTCGGGTTCCTTGCTCTCTGGGAGGTCACAACAAACGCTCTCCCTTGCCTTCTGGGTTTTGACTTTTCTGGAACGGCCTTTGGTGCCTCCATCCTAGTTGAATTTGTCTTCGATAAACGACAAAATCTAGCTAAGTGACCTTCTCTTCCATAATTATAATATGCTTTGGACGGCATAATGCAGCGATTCGATGATGTGTCCCTCTCCTCCGCATTTGAAGCATATGATGGGTGGTCTTTCTCCTTCCTTAACAACGGTCTTTGGTCTTGACGTCTTTCCATCATTGTTGAATCTCCTTTTCTTGAAATGTCCATTCTTATTATTTGTACGATTACCACCGAAGTGGTTACCATATCTGGCTTTGTTGATTCCCTCCACGCTTGTCACCACCGCGATGATGACTCTCTCATTTGGTATTATAATTTTGCTTGTTTGCTCTCTTTTTAGTTAACGTTGACTCGTTATCGCTCTCCACTAATCGAGCCCTATTTACAACATCTGAATACAAACACAGGTTTATGAGAAATAAGATGTTGGCGTATCTCGACTTCAAACCTCTTAAAAACATTCGCGCCATTCTCTCTTCATTATCCACCAGTGGGGCGTGGCCGTGATAACTCAAAAATTTGCCTCGTGTTACGACACGGTCGTATTGTTTTGTTCCAACTTGATAAACTCCACCTCCTTCATGTGCGCGAATACTTTCGGAAAAGTATTTGTCGTTGAAACGACTCTGGAACTTCTCCCAAGATATCTTGATCTGATGAGGTTGAGTCGTTTTCCGATTCCCACCAAGAATCTGCCTCTCGCATGAACATAAATGCGGTAAAGGAACCTTTTGCTCCTCGGAGCATCCCAAGACATTAAATATCTTGGTAATCTGCTTTATCCATGCTTTCGCCGAAGTGGTTTTGGCTCTCCCTTAAACTCGGTGGTCCCGCTCCTTGAATTGTTTAGCGATGACCGCCCGAGAGTTTTCCGTGTTTCCACCTACGTTTTGGGCGAAGAGTCGCTCTCGCTTTCTTTGTTGCATAAATTGCATAAAGCCTCTGAACATTTGATCATTCATCATTTGGTCGGTGTTGTTGTTTGCGTGAGGATTATCGCCTTCACGATGCACATTATCCACGATTATTGATATGTGGTGAATCAACGATCGCTTTGTGCTCCATTCTTATTCTCAACATTCTCGGATGTCATTTTCGAATCTTGCCACAAAACAAAAGGTTAATTGACATGTAACAAATTATCTCTATATTACGTGAGCCCAATAAAATAGCACATAAACTTAGGTAGGTCATACTAGCGAAAATTATTCCCAAATCTCTCCCTCCTAGTACTATTCTCACATCTTAGCGGGGATCATATCCTAAGCTACGATACCAATTGTGGCGCCCCCAAAATTAGGTATACATCACCCATCTTGGGTAGTCGATATACATGAGTGAAATTTAAATACAACTTACTAATATAATTGTATAGTATAATACGACATAAAGCGTGAGTTTGAATACAAAATATTATCTACTAGATATTATACAAACTCAAAAGGAGTCCTCATTACAATTATTATCACACTATTTCACGAAATAGTGAGGACTACTAATCTTATCCTCTGGACCATTACTCCGTTCCCAGACTAAGTCCCATTTATATTCTCATTTCACGAAGAGAAACGGTGAAAGAAAGGGTGAGCTCAACTAGGTCAAGAAGAAATATTATGACTAAGATAATGCGAATAAATTATCATTAGCCTCAACAGATGTTAAAGCGATAAAATATAATGAACATCAAGTTTAACTACGGTGAAACCAATGATCCATTAAAAGAGTCAGTAAAAATAAAATCTACTATCTTTTATGATTTAAAGGTTTTTCATCATTGTTATAGGCGATACTCGAACTTTAATAAATATTCCACATCATCGAATCACCCCTTACACTTTACTGACTAAGGATATTCTTTAGTATCACGACCACAATTATTCATGCACTACTGGGCGAGAATAGTTGTGTATTCATTAATGGTCATGATCATACCAACAAGCGTCCATCATCATGCACTACTGACCCATTGAGAATTTTTATCACATCATTTGTAACATTACGGTTAATGATTACAATCAATAGTCTCTGGTCATAATCATACCAAGTCCATCTATGCACTCTCAGGCCACAAATGACTTTCAACATAATATAAACATGAGGATGATGACAATGATATAAGAATTCAATAAAACAAGTTCAAGAATTATTTTATCCGGGAATTATTAACGTCCAAATTGTCGACATGATCTTTGTTTTGTAGAGTAAAATTCAAGAATGATCGGAAGAATATTTCCATGAAAAGATCTTTGGATGAAACGCAAATATCAAGGATATTCCACTAATTTCATGGAGTATAGAAGTCAAAGTTTTAACCAATTTGGGTATAATAAAGAATGGAATAACAAAAGAAATCACCATAAATGCGATAGATCGCATTGCATGAGAGTTATTCAATGAGAATAATAAATAACGGAACCGGTCAAAGTGTGAAATTCACACAATGCGGGATGTTCCAACAGAATAATAAAGATGGAACCCGGATCCGGTGTAAAACACACGATAGGATATTCCAACGAAATAATAAAAAGATGGAACCGGTCCGTGTAAACACACAGACGGATGTTCCAACGAGAATAATAAAAAAGCGGAACCGAGTTCGATGTAAAAAAACACAGGATGCAGACGACGGATGTTCCAATGAATAATAGAAGAATGTCACCAAGTATAGGGTAAACCAATAGTATCTGAGGTTATTCCAATAGAATAATAAGCAATGGAATAACAACAGTTCTCTTCATGAATAAGAAAGAATAACACCCTTTACGAGTACAACAAATAATATTTCCTACCTTAGAAGAATTGAATATTGGAAAAGTGAAGTAGCAAAATACTTTTCTTCTTTCTCTCTATAGTTTCTCTCTCTAGAGTTTCAATGAATTCAAGAAATAATGAAGGAATGAGCTTTCTATTTATAGAAAAACTGAGGGTGGCTCTTGGTCTTAACGAAGGGTCAAAATGACTCTTGGTAACATTGAAGAGACAACTACTATTTGCATGAAGGGAAATTAACCTTTGGAACAATCAAGAAGAGGCGCTTAACTCTTGGTAATATTGAAGGACAACTACTATTTACGAAGGGTAATTACTATTGACGAAGGTAATTACTATTGAATGAAGGTAAATACTATTGATGAAGGTAAATTCTATTGAAGAAGGTAATTACTATTGATGAAGGTAAATACTATTGACGAAGGTAATTACTATTCACAAAAGGTAATTACTATTGATGAATAGACTCTTAGATGATGACATATATTTTTAATAAAATAATCAAACTTACCACAAACGTCTCATAATGACTCTTTATATACATCAAGGATTGAATAAATATTACCACAAATTATTTTATTTTTAATCAACACATTTTAATCTTTCAACAATTATTAATCATTTATAACTTGTCGTCTCAATTAATAATATAACATATTATACGAGATGATCTTGTGACAATAATTGAATCGATAATATAAGAGATATGATCAAAGAATTACTATATGCAATAATTGAGTATAGCTAAAGTGACTTCTCACGTAAGCATCAATAATCAATACTGAGTGTACTTACTATGCGACCACATCGTATTCTTTCTACTTTTACCATAGGGTAGTTCAACGGTTTTAACGGTAACACCTCCGTAGTTATTTTATAGAAAGATAATTTTGTCGTTTTCTAACTACGACAATACTTCCGTTAATGGGGTCCACCAATGATTGAGCCGTCGTCGAATATTTCCGACAAAAGAATATTCCCAGAATGAACGAATATTTTATAACAACTTGCTTTTTGCAAAATTTATAAATATTACCCACAACTATAACATTATATCAAATTTATTCCATAATATTCAAAATAATATTTATAGAAAATTCATCTTTATTTATAAAAGCTGGGGTCTTACAATAACTATTACCCACAACTATAATATTATATCAAATTCATTCCATAATATTCAAAAATGATAATTATAGAAAATTCATCTTTATTCATAAAAGTTGGGGTCTTACAGGAGGCTATGCGTCTAGGTTTTGATAGGTATCATATGTCCACAGAATTATCCTTGGTTGACCCAATAGACCCCAAAGAAAAATGAGAAGATTACTATCATCTTCTTTCTAATGGTGAGTCTTCTCTTGACATATAATTATCTTCACTGTCTCCAAGTAAAAATTATATTTCAAATAAACTCTAAGATCACATGGGTAGTGCTCGTAGATATATTCAGCAAGTGGATGTGCACAACCCTGTCTTATGATAACATGAGGTTGTATGTCATTAGACATCTTGTATGATAGTGACAAAACACCCTTCCAAAGTTGGGTTCACCTCACCCTATTCGGTTCACCAAAATTAAATATCAAATGACGTATACAATACGACACACTTATCTAAAGTTCTTAATAAATTTATTTCCATACTATTTAGGGAGAACCTCAACAGCTATAGATCACCATTCTATTCCCCTGTTATCCCCGCTCGACCCAGTTACACTCTTATTACCTGAAAGAAATTGTGAAGCAAAAAGGGTGAGCACAACTAGCCCAGTAAAGAATATCATGACTAAAGATAATTTACATTATCAATAGCCTTCATCAGAAATAAATCAGAGATTTAGAACATATGGTAGATGTGACGCCCCCAAAATAGGTCCATTCCATCCAACCCATTCTGAGTCTCCAAATACATGGTACAGAAATAACTACAACTTTATTATTACAACATATAAACTGTGAGTTTAAATACAGATATTGCCATCTAAACAATATCCACACGCAAATAAATCCCCATCATAATTATTGATACATTATTTTACAAAAATGGTGAGAACTACTAAACAACTCTCTCTAGAACCTTCATTCCATACCCCGACTAGTACTCGCTACATTTTTGCCTCCTGAGAAGAAAAATGGAACAACAAGGAAAAGGGTGAGCTCAACTAGCCCAGTAAAGAATATTATGACTAAGATAATATACAACAAATTATCGTTAGTCTTCAACATGGAAAAATCTAATAGAACACAATAGACAACTAGTTTTAAATCAATCTTCGCAGCGGAAATAATAATTCATTAGAAGAGTTAAGTAGAGAATAGAAACTACTATCTTCTATATATGAATTTAAAAGTTCATCGTCGATATTTTATCCCTGTAACATCAATCAATATATATCTGGAATCAAATATTCATCTTTGCACTACAAAGCAAAGATATTCATCGATTGGTCATGTTCATCTAAACACTGCTCATCTTTACACTACGGGCCAAAGATATTAATCGATTTAGTCGTATTCATCTCAACACTTGTTCATCTTTGCACTACTGGGCCAAAGATATTCATCAAGAAATCATTCATCTTTGCACTACAAAAGCCAAAGATATTCAATAATATCATCATTTAGGATCGAGGATGATGAAAAATATTTTAAAGGAAACGAATCCAAAGAAACAAAAGAACAATATTAAGGATTAAGTATTTTAAACAATCCAAGTTCAAAAATACTTCATAAGTGATCGAGTGGAGTAAAATTCAAGAATGATCAAAACATGGATACAATCAAAGCTAGTATCCATAATAGATATTTTGACGAAAAGAAGAAATTTCATTTTTGGTGAATAATCTTAGTATTCGTGAATAGTGTCGTATACGTGAATAGTGCCGTATCGTGAATAGTAACTTCGACATGAAAAAAATTTCCCAAAAACATCATCATCACGCTTAAATGAATAGTACTCGTGAATAGTAACTCGTGAATAGTAACTCAGACACCAAAAAGATAGAAATTTCACAAAAAATCTTCTTTCATGAATAGTACTTTCGTGAATAGTAACTCGTGAATAGTAACTCATGAATAAGTAACCCAAATCATGAAAAAGTTCCAAATTTGATAAAAATTTCCAACCAATATTTTGGCATAATGATATTGAAGAAATAATATCATTTTCTTCTAATAAAATAACATCCCTTACCTCGAAAAGACAAGATTTCTAGTTGAAACAGGATATAGGCTATGACTTGAACTTGCACCAGTATAACAACACTCAAAGTATACTCAAAATACTCACAAGAATAAACTCGATAATATAGAGAGAAAACTTGATTTACGGTGTGATTTTCAATTCTAACCTAAGCACCTATTTATAGGAAAATCTTTAGAACACCAAAGTAGAAAATTTAATATAATATTATTTATTTTTTTCTACATCTTCCTACGCATCAAGCATCTGAATTCAGCAACTTGACATGTGTTAAAGATGCCCACCAAAAACAAAAACGCGTTTTCTTATTTAAATTATTTTAAACTTCCAAAATCAATTATTTGAGACTTGAACTTCAATAATTCATAATAAATAGCCCTTTTATCAGAAAAATTCAAATCTCATGAATTTTTATAGGAAATTCAATTCTCTACAACTTTACGTAAGAAAGTTTTTTCAAATTCTAAACAAAATTAACAAGAAATCTATAAGCGAGCAATTTTACAAAGCTATAATCAAATTTAAATTAATAATTGTGTCCACCAACACACAAAATATGTGTTAAACATTTAATGCCACAAAATATTCTTCCTCCTCATATACTCATATATCCCATATTCATTATAAAAATATCACTAGTTAATATATTATTAAAATAATATATTTAAATGAATTATTTTATCGAGAAAAGATAAAATATTAATTTTCAACAATTGTCACATTAAAAATTTTCTCCATCTATATCCACATAAAATCAATATTTTCCTCATCATATAAATCAATAATTAATTATTCATAAATAATATTACTGAATCACAAGATCGCAACCGACCGGTAGTTCTCAGAAAGAGAACTTTCGATAAGGATCTCTCCTTCTTGGCGTATGATTAGGTGATCAAACCTCTCCTGAAACGAACTTTCTAGACATTTCCAATAATGTTATCCAATAATATTATTCAGATAATATGAATTATTGCTCCGATAATGGAAAATACTGTATAATGACAATTTATTGAAATAACAGTAATATAAAATATCAATGCAGCAATTATTGAATTAATAAAATAAAATACTGAACAGTAATTACTATAACAATTATTGAGTTGTGCCTTCTTACGTAAGAATCAATAATTGGTGCAATACCTGATGTCTTCTTTGTTCAACAACGCGTATTAGTGTGTTTTAACCACCGGGTATTCCAACAAAGATAATTGGTAACAACTACGCCGTTATTTATAAACAACTTATATTTGTCGTTATCTTCATCCAATCGCTTTCCGTTATGGGGCCCACAAAAAAATGCGTAAATCATTATGAATATTCCCACAAGCGATTTAATATTCCACGACCAAAACGAATATTCCCAAACGAATAATGAATATTTTATAACCACTTGCTTATTCAAATATTTGCGTATTTTACCCATAACTATCCACATTAATCAAATCAACCCTTACTATTTCAAAATAATAAATAGAGGAAAATAAATTTCATTTATTAATAATTTGGGGTCTTCTGACCTCCCTACTTATGAAATTTCGTCCTCGAAATTGACGTCACGATACAGTGTTTGAAAAGATGAGAATACCTCACTTTCATTTCCATTTCCAACTCCCGGTCATTTTCTCAATAGTATGGTTTCTCCACAAAACTTTAACTTGTGGTATAACCTCGGTATATAGGACATGTTCTTTCCTATCCAAGATCTTGACAGTACTCCTCGTGACGTTAAGTCTTCTTTATCTCGTCCGGGTTCTAACTTCAATGACGTGGTTTGGGTCGTCCACATATTTACGTAACATCGATACGTGAAAAGCGTTATGAACACGCGCGTCATACTTGGCGGTAAAAGCGAGTCTATAGGCCACGCCTATTCGATCGAGAATTTCAAATGGATTAATAAATCGAAGGTTTGAGCTTTCCTCACCTCACCGATTCTTGCTTTTGAAATAACAACTTCTTGCACCTCCTTCTTCAAATTCATCACTCGGTGTGTAGCTTAATGACTTTAACTTTATCGATTAAAGTCGATTATACTCAGATATCATCATGTGGGTACCTAGAGTTTTCATCCCCATCTCTATTATTTATAAATTATACTGAAATGAGTCTTTGACAATATCGTACTTTCGTTTCTTATATCGATCTTCTACTCAACACGTCACTACCACCACGTTAAGCTTTTCCGGGATGGCATGGTGAACATGTCTTTGAAATGAGTCTCCTCTTGAGTTCTTGAAGCTCTTCCCACATTCCTTGCTCCATTCGACTTTTGTATCTCTACGAGTCAATTGCGTTAATGGAATAGCGATTCGAGAATATCCTTCAACGAATCTCCGATAATAACCAACTAAGCTGAAAGCTACGCATTTCGATTCTGGACTTAGGTTGTTCTCAACGTGACTCATATCCCAACCTTGGATAAGACGTTCTGATGACACCTTATTGTGACGCCCCCAAAATAGGTATACATCACCCATTACGAGTTGTCAATACATGGTATGTAAAACAACTACAACTTTATTATTACAACAATAAAAATGAGTTTGAATACAAATATTATCTTCAGACAATATCTATACTCAAATAAATCCTCATCACATTTATTGATACATTATTTTACAAAATGGCGAGGACTACTAAACAACTCTCTCTAGAACCTTCATTCCATACCCCAGACTGCATTACTCGCTATATTCTCGCCTCCACGAGAAGAAAAAAATGGAACAAAAAGGAAAAGGGTGAGCTCAACTAGCCCAGTAAAGAATATTATGACTAAGATAATATACAACAAATTATCATTAGTCTTCAATAGGGAAAAATCTAATAGAATACAATAGACAACAAGTTTTTAAATCAATATTCGCAGCGGAAATAATAATTCATTAGAAGAGTTAAGTAGAGAATGCAAACTACTATCTTCAATGTATGAATTTAAAAGTTCATCGCCTATCTTTTATCCTTGTAATATTAATCAATATATATCTGGAATCAAATATTCATCTTTGCACTACAGGCCAAAAATATTCATCAGTTGGTCATGTTCATCTAAACACCTGTTGATCTTTGCACTACGGGCCAAAGATATTCATCAGAAATCATTCATCTTTACACTACAGGCCAAAGATATTCAATAATATCATCATTTAAGACTGAGGATGATGAAAATATATTTTAAAAAACGAATCCGATTGAAACAAAATGACAAGGATTAAGGATTAAGGATTACGTACTTTGTTTTATCCACGTCCAAAAATACCTCAAAAATAATCATAGTGGTGTAAAATTCAAGAATGATCAAAACATGGATACAATCAAAGCTAGTATCCAAAATAGATATTTTGGACGAAAAGAAAATTTTTCATTTTTCATGAATAGTCTTAGTGAAGTATTCGTGAATAAGATCAGTATATGTGAATAGTCTTGGTATATGTGAATAGAACTCTTTCACACCAAAAGTTCCAAATTTGATAAAAAAAATTCAGATCAATATTTCAACATAATGATATTGAAGAAATAATATCATTACGAAAAAAATAATATCCCTTATGTAACAACCCCAAAATAGGTCCATTCCATCCAACCTATTACGAAAGTCGTTAAATACGTAGTACGAAATAACTACAACTTTATTACAACAATTGTCGTGCAAAATACAACAACACATATCTTTGTGAGTTTGGATACCAATATATACCAACCGTAACTCTGGACACCAACTTGGATAACACGTCACCATGACACCTTACATAAAAGTCTGCAAATCAAAAACCTGTTTTAGAAATTAGAATCTTTGGGAAGTGCTCAAGAAACCTTCATACATGGGGAGGCCATGCTTTTAGGTTATGGTAGATATCATATGGCCACGAAATTATCCTTGGTTGACCCAATAAACCCCAAAGAAAAGCGAGAAGATTACTATCATATTCTTCCCAATGGTGAGTCTTCTCTTGACATATCATTATCTCCACTTGTCTCTAATTGGGTATTATACTCCAAACAAACACCAAGATTATATAGGTAGTGCTTGTAAATATACTCGAAGAAGTGGATGAGCACAACCATGTCTTATGATAACACGAGGTTGTATGTCATTAGACATCTTGTATGATAGTGACAAAACACCCTTCCAAGTTAAATTCACCTCACCTCAACATCTATAGACCACCACTCTATTCCTTGCTATCCCCGCCGACCCAAAATACACTTTTATTACACGAAAGGAATTGTGAAACAAAAGGGTGAAACCTGACTAGCTCGATAAAGAATATTATGACTAAAGATAAATAAATTATCAATAGTCTTCATCAAGAATAAATCGAGATTTAGAACATATGGTAGATGATAAAACTTTTCAACCATAGTTGCGGTAGAAATGAAGCGATCCATTAGAAGAGTCAAATAGACTATAAAAGTCTATTGTTTTCTCCACGTTAAAAGTCCACCAACAATATTTTATCCTGTAACATCAATCAACAGTTCCTTTCCACAATTATATGAATAACTCATAATCATAATTGTGATTCTAAATTCCTCTTCTCATCCGGGGACGAAGATAATTTTCATCACTTGTCTTTACGAAAACATCAAATATCATGGTTATACCAAATCACGGTTCACATTCATAATCATACTAATAAATTCATCTTTGCACCACGAATTCAAAGATATTCATCAACAGTTCATCTTTACACTACATCTTAAAGATATTCAACAACGGAGTCATCTTTGCATTCACGAGCCAAAGATATTCATCAATAATTCATCTTTGCACTACAAAGCTAAAGATATTCATCAACAAGTCATCTTTGCATTACAAGCCAAAGATATTCATCAATAATTCATCTTTACTGACTACTGAAGCAAAGATATTCATCAACAAGTCATCTTTGCATTCTGAGCGAAAGATATTCATCAATAATTCATCTTTGCACTACTGAAGCAAAGATATTCAACAACAAGTCATCTTTGCATTACAAGCCAAAGATATTCATCAATAATTCATCTTTGCACTCTGAAAGCAAAGATATTCAACAACAGTCATCTTTGCATTCGAGCCAAAGATATTCATTAATAATTCATCTTTTGCCTTTCTGGCTTTAAAGATATTCATCAACAAGTCATATCCATATTTATAACACCTTAATCCAAATGTTATAAATCACTTAGAAATCTTATAATCTAATATTATTAATATTATAATAATATTTTAATCATTTCTTAAACTTATAAACAATTTAATTAAATTGTTTACACTTTACTAATTAATGCATTTAATCATCATAAAATGCCAAACTCATAAAATTTCATCACCAATAACCAAAACCCTCATCAAAAATCTGCATATACCTCGTATATGATTCTCAAACCATAAAATCATATTTTCTAATTTTCTTACTTCACATAACATATTTAATTCATTTACTCATAACTAGAACATTTTCATGAAAATACCAAATCGGTTCCAAAAATATTTCTTTTACGGGATTTAGCATAAAATAGTCCCATATTGAACATATATTTTTCTCTCGAAATTTTAAAAATTCATTTACTATTTTCATATGGCCAAAACCACCTTAATATTTAAACATTTATCATAAATTGTACTTTTATCCAAAAATTCCGAAATTCACAGAGTACACTGATATTATATAGATGTACTCTCAATAAAAATTTCATCAATTTTGGAGTTAACTGCAAGGAGTTATAAGCGGTTACTTTTAAAATAGTCTTTTCTCATAAAATTCATAACTCTCAATCTATACATCCAAAAATACCTCAAAATAATCATAGTGGTGTAAAATTCAAGAATGATCAAAACATGGATACAATCAAAGCTAGTATCCGAATATAGATATTTTAGACGAAAAGAAAAATTTTCATTTTTAAATTGAATAGTCTTGTATTATAAATGAATAGTCTTAGTATCGTTAATAGTCTTGAGTATCGTGAATAGTAACTCAAACACCAAAAGATAGAAATTCCACAAAAAAAACATCTTCACGCTTCATGAATAGTACTTTTGTGAATAGTAACTTTCGTGAATAGTAACTCATGAATAGTAACTTTCGTGAATAGTAACTCGTGAATAGTAACCCATGAATAGTAACTCATGAATAGTAACCCCAGAGCATGAAAAAGTTCCAAATTTGATAAAAAGTTCCAACCAATATTTCAAAGATAATGATATTGAAGAAATAATATCATCTGAAAAGAAAATAACATCCCTTACTATCCCTTACCTCGAAAAAGCGACTTCCTTACATTGGATATCGGATATATTATTTGAAGGAAACTTGCACCGATGAATATCAACTCACCAAGTATCTAAATACTCACAAAATACACTCGATAATCTAGAGAAAAGAGAAAACTTATGTTTACGGTGTGATTTTCAATTCTAACTTAGCCCTCTATTTATAGGAAAATGTTAGCCCGTACCAAGCGGACTTGACTGCTTTACGATGGCTTTACTTCGCTACTATTCCACCCACCAAAATCAGCCATCTTCCCCAACAACCAAGAGTGGGGCCCACTCAATTCTAAATTTTCCACCAAAACCTAATTTAGAATCGATTTACCTCTTAAAATTCATAACAAATCATACGTTCATTTTAACGGTTCAAAATTTGTGGACATATACTCAACTTATATATGTATAACATATCCAAAAATTACAACGATCCAGCAGTCGGATCAAAATTTATAACTCACGCAATATAGTTGAAGAACAACGATTTTTCGGACTATTAGTCCTTGGGACCAGATTTCATTCAAAATTTCACCACGAAATATCTACAAAGAATTTTTGGGTGATTCAAATTTCTACAGATTAGCTTACTTCTAGGGCTTTCTTTTGATATATGGCTCATCTCTTAACTCATTATACACAAAAGAGTTATGGATTTTACAAAATCAAGTAATAAACTAATTTTTACGAAAATCCCATATTTTGTTCTCCATTTAACAAATCTTGATAAAACACCTCATCATTAATTCCTTCACTTATAACCACATAAATAAATCCATCATTTATATCCACATCAAATAAATATTTTCTTATCATATGAATCAATAATTAATTATTCACAAACAATATTACGAATCACATTTATGAATGACGGTAGTTCCCGGGAAGAGGGGGCTTTCGATAAGAATTTCTCCTTCTTCGCCGGCAATTAGGTGACCAAACCTCTCCTTGATGAACTTTCTAGACATTGCCAATAATGCTATCTAATAATATTATTCAAATAATATGAATTATTGATCGATAATGGAAAATCTTGTGCGTGATAATTATTGAACAACAATAATAAAATATCAACACAAAGAATTATTGAATCAATAAAATAAAATATTGAGCAATAATTCTTTGTAACAATTATTGAGTAGTGCCTTCTCACGTAAGAATCAATAATTGAAAAAATCTTGTCTTGATCTGGTGTCTTTCTTGTGCGAACAACGCGTATTACTTTACTTTACCAACCGGGTATTCCAACGATGTTAATTGTAACGATACGCCTGTAGTTATTTATAAAAACTCAAATTTGTCATTTTCTCCATCCGATGGTTATTACATTATGGGGCCCACAAATGATTTATTGGTCAGTCGTCTGAATATTCCCAAACGAAAAGAATATTCCACGACCAAAACGAATATTCTCCGGCAACAATGAATATTTTATAACCACTTGTGTATTTTGAAAAAAATTCATATATCACCCTTAACTTTAACTTTTATCAATTTAACCATTTCTTGAATAGAAAAATTGAATACTTTTATTTCATAAAATTCGGGGTCTTACAATCTCCCTCCTTATGAAATTTCGTCCCCGAAATTTACGTGCACTGTATTTCAAAGAGTTGAGAATACCTTGTTTTCATTTCGATTCTATCTCCCCACATCATGATTTCTCCATTGCTCATCTCCCGTATTTCGGATATCATTCTAGAATACGACTTCAAAACAAAGGTTAATTGAGCAAATTAACATATCACATAATATCTCGATATTATGACCGACCAACAAATAAGCTTAGGTAGGACACACTTTAGCGAAGGATTTACTCATCTCTCCCTCCTGATTCTATTCCCGATCTCCGCCGGAGATCATATCCTAAGCTCGATACCAAATGTAACAACCCCAAAATAGGTCCATTCCATCCAACCTATTACGAATCGTTAAATACATGATGCGAATAACTACAACTTTATTACAACAATTGTCGTGCAAAATACAACAACACATATCTTTGTGAGTTTGGATACCAATATATACCAACCGTAACTCTGGACACCAACTTGGATAACACGTCACCATGACACCTTACATAAAGTACGATCAAAAAATTTTAGAAATTAGAATCTTTGGGAAGTGCTCAAGAAACCTTCATACATGGGAGGCCATGCTTTTGGGTTATGGTAGATATCATATGGCCCGCGAAATTATCCTTGGTTGATTGATAAACCCCAAAAGAAAAACGAGAAGATTACTATCATATTCTTCCCAATGGTGAGTCTTCTCTTGACATATCATTATCTCCACTTGTCTCTAATTGGGTATTATACTCCAAACAAACACCAAGATTATATAGGTAGTGCTTGTAAATATACTCGGCAAGTGGATGAAACACAACCATGTCTTATGATAACACGAGGTTGTATGTCATTAGACATCTTGTATGATAGTGACAAAACACCCTTCCAAGTTAAATTCACCTCACCCTCAACATCTATAGACCACCACTCTATTCCTCGCTATCCCCGCCGCTTTCGACCCAAATTACACTTTTATTACAGAAAAGGAATTGTGAAACAAAAGGGTGAGCACCTGACTAGCTCGATAAAGAATATTATGACTAAAGATAAATAAATTATCAATAGTCTTCATCGATGTAAATCGAGATTTAGAACATATGGTAGATGATAAAACTTTTCAACCATAGTTGCGGCGAATGAAGCGATCCATTAGAAGAGTCAAATAGACTATAAAGTCTATTGTTTTCTCCACGTTAAAAGTCCACCAACAATATTTTATCCTCAAACATCAATCAGCAGTTCCTTTCCACAATTATATGAATAACTCATAATCATAATTGTGATTCTAAATTCCTCTTCTCATCCGGAATGAAGATAATTTTCATCACTTTCTTTACAAAACATCAAATATCATGGTTATACCAAATCACGCCTCTTTTCATAATCATACTAATAAATTCATCTTTGCACCACGTCAAAGATATTCATCAACAGATTCATCTTTACACTACATGCTAAAGATATTCAATGACGAAGTCATCTTTGCATTCTGAGCCAAAGATATTCATCAATAATTCATCTTTGCACTTTTCTGAGTAGCAAAGATATTCATCAACAAGTCATCTTTGCATTACAAGCCAAAGATATTCATCAATAATTCATCTTTGCACTACAAAATTAAAGATATTCATCAACAAGTCATCTTTGCATTCTGAAGCCAAAGATATTCATCAATAATTCATCTTTTGCACTTCTGAAATAAAAGATATTCAACAACAAGTCATCTTTGCATTACAAGCCAAAGATATTCATCAATAATTCATCTTTGCACTTTCTGAGCTAAAGATATTCAACAACAGGTCGTCTTTTGCATTCTGAGCCAAAGATATTCATTAATAATTCATCTTTGCACTACTCTGCAAAAGATATTCATCAACAAGTCATATCCATATTTATAACACCTTAATCCAAATGTTATAAATCACTTAGAAATCTTATAATCTAATATTATTAATATTATAATAATATTTTAATCATTTCTTAAACTTATAAACAATTTAATTAAATTGTTTACACTTTACTAATTAATGCATTTAATCATCATAAAATGCCAAACTCATAAAATTTCATCACCAATAACCAAAACCCTCATCAAAAATCTGCATATACCTCATATATGATTCTCAAACCATAAAATCATATTTTCTAATTTTCTTACTTCACATAACATATTTAATTCATTTACTCATAACTAGAACATTTTCATGAAAATACCAAATCGGTTCAAAAATATTTCTTTTAAGGATTTAGCATAAAATAGTCCCATATTGAACATATATTTTCTCGAAATTTTAAAAATTCATTTACTATTTTTCATATGGCCAAAACCACCGAATATTTAAACATTTATCATAAATTGTACTTTTATCCAAAATTCAAATTCACAGAGTACAATCGATATTATATAGATGTACTCTCAATAAAAATTTCATCAATTTTGGAGTTAACCGCAAGGAGTTATAAGCGATTACTTTTAAAATAGTCTTTTCTCATAAAATTCATAACTCTCAATCTATACATCCAAAAATACCTCAAAATAATCATAGTGGTGTAAAATTCAAGAATGATCAAAACATGGATACAATCAAAGCTAGTATCCGAATAGATATTTTAGAATTAAAAGAAAAATTTTCATTTTTCTAATTGAATAGTCTTAGTATTCGTGAATAGTCTCAGTATCGTTAATAGTCAAGGTATCATCGTGAATAGTAACTCAAACACCAAAAGATAGAAATTCCACAAAAAAACATCTTCACGCTTCATGAATAGTACTCGTGAATAAGAACTCGTGAATAATAACTCATGAATAAGAACTTCGTGAATAGTAACTCGTGAATAGTAACCCATGAATAGTAACTCATGAATAGTAACCCCGACATGAAAAAGTTCCAAATTTGATAAAAGTTCCAACCAATATTTCACATAATGATATTGAAGAAATAATATCATCCGAAAAGAAAATAACATCCTTACTATCCCTTACCTCGAAAAGAAGCAAAGACTTACATTTGATATCGGATATATGACAACAAGGAAACTTGCAGCGATGAATATCAACTCACCAAGTATCTAAATACTCACAAAATACACTCGATAATCTAGAGAGAAAAAGAAAACTTATGTTTCTGGTGTGATTTTCAATTCTAACTTAGCCCTCTATTTATAGGAAAATGTTAGCCGCGAAGCAGACTTGACCTGCTACCTGATGGCTTTACCTGCTACTATTCCACCCACCAAAAATCAGCCATCTTCCCCAACAACCAAGAGTGGGGCCCACTCAATTCTAGAATTTTCCACCAAAACCTAATTTCCGAATCAGTTACCTCTTAAAATTCATAACAAATCATACGTTCATTTTTAACGGTTCAAAATTTGTGGACATATACTCAACTTATATATGTATAACATATCCAAAAATTACAACGATCCAACGGTCGGATCAAAATTTATAACTCACGCAATATAGGTTGAAGAACACTGATTTTTCGGACTATTAGTAGTCCTTGGACGATTTCATTCAAAATTTCACCACGAAATATCTACAAAGAATTTTTGGGTGATTCAAATTTCTCAGATTAGCTTACTTCTAGGGCTTTCTTTTGATATATGGCTCATCTCTTAACTCATTATACACAAGAGTTATGGATTTTACAAAATCAAGTAATAAACTAATTTTTACGAAAATCCCATATTTTGTTCTCCATTTAAACAAATCTTGATAAAACACCTCATCATTAATTCCTTCACTTATAACCACATAAATAAATCCATCATTTATATCCACATCAAATAAATATTTTCTTATCATATGAATCAATAATTAATTATTCACAAACAATATTACGAATCACATTTATGACGGTAGTTCCCGGAAGGGGGCTTTCGAATAAGAATTTCTCCTTCTTGGCGCGCAATTAGGTGACCAAACCTCTCCTTGTGAAACTTTCTAGACATTGCCAATAATGCTATCTAATAATATTATTCAAATAATATGAATTATTGATCGATAATGGAAAATCTTGTGCGTTGATAATTATTGAACAACAATAATAAAATATCAACACAACAATTATTGAATCAATAAAATAAAATATTGAGCGATAATTACGTAACAATTATTAGTAGTGCCTTCTCACGTAAGAATCAATAATTGAAAAAATCTTGTCTTGATCTGGTGTCTTCTTTATGCAACAACGCGTATTACTTTACTTTACCAACCGGGTATTCCAACAAGATGTTAGCAGTAACGATCTGTAGTTATTTATAAAAACTCAAATTTGTCATTTTCTCCATCCGGCGGTTATTACATTATGGGGCCCACAAATGATTACTTGCGCCGGTCATCTGAAATATTCCCTCAACGAAAGAATATTCCACGACCAAACGAATATTCTCCGAAATGACAATGAATATTTTATAACCACTTGTGTATTTTGAAAAAAATTCATATATCACCCTTAACTTTAACTTTTATCAATTTAACCATTTACTGAATAGAAAAATTGAATACTTTTATTTCATAAAATTCGGGGTCTTACACCTTACCTCGAAAGATCAAGATTTTAAATTGAAACACCTTGATATAAAGCTATGACTTGAACTTGCAATCGTATAACAATACTCAAAGTATACTCAAAATACTCACAAGAATACGCTCGATAATATAGAGAGAGAAAACTTCAGTTTCTGGTGTGATTTTCAATTCTAACCTAAGCACCCTATTTATAGGAAATTGCTTAGAACACCAAAGCAGAAAATTTAATAAAATATTAATAACTTTATATAAATCATACGCAAACTTGGAAATTCTGATTTCAGCATATTTTTCAACACATGTGCCTACCAACCAACCACAAAAACGTTTTTGTTATTTTAAACAATTAAAACTTCCAAAAATCAATTATTTCGGAACTCCGGAACTTCAATAATTCATAATAAATAGCCCTTTTGTCAGAAAATTCAAAACTCGTGACTTTTTATAGGAAATTCAATTCTCTACAACTTTGCAGAAGAAAGTTTTTCCAAATTCCAAACAAAAATTGACCGAAATCCACAAGCAGAAGCGATTTTACATTTATAATCAAATTTCGATCAATAAATGGGGTCCACAGACATGTTTAACATGTTTTAAACATTTATTGCAACAAAAATACTCTTCTTCCTCAGTATACTCATATATATCCCACATTCGTTGTAAAAAATATCACCATTATTATATTATTAAAATATAATAATATATTTAAATGAATTATTTTATCGTAAAAGATAAAATTTCAATTTTCAACAATTGTCACATTAAAAATTTTCTCCATCTATATCCACATAAAATCAATATTTTTCTCATCATATGAATCAATAATTATTTATTCACAATTAATATTCTGAGAATCACATATTGACAACCCAGCAGGTTCCCGAAAGAGGGACTTTCCAATAAGAATTTCTCCTTCTTGGCCTTGATTAGGTGACGAAACCTCTCCTTAGACGTAACTTTCTAGACATTGCCAATAATGTTATCTAATAATATTATTCGGATAATATGAATTATCGCTCGATCGAAAAAAATACTTTGTGTAATGACAATTATTGAAACAACAATGATATAAAATATCAACGCAACAATTATTAAATCAATAAAATCTTTGAGCGGTAATTCTGTAACCATTATTGAGTAGTGCCTTCTTACGTAAGAATCAATAATTGGTGCAATCTGGTAATCTTCTTGTGTTTTAACCACCGAGTATTTTAACAATGATTAACTTGATAATAACTACTGTTTGTTATTTTAAACAACTTATATTTGTCGTTTTCTTCATCCAATCATTTTTTACATTATGGGGCCCACACATGGTTTACTTGTAGTCGTATGAATATTCCCAAGCAGATTTAATATTCCACGACCAAACGAATATTCCCGACAACAATGAATATTTTATAACCACTTGCTTATTTTGAAATATTTGCGTATTTTACCCATAACTATCCACATTAATCAAATCAACCCTTACTATTTCAAAATAATAAATAGAAAAATTAAATTTCATTAATAATAAGTTGGGATCTTACAACCTCCCTCCTTATGAAATTTAATTCCTCGAAATTGACGTCACGTACACAGTGTTTGAAAAGGTGAGGATACCTCGCTTTCATTTTCGTTTCCAATTCCCGTGTCATTTCCTCTATAGCATGATTCCTCCACAGAACTTTAACTTGTGGTATGACTTTTGCGCGTAGGACATGCTCCTTCCTATCCAAGATCTTGACAATTACCTCCTTATCGTTAAGTCTTGATTATCTCGTCCGGTTCTAACTTTCTATAATGTGGTTCGGTCTTTCACATATTTACGAAAATGCGAGATATGTGAAACACATTATGAACACGAGACATACTTTTTCGGAGGTAACGCGAGTCTATAGGCTACATTTCCTACTCGGTCAAGAATTTGAAATGGACCAATAAATCGTGGATTGAGTTTTCCTCTCTTCCCAAATCTTGTAACTCCTTCCATGGAGCAACTCTCATGATAATACATGATCCCCTATACTAAATTCCACGTCCTTTCGATGAAGATCCGCATAACTCTTTTGTCGATCTTGTGCGTTTTGTATACGTTGTCGAATCATTTGGATCTTTTCGGTGAGTCATACGTCTTACTTTCGGGTCCCAACAATGTTGTTTCACCCACCTCATCCCAACATATTGAGAACGACATTTTCGTCCATATAATGCTTGAATGGAGCCACACTATACTTGCACGATAAGCAATTGTTGTTGTAGGAGAATTCCACCAATGGTAAATACTTATCCCAACCGCCTCTTGAAGTCTAGGACACAGAGTCTTAATAGATCTTGAAGAGTTTGAATAGTCCTCTCTCGATTGTCCGTCCGGTTTGGGGATGGTATGCTTAAACTAAATCGCAAATCCGTGCCCATAGCTTTTTACAAGCTAACCCAAAATCTTGAAGTGAATCTTGGGTCACGATCCGAAACTATGGATCTTGGCATGCCATGCAACCTCACAATCTCATTTACGTGCATCTTAGCAAGACGTTCAAGGAATAAGTTTCTCGTATAGGCAAGAAATGAGCGGACTTGGTTAATCTATCAACAATAACCAAAATAGCATTGATGCCTTGAGAAACCGTAGGAAGACCCGTGTGAAATCCATTGTAATGTGTTCCCACTTCCATTTTGGAATCTCAAGTGGTTGCAACGGACCCCTTAGGTTCTAGATGCTCGCCTTTTACACGTTAATGAAGTTAAACACATCGAGATAAACTTTGCAATCTCTCTCTTCATATTGTTCCACCAAAATGTATGTCAAGATCACGATACATTTTGGTACTTCCAGATGGATTGCAAATGGTGTATTGTGTGCCTCCATCATAATCTTGTACTTCAAATCGAGTCGTTAGGGACACAAAGTCTAGAGTGGACTCAAGTATTCCTTCTTCATCAATTCTCGCTCTTAGGAATAGCTCCTTCTTGTACTTTCTTCTTCATACATGCGCATCGGCTCCGGATTGGGTGGCTTGAAAGCAACCTTAACTTTTCTATTAAAGTTGGCTCTGTCGCGATATACTGACATCATCGCACTCATTCCGCATATGATCTTCTACTCAACGCGTCACCACCACGTTCGCTTTTCGGGATGGTATTGAATAGTGTGGTCGTAGTCTTTTAATAGCTCGAGCCAACGTCATTGCCGCGTGTTGACTTCTTTTGAGTGAAGAAATATTTAAGGCTTTTATGGTTTGAATATATGTCCACTTTCTCCCCATATAGATAGTGCCTCCATATCTTTAAGCGCAACGATCGCTACTACTCTAGATCATGAGTAGGATAATTCCTCTCATACTCTTTAAGTTGTCGCGAGGCATAGGCTATGACTTTCCCATGTTGCATGAGAACACATCCTAACCCTTTGCACGAAGCATCATTTGTGAATAACAAATCCATCCAAACGAGATGGTATTGTTAGAGCAGTCTTAGAAATAAAGTCTCTCTTAAGCTCTTGGAAACTCTTCTCGCATTCTTCGCTCCAAACGAATTTTGTATCCTTTCGAGTTAGTTGAGTTAATGGAGTAGCGATTCGAGAAAACCCTTCCACGAATCTCCGATAATAACCAAATAAGCCCAAAAAGCTACGTCTTGATCCACCGACTTGGTTGTTCTAACTTTGTATTGCTTCAATCTTGGCGGATCAACAGATACTCTATGTTTTTAACACCACGTGCCCAAGGAATGCTACTTCCTCGAAGCCGAACTCGCATTTCTTCAATTTGGCATATAGTTTATTTTCACGAAAGCCTTTGGAGTACCGACTTCAAATGGTGCTCATGATCTTCACGACTTTTGGAATATATGAGGATGTCATCAATAAAAATAACAACGAATCGATCCAAATATTCCTTGAATACTCGGTTCATCATATTCATGAAAAGCCGCGAGGAGCATTTGTTAGTCCGAAAGACATGACTAAGAATTCATAATGCCCATACCGAAGTTACGAAGGCGGGTCTTTGGAATATCCTCGCCTCTAATCTTCACCGATGATATCCGAATCGAAGATCGATCTTTGAAAAAATTGTGCCCTCGCAATCGGTCAAACAGGTCATCAATACGAGGTAGAGGATACCTATTCTTGATGGTGACATGGTTCAATTCCCGATAGTCAATACAAAGTCGCATACTCCCGTCTTTCTTCTTTCTGAATAAAACAGAACACCCCAAGGAGATGTACTAGGGGCCAGAATGAAACCGATGTCCAACAATTCACGTAGTTGGACCTTTAACTCCTGAAGTTCAATAGGAGCCATTCGATATGGGGTTTTAGAAATGGGCTTTATACAGGTTCAAGATCAATAAAGAATTCAACTTCACGTTAAGGGGTAGGCAGAATTTCTTGATAAATCGTCGGGAAAGTCAATAACAACAGAATATTATTCAAATTTGGCGTGTCTTTATTCAAATCCATAACATGGGCTAAGAAAAGCTTGACATTCGTTTTTCAATAAACGAATAGCTTTATGATTAGATATAGATGATGATTGATTTTAATGGTTTAGTTGCTTGAATTAAATACAACAGTTGTTTAGGAATATGAAAGCTAACAACCTTACGAAAACAATCAATTTTGGCATGATGTGTAGTTAACCAATCAATCCCTAAAATCACATCAAAAGCAAGTATCTTTAAAGAGATAAGGTCAACAGTAAGGTGATGGTGCCAACTTGAATCAAACAAGATTTATAAGCGGTGGATGTGATGAAAGTTTCTCTAACGGAGTTTCCACAGATAGGTCAAAGTCTAATTTCTCCTGAGTCAAGTTTAAGCGTTGAGCACAAGCGGAGAGATAAATGAATGAGTAGCATCGGTGTCAAGTAAGGTATAAACTTCGCAAGAATTTATAAATAGCTTATCCGTGATCACCTCGTTTGGGTTCCTTGCATTTTGACCACTCCACAACAAATGCTCTTCCGGAACAGTTGACTTTGACTTTTACGGGACGATCTTTTGAGTCACCGTCCCCCATTGAACTAGGTTTTCGCTTCTGATCTGATCTCGGCGATATGTCCTTCCTTTCCACAATTATAGCATACCTTGAACTGTTGTGGACAGTTTGGGTGATATGTCCTTCTTTCCGCATTTATAGCATATAATGGGTGGTCGTTCTCCTCCCTTAGAACCGGTTGTTGCTTGCAGACCGCTGTCGTCTTCACATAGTCGTTGTTAAATCTCCTCTTTTAAAATCTCCTCCCGACTCGCTTCTTCTATTTTCATGGCCATGATTACCACTAGAGAGTGGTTACCATTTTTGTCCGTCTTTTTTTTTCTCTGCTTTGGTTATCGTTGTTTTGTTGACTACCATCTCGGTATGATCCTGGTTGTGGTCCTCGGTTGGTAGTACTTCGTTATCTCGCTTCTAATAATTGAGCCTGCTTTACAAAATCTGAATAGAGAAAATTTATGAGAAATGAGATATGACGTATCGCCGGGTTTCAAACTCTAAAGAAACATCCGCGTCATCGTTCCTCATTCTTCACCAAATGAGGTCTGCAAACACGGATAACTCTGCAAACTTTGCCTCGCATCTTTGAGACACACCATCATGTTGTTTCGCTCCAATCAATAAACTCCACTTCCTTCATATGACGAACACTTTCGGAAAAGTATTTGCCATTAAATAGTTTTGAAATGTCTCCCAAGACATCTTTGAGTCTTGGTTTGGATGGAGTGCGCTTCACGCACTCCACCAAAGAGTCCGCTTTCGCCATGGAACATAAAGGTGGCGAATGGAACCTTCATTCTCCGTGCATCCCAAGACATCGAATATCTTGGTAATTTGCTTGACCCATGTTTCAAATGGTGATCGGATCGGCTTTCCTTAAATTCGTGGTGGTCCCAACTCTTTGAACTACTTGGGCCGTGACAACCCGTGAATTGCTATCATTTCCTCCTCAGATTTTGAACACGAGTCTCCTCGTCTGCGATTTTGCATGAACTGCAAAAAGCTTCTAAACATCCCTCATTCATCATCTCGCTCAATTGGTGTTATTCACGGAGGAACATTGCCACTGTGTTGCCGCGTTCTCTCCTCGTTGGTGAGTACAGAGTCTCCACTTGTCTCATTTCCATTGTTAATATTCTCGATCGACATTCTCAAATCATCGTCATAAAACAAAGGTTAATTAAGGAAATCAATATATCACATAATATCCCTATATCTTGACCAACTAATAAATAAGCTTAGGTAGGACACACTAGCGAAGGATTTACTCGTCTCTCCCTCTTAGTTCTATTCCCCGATCTCCGCCAGAGAGATCATATCCCTAAGCTCGATACCAACCGTGGCGCCCCAAAATAGGTATACATCACCCATTCCGAGTTGTCAATACATGATGCGAAACAACTACAACTTTATTATTACAACAATGGCTCTGAGTTTGAATACAAATATTATCTTCTGACAATATCTATACTCAAATAAATCCTCATCACATTTATTGATACATTATTTTACAAAAATGGCGAGGACTACTAAACAACTCTCTCTAGAACCTTCATTCCATACCCCAGACTAAGTACTTTCGCATATTCTCGCCTCCTGAGAAGAAAAATGGAACAAAAGGAAAAGGGTGAGCTCAACTAGCCCAAAAAGAATATTATGACTAAGATAATATACAACAAATTATCATTAGTCTTCAATAGGAAAAAATCTAATAGAATACAATAGACAACAAGTTTTTAAATCAATATTCATAGCGAAAATAATAATTCATTAGAAGAGTTAAGTAGAGAATGCAAACTACTATCTTCAATGTATGAATTTAAAAGTTCATCGCCTATCTTTTATCCTTGTAATATTAATCAATATATATCTGAATCAAATATTCATCTTTTGCACTACAGCCAAAGATATTCATCACCAGTCATGTTCATCTAAACACTGTTGATCTTTTTGACTTTACTGGGCCAAAGATATTCATCGAAATCATTCATCTTTACACTACTGGGCCAAAGATATTCAATAATATCATCATTTAAGACCGAGGATGATGAAAATATTTTTTAAAAACGAATCCAATTGAAACAAAATGACAAGGATTAAGGATTAAGGATTCGTACTTTGTTTTATCCACGTCCCAAAAATACCTCAAAAATAATCATAGTGGTGTAAAATTCAAGAATGATCAAAACATGGATACAATCATCAAGCTAGTATCCAAAATAGATATTTTGGACGAAAAGAAAATTTTCATTTTTCGATGAATAGTCTTAGTATTAAGTGAATAATCATCAGATATCGTGAATAAAGGTAATTATCGTGAATAGTAATTCCGACACCAAAAGTTCCAAATTTGATAAAAAAACTTGAGATCAATATTTCAACATAATGATATTGAAGAAATAATATCATTACTGAAAAAAAATAATATCCCTTACCTCGAAAGATCGATCTTTCAAATTGAAACACCTGATATAAAGCTATGACTTGAACTTGCACCGTATATAGCAATACTCAAAGTATACTCAAAATACTCACAAGAATACGCCGATAATATAGAGAGAAAACTTTAGTTTACGGTGTGATTTTCAATTCTAACCCAAGCACCCTATTTATAGAAATTGCTTAAAACACACAAAGCGAAAAATTTAATAAAATATTAATAAATTTATATAAATCATACATAAACTTGGAAATTCGATTTCAACATATTTTTCAACACATGTGCCTACCAACCAACCACAAAAAACGTTTTTGTTATTTTAAACAATTAAAACTTCCAAAAATCAATTATTTGAACTCCTAACTTCAATAATTCATAATATATAGCCCTTTTGTCAGAAAATTCAAAACTCGTGATGTTTTAGAGGAAATTCAATTCTCTACAACTTTGTAGAAGAAAGTTTTTCCAAATTCCAAACAAAAATTGACCGAAATCCACAAACGGACGATTTTACAGACTATAATCAAATTTCAGTCAATAAATGGGGTCCACCTCGTATACTCATATATCCCACATTCGTTGTAACAAAAATACTCTTCCTCCTCGTATACTCATATATCCCACATTCGTTGTAAAAAATATCACCATTATTATATTATTAAAATATAATAATATATTTAAATGAATTATTTTATCGAGAAAAGATAAAATTTCAATTTTCAACAATTGTCACATTAAAAATTTTCTCCATCTATATCCACATAAAATCAATATTTTTCTCATTATATGAATCAATAATTAATTATTCACAAATAATATTACGAGAATCACAATATTGATGACCAGTGCGGTTCCTGGAAGAGGGGCTTTCAATAAGAATTTCTCTTTCTTGGCGGCATTGATTAGGTGACCAAACCTCTCCTTAGACAGAACTTTCTAGACATTGCCAATAATGTTATCTAATAATATTATTCGGATAATATGAATTATTGCTTCGATAATGAAAAATACATCGTAAAATGACAATTATTGAAACAACAAAAATATAAAATATCAACGCAACAATTATTAAATTAATAAAATATCGAGCGATGAATTATCGTAACCATTATTGAGTAGTGCCTTCTTACGTAAGAATCAATAATTGGTGCAATACTGGTATCTTCTTGTGTTTTTAACCACCGAGTATTTTAACAAGATATTACTTGAAGAACAACTACTGTTATTATTTTTAAACAACTTATATTTGTCATTTTCTTCATCCAATAGTTTTCCGTTATGGGGCCCACACATGTACGGTCATTTACCGTCGTAAATTTAATATTCCCCGACAAAGATTTAATATTCCGACCAAACGAATATTCCCAGATAATAACCAACTAAGCTTAAAAAGCTACGCATTTTCGATTCTGACTTAGGTTGTTCTCAACTCATGACTCATATCCCAACCTTGGATATAGACGTTACAATGACACCTATTGTGACGCCCCAAAATAGGTATACATCACCCATTCGAAGTTGTCAATACGTGATACGAAACAACTACAACTTTATTATTACAACAAGAAATCTGCGTGAGTTTGAATACAAATATTATCTTCAGATAATATCTATACTCAAATAAATCCTCATCACATTTATTGATACATTATTTTACAAAATGGCGAGGACTACTAAACAACTCTCTTTAGAACCTTCATTCCATACCCCAGACTGCGTACTCGCTTATATTCTCGCCTCCCGAGAAGAAAAATGGAACAAAAAGGAAAAGGGTGAGCTCAACTAGCCCAAGAAAGAATATTATGACTAAGATAATATACAACAAACTATCATTAGTCTTCAACAGGGAAAAATCTAATAGAATACAATAGACAACAAGTTTTTAAATCAATATTCGCAATGAAATAATAATTCATTAGAAGAGTTAAGTAGAGAATGCAAACTACTATCTTCTCGTGTATGAATTTAAAAGTTCATCGCCTATCTTTTATCCCCATAATATTAATCAATATATATCCGAATCAAATATTCATCTTTTGCACTTTCTGAGGCCAAAGATATTCATCATTTAGTCATGTTCATCTAAACACCTATTCATCTTTGCACTACAAAGCCAAAGATATTCATCGAAATCATTCATCTTTTTGCACTACGGGCCAAAGATATTCAATAATATCATCATTTAAGGCGAGGATGATGAAAATATTTTTAAAGAAACGAATCCAATGAAACAAAATGACAAGGATTAAGGATTAAGGATTAGTACTTTGTTTTATCCACGTCCAAAATACCTCAAAAATAATCATAGTGGTGTAAAATTCAAGAATGATCAAAACATGGATACAATCAAAGCTAGTATCCGAATAGATATTTTGACGAAAAGAAAATTTTTCATTTTTCGATGAATAAAGGCCAGATTCGTGAATAAGATCAGATCGTGAATAATCTTGAGTATCGTGAATAGTAACTCAAACACCAAAAGTTCCAAATTTGATAAAAAACATCAGATCAATATTTCAACATAATGATATTGAAGAAATAATATCATTACTGAAAAATAATAATATCCACTTACCTCGAAAGATCAAGATTTACAAATTAAAAACACCGATATAAAGCTATGACTTGAACTTGCACCGTATATAGCAATACTCAAAGTATACTCAAAATACTCACAAGAATACGCTCGATAATATAGAGAGAAAACTTCAATTTAAATGTGATTTTCAATTCTAACCTAAGCACCTATTTATAGAAATTGCTTAGAACACCAAAGCGAAAAATTTAATAAAATATTAATAACTTTATATAAATCATACGCAAACTTGGAAATTCTGATTTCAGCATATTTTTCAACACATGTGCCTACCAACCAACCTCAAAAATGTTTTTGTTATTTTAAACAATTAAAACTTCCAAAAATCAATTATTTCGGAACTCCGGAACTTCAATAATTCATAATAAATGGCCCTTTTGTCAGAAAATTCAAAACTCGTGATTTTTTTATAGGAAATTCAATTCTCTACAACTTTGCGTAAGAAAGTTTTTCCAAATTCCAAACAAAAATTGGCCGAAATCTACAAACCAAGCGATTTTACGGTATAATCAAATTTCGATCGATAAATGGGGTCCATTTACATGTTTGACATGTTTTAAACATTTATTGCAACAAAATACTCTTCCTCCTCAGATACTCATATATCCCACATTCGTTGTAAAAAATATCACCATTATTATATTATTAAAATACAATAATATATTTAAATGAATTATTTTATCGTAAAAGATAAAATTTCAATTTTCAACAATTGTCACATTAAAATTTTCTCCATCTATATCCACATAAAATCAATATTTTCTCATCATATGAATCAATAATTATTTATTCATAAATAATATTACGAATCACAATATTGACAACCGGCGCCTCTGTGAAAGAGGGGCTTCCAATAAGAATTTCTCCTTCTTGCGCGCAATTAGGTGACCAAACCTCTCCTTAGATGTAACTTTCTAGACATTGCCAATAATGTTATCTAATAATATTATTCGGATAATATGAATTATTGCTTGATCAAAAAAATCTTGTAATAATGACAATTATTGAAACAACAATGAATATAAAATATCAACGCAAAGAATTATTAAATCAATAAAATATCTTTGAGCGATAATTACTGTAACCATTATTGAGTAGTGTCTTCTTACGTAAGAATCAATAATTGGTGCAATCTTTGTGTCTTCTTGTGTTTTAACCAATTTAGTATTTTAACAAGATATTAACGATAATAACTACTGTTGTTATTTTTAAACAACTTATATTTGTCGTTTTCTTCATCCAATCGTTTTTTTAGTTATGGGCCCCACACATGGTTTACTTGCTACTGCGAATAATATTACCCGACAATCTTTAATATTCCACGACCAAACGAATATTCCTCGACAACAATGAATATTTTTAACCACTTGCTTATTTTGAAATATTTGCGTATTTTACCCCTAACTATCCACATTAATCAAATCAACCCTTACTATTTCAAAATAATAAATAGAGAAAATTAAATTTTATTAATAATAAGTTGGGGCTTACACCTATCAGTTTACTATCGCACGAATATGGTGTCCCCTACGGAGAGTCTGGCTTCGGTGCATTCCACAAAGAAAGTCACCAGATAAAGGCTCAGGTACCAAATTCTATAGTTGAATTTTTAACTCCTCGAAGTTCAATAGAGCCATTCGATATGAGATTTTAGAAATAAGTTTTGTCTGGGGTTCAAAGTCGATACAAAATTTAATATCGAAAGCTTTGGGAGTAAGCGAAGAAATTCTTCGAAATACGTCGGAAAATTAATAACAACAGGAATATTATTCAAATCTAACGTGTCTTTATTCAAATCCATAACATGGACTAAGAAAACTTGACATCCGTAATAAACGAATGACTTCATGACTTGATATGAAAATGTTTGACTACAATGGTTTGATTGCTTGAATTCGAATAACAGGTTGCTTAAGAATATGAAAACTAACAACCTTAGGAAAGTAATCAATTTCGGCATGATGAGTAGTTAACCTTAAAATCACATCAAAAGCAAATATCTCTATAGAAATAAGGTTAACAGATAATGTGATAGTGCCAACCTGAATCAAGCAAGATTTCTAAACAACGGATGTAATGAAAGTTTCTCCTAACGGAGTCTCCATAAATAGGTCAAAGTCTAATTTCTCCGTAGTCAAGTTCAAACGTTGAAATGTAAGCAAAGAGAGATAAAAGAATGGGTAGAACCGGTATCTAGTAAGGTATAAACTTCAAGAAGAATTTATAATTAACTAACCCGTGCTAACCCGTTCGGGTTCCTCGCATTTTATTGACCGATCACGACAAACGCTCTTCCGTGAATCGTTGACTTTGACTTTTACGGGACATCTTTTGAGTCACCATTCCATTGGATCTGGTTTCGATATCGTCATAATCTCGAGCGATATGTCCTTCTTTTCCACAATTATAGCATACCTTAAATCGTTGTGGGTAGTTTGGTGATATATCCTCTTTCCGCATTTTTAACATCTGACCGGTGGTCTTTCTCTCTCCCTTGGAACCAGATTCTTCTTCTACGACGTCTTCACATGGTCATTGTTGAATCTCCTCTTTTAAATCTCTTCCCACTCGCTTCTTCTATTTTCATGGCCACGATTACCACCGGAGTGGTTACCGCCTTTGTCCGTATTCTTCTTTCTCCGTGGTTATCGTAATTTTGATGATCTTATCTTGATTATGATCCTGGTTATGGTCCTTGGTTGAACGTACTCGTTATCTCGCTTCTAACAACCGAGCCTCATTGACAACATCCGAATAGAGAAAAAATTTATGAGAAATGAGATCTTGACGTATGTCGGGTTTCAAACCTCTCGAAAACATCCGCTATCATACGTTCCTCATTCTCCACCAAATGAGGTGCAAACACGGATAACTCTGCAAACTTACGCCTCGTCTTTGGGACACCGTCATGTTATTCTGCTCCGATCTAATAAACTCCACTTCCTTCATATAGCCGAATACTTTCGGGAAGTACTTGTCATTGAACTATTTCAAACATCTCCCACGACATCTTTGAAAGGTACCGATTGGATGGACGCCTTCACGATTCCCACCAATGTCTCGCCTCATTCTGGAACAACATAAAAGTAGCGAATGGAACTTTCTTCTCCTCCGCATCCCAAGACATCGAATATCTTGGTAATTTGTTTGACCCACGTCTCCTTTAATCGGATCCGCTTTCCCCAAAATTCGGTGGTCGCAACTCTTTGAATCGCTTGCATTTGTGACCACCCGTGAA
Organism: Panax quinquefolius; assembly: GCA_020205615.1. Taxonomy (NCBI): domain Eukaryota; kingdom Viridiplantae; phylum Streptophyta; class Magnoliopsida; order Apiales; family Araliaceae; genus Panax; species Panax quinquefolius. The sequence goes on along the minus strand of CM035173.1, from coordinate 8,576,383 downwards.
TTGCTATCATTTCCTCCTCAGATTTTGAACACGAGTCTCCTCGTGCGATTATGCATGAGCTGCAAAAATCTTCTAAACATCCCTTATTCATCATCTGCTTCCGGTGGTGTTGTTCACGGAGGTACATTGCCGACTGTTACGCGTTCTCCTCGTTGGTAAATCTGAGACATCTCCACGGTCTCATTTACTCCATCATTAATATTCTCAATGACATTCTCAAATCATTGTCATAAAACAAGGGTTAATTAAGGAAATCAATATATCACATAATATCCCCATATACTTAACCAACTAAAAATAAGCTTAGGTGGGACACACTAGCGAAAGGATTTACTCGCCTCTCCCTCCTAGTTCTATTCCCCGATCTCCGCCAGAGATCATATCCCTAAGCTCGATACCAACCGTGGCGCCCCAAAATAGGTCCATTCCATCCAACCCATTCGAGTCGCCAAATACATGGTACGAAATAACTACAACTTTATTATTACAACATATAAAGCCATGAGTTTAAATACGATATTGCCATCTGACAATATCCACACGCAAAATAAATCCCCATCATAATTATTGATACATTATTTTACAAAATGGTGAGGACTACTAAACAACTCTCTCTAGAACCTTCATTCCATACCTCCCACTAAGACTCGCCACATTCTCGCCTCCCGAGAAGAAAAATGGAACAATAAGGAAAAGGGTGAGCTCAACTAGCCCAAAGAAAGAATATTATGACTAAGGTAATATACAACAAATTATCGTTAGTCTTCAACAGGAAAAATCTAATAGAACACAATAGACAACCGCTTTTAAATCAATCTTCGCAATGAAAATAATAATTCATTAGAAGAGTTAAGTAGAGAATAGAAACTACTATCTTCTATATATGAATTTAAAAGTTCATCGTCGATATTTTATCCTGTAACATCAATCAATATATATATCCGAATCAAATATTCATCTTTGCACTACAGTGCCAAAGATATTCATCGATTAATTCATGTTCATCTAAACACTGCTCATCTTTACACTACGGGCAAAGATATTAATTAGTTAGTCGTGTTCATCTCAACACTGTTCATCTTTGCACTACGGGCCAAAGATATTCATCAAGAAATCATTCATCTTTGCACTTCTGGCCAAAGATATTCAAGTAATATCATCATTTAGGATGAGGATGATGAAAAATATTTTAAAGGAAACGAATCCAAATGAAACAAAAGAACAATATTAAGGATTAAGTATTTTAAACAATCCAAGTTCAAAAATACTTCATAAGTAATCGAGTGGAGTAAAATTCAAGAATGATCAAAACATGGATACAATCAAAGCTAGTATCCATAATAGATATTTTAGACGAAAAGAAGAAATTTCATTTTTTGTGAATAAGTGTCATGATTCGTGAATAATGTCGATATCGTGAATAAGTGTCGATATCGTGAATAAGAATCTCACATGAAAAAAAAAAATTCCCAAAAACATCATCACGCTTAAGTGAATAGTACTCGTGAATAGTAATTAAGTGAATAAGAATCTCAGACACCAAAAGATAGAAATTTCACAAAAAAAACATCTTCACGCTTACGTGAATAGTACTTATGAATAAGAACTCATGAATAAGAACTCATGAATAGTTACCCGTCATGAAAAAAAGTTCCAAATTTGATAAAAATTTCCAACCAATATTTCAAGCATAATGATATTGAAGAAATAATATCATTTTCGAATAAAATAACATCCCTTACCTCGAAGAGCAATCTTACTTCTAATTGAACACAGGATATAGGCTATGACTTGAACTTGCATCAGTATAGCAACACTCAAAGTATACTCAAAATACTCACAAGAATACGCTCGATAATATAGAGAGAAAAAACTTGAGTTTACGGTGTGATTTTCAATTCTAACCTAAGACCCTATTTATAGGAAAATCTTTAGAACACCAAAGTAGAAAATTTAATATAATATTATTTATTTTTTTCTACATCTTCCTACGCATCAAGCATCTGAATTCAGCAACTTGACATGTGTTAAAGATGCCCGCCAAACACAAAAAACGTTTTTCTTATTTAAATTATTTTAAACTTCCAAAATCAATTATTTTGAGACTTGAACTTCAATAATTCATAATAAATAGCCCTTTTATCAGAAAATTTGAATCTCATAATTTTTATAGGAAATTCAATTCTCTACAACTTTACGAAGAAAGTTTTTCCAAATTCCAAACAGAAATTGATCGAAATTTATAAACGGGCGATTTTACAGTCTATAATCAAATTTCGGTCAATAATTGTGTCCACCAACACACAAAATATGTGTTAAACATTTAATGCCACAAAATACTCTTCCTCCTCATATACTCATATATCCCACATTCATTATAAAAATATCACCAGTTAATATATTATTAAAATAATATATTTAAATAAATTATTTTATCGTAAAAAGATAAAATATTAATTTTCAACAATTGTCACATTAAAAATTTTCTCCATCTATATCCACATAAAATCAATATTTTCCTCATCATATAAATCAATAATTAATTATTCATAAATAATATTACAGAATCACAAGATCTTTGGCACCGGTAGCCGCTCCTGGAAAGAGGGGGCTTTCCATAAGGATCTCTCCTTCTTTGGCAAGCAATTAAAGTGACCAAACCTCTCCTTAGACAGTAACTTTCTAGACATTGCCAATAATGTTATCCAATAATATTATTCAGATAATATGAATTATTGTCTCGATAATGAAAAATCTTGTGTAATGACAATTTATTGAAACAACGAAGAATATAAAATATCAATGCAAAGAATTATTGAATCAATAAAATAAAATATTGAATAAGAATTACTATAACAATTATTGAGTAGTGCCTTCTTCACGTAAGAATCAATAATTGGTGCAATACCGTGTCTTCTTGTTCAACAACGCCGACATTAGTGTGTTTTAACCAACGGGTATTTCAACAAGATAAATCTGTAATAACTACTACAGCATATTTATAAACAACTTATATTTGTCGCTTTCTTCATCCAATCGCTTTTTAGTTATGGGGCCCACAAAAAATCTACTGGCATTGCATTTAATATTCTCCAACAATCTGAATATTCCACGACCAAACGAATATTCCCCGACAATAATGAATATTTTATAACCACTTGCTTATTCGAAATATTTGCGTATTTTACCCATAACTATCCACATTAATCAAATCAACCCTTACTATTTCAAAATAATAAATAGAGGAAAATAAATTTTATTTATTAATAATTTGGGGTCTTACAGTAGATGATAAAACTTTTCAACCATAATTACAGCGGAACGAGCAATCCATTAGAAGAGTCAAATAGACCATCAGATCTATTATCTTCTCTATGTTAAAAGTCCACCGATAATGTTTTATCCCTGTAACATCAATCAACAATTCCTGTCAACAATCATATGAATAACTCATAATCATAATTGTGATTCTAAATTCCTCTTCGCACCCAGGACGAAGATAATTTTCATCACATATCTTCACCTGAAACATCAAAAATTATGATTATACCAAATCACAATTTCTACTCATAATCATACTAATAAATTCATCTTTGCACTACGACCAAATATATTCATTAACAATTCATCTTTGCACTACAAGCCAAAGACATACAACTGTACTTTAGAAAAGTCAAGTAGAGCATGATATCTACTATCTTTTACGAATTAAAAGTTTATTATCAATATTTTATCGCTGAGACTCAACTTAATAAATAATCCACATCATCGAATCACTCATGCACTACGGTCAAGGATATTCGTTAATATCACATCCATGAATTAATATTTCATTGCTGAGACTCAGCTCAATAATTAATCCATATCATCGAATCATCCCTGCACTACAGACCAAAGATATTCGTTAATATCACAACCACGAATTATCTATGCACTACGGGCCAAAGATAATCGTGTTTTTATCAACGGTCCTGATCATGCCATAAAACAATTCATTTTTGCACCCTTGGACGAAGAGAATCCATAGCCATAATCATACAAAAAACTGTCCATCAATGCACTACGGACCAATGAGGACTTTTACCACATCATTTATAACATTACGGTCATGATTATACCGAATAATCTCTGATCATAATCATACCAAGTCCATCTATGCACTACAGGCCACATATGACTTTCATCATAATTTAAGCATGAGGATAATGACAATGATATAAAGAATCAATCAAATGAGATAAAGGATAAATATTAAACATTTATAATGTAATTTATCCAGCGTTCAATAATAATCAAATGTTATTAATCACTTAATAATCTCATAATCTAATATCATTAATATTATAACAATATTTTAATCATTTCTTAAACTTATAAACAATTTATTTCAATTGTTTACACTTTATCAAATAATGCATTTAATCATTCAAAATGTCATACTCATAAGATTTCATCATCAATGATCAAATCCTCATCAAAATCTGCGTATATACCCTATATAGGATTCCCAAGCCATAAAATCCTATTTTCTAATTTTATTACTTCGCATAACATATTTAATTCATTTACTCATAACTAGTTCATTTTTATGAAAAATATCAAATCACCCCAAAATATTTCTTTTTCGAATTTAATGAATATAGTCCCATATTGAACATATATTTTCTCTCAAAATTTTTAAAATTCATTTACTATTTTTTATATGGCTAAAAGCGCGAATATTTAGACATTTATCATAAATTATACTTTTGTCCAAAAATTCCGAAATTTACAGAATATACTCCTGTTATATACATGTACTCCCAATAAAAAGTTCACCAATTTTGGAGTTAACCACAAAAAGTTATAAGGGTTTACTTTTAAAATAGTCTTTTCCCGTAAAATTCATAACTCTTAATCTATATATCCAAAAATCGATATTTTTGGACACAATATAGAAAACTCATCAATTTATCATTTCAAATTTTTCCAGAATTTTTGAGGGTTAGAAAAATTACGAAACTGTAAATGGATTTTAAATCGCCATAATAATCCACGAGCGCATCATTTCCACAATTTAATAAGAAATGAATACGAAGGTCATTCACCATGCATGTGATAATCCACATGTAGACGTGTTATTCCAATGTAATAATAAAGAACGGAATAATGAAAAAATTCACCATAAATGCGATAGATCCGCACAAACAGTTATTCAAATGTAATAATAAATAATGGAACGGATCATGCGTAATACGCACAGACAAGATATTCCAACAGAATAATAAATAATAGAATAACAGAAGCTCTCTTCATGAATACAAAAAAAATAATACCTTTTACGAGTACAACAAATAATATCCCTTACTTTAGAAAAAACTGGAAATAGGAGTAGTGAAGCGGTGAATACTTTTCTTCTTTCTCTCTATAGTTTCTCTCTACTGAGTTTCAATTGAATTAAGTAGAAATAATGAAGAAATGAGCTTATTTATAGGATAATGGACCTAATAAGTAACTAATTCATGAACGGTCCAGATTGATTTACTTTTAAATGGACTATCCATATTCAATTACTATGCAAAGATTAATAAAATATTCTAATAAAAAAAATCTTTTAAATAAAATATAATATATTCTATTTATAATCTAATAAAACGAATAACTTTATAAAAGTATTCTGCTTTTATATATAAAAAAATTTACTATCTGAAACACTATGTATAATAGAATATTATATATTCTATTTATAGTCTAATAAAATGAATAACTTTATAAAAGTATTCTATTTTATATAAAAAGATTTTACTACTGTGAAACACTATGCATAATAAAATATTATATATTCTATTTATAGTCTAATAAAACGAATAACTTTATAAAAATATTATGTTTTATATAAAAAGATTTTCTTATGCAAACACTATGCATACTAAAATATAATATATTCTATTTATAGTCTAATAAAACAAATAACTTTATAAAAGTATTACATTTTATATAAAAAAGTTTTCTATTTTATTACATTTATAATAATAATAAAACAAACTTTATCACCATTATTATAATTCACAATATTAATCGATCGCGCCGTTCTCAAGAAAGAAAGAACTTTCAATAAAGATTTCTCCCATTGGCGCATTGATTAGGTGACCAAACCTCTCCTCGTGAACTTCAGACATCGTTAATATTGCAAATAATAATATTAATAACTTCGTCGTCTCAATTATTGATTTAATAATATATAAAATATGGACAATAATTGAATCAAATAACGTGAGATCTTATGCAAAGAATTACTAAAGTAATAATTGAACAAAAGCGGGTGACTTCTCACGTAAGCATCAATAATCAAAAGCGTATATTCTTATGTAACCACGCGTATTCTTATCTTTTAACACACCGTTTTCAACGCTGATTAACGGTAAAACTTACCAGTTATTTTCATAAAATATTTTTGTCGTTTTCTCAATTCGACAATAATTCCGTTATGGGTCCACCAATGATTGTACTATCGTACAGATATTTTCTAACAAAAAGAATATTCCCCGACCAATCGAATATAATACAATAACTTGCATACTTTGCAAAATTTATAAATATTACCCATAATTATAACATTATATCAAATCCACACCATAATATTCAAAAAAATATTTCGAGAAATTTAAATTTTTATTTATAAAATTTGGGGTCTCACATTAATGATTAAACTTTAATTACTAATTTATTTCAGATAGAAGATATTTGGCTAATAAGTGTTATAAACAAATCTAACTTATATATAGTTATTAAATTTTAAGTTACCGTTAAAATAAAAACCATAATGGTAACTTATTAATGTACAATAACTTTATGTGAAAAGAATTAAAATAAAAACAAATATTAAATTTAAAACTATATAAAATGAATATTAAATTGAAAACAAAAAAAAAAAAGCATATTACTCACATTGTATTGTAATTATTTGATAATTGTTTGTCCTAGCATAGATTGTAATCATTTTATAATAAGTTAAATTAAAATTGAGAAAAATATTTTATAATCATTATATATATAAAAAAATAAGGAAATAAAAATAATTTATTAAAAATAAACTCGTGTCATTTAGTAGTTTATATAAATAGGAAATTGATAAATTTATAACAAAATAATATTTTCACATGAAAGTCGTCCTAGACTTTCATTTTTATGTAAACCAATATATTAACGATTAAAAGTTTGCAAACCACTTATTTCATATACGAGATTTCGAGTTAATTATTTATTTAAAAAAAAAATCAGACTTGTATATTACTAATTACAATTCAATTACACTTTAAAATTGAAATTATGATTGTAACTTATTATTTTACAACAATTTTATTTTTATAGAATTTATTTAGTTAATAATTATACAATAAAGGATGACTTAAATACTACATTTAGACCGGGTTGCATTCAACTTTGAACTTTAATTAAAAATGTATATATAAATACAAAAGATTGATTATAAAAACTAAAAATTAAAATTTAAAACTATATACAAAATTAATATTAAATTAAAAAATAACAAAAGAATGACATTAGTAACAGTCAATTGTGAGTATTCGACAATTGTATGCGATCTATATTCATTTATTTTTTAAGCAAATTTTGTAGTCATTTTAATAATGACATAAAGTCAATTTAAAATTCAAAAAATATATTTTATAACTATTATATAATATAAATTAAAAATTAAAAATAATTTTATTTAAAAAATAATCCGTGATTCGTACAGGACACTTACCTTGTCTTTGTAAATTATTTAAAATTTATGTAATTGACTTTTATTGGCTTTAAGTTTTCTCTCTTTCTTTTTCTTTTTTTACATTTCATAGTAAACAAACTAGATATGGGTTAAACCGCGTTTAGCCCAAACTAGGTGGCTGACTCTGGACTCTGGAGGTGAGGGAGCCCACTCTATAGCCATCCGTATATACTTACTAGAGAAGGAAAAATAATTGGGGGAGCGAAGTTTCAAATGAACAAAAAAGGTTAGGATTTCAGCTGAGTGATGAGTGAGAGGCAATTGATACACAGAGAGAGGCTGTTTTAAATGCAAATTCAAGCTCATCGATTGTTAAGAGACGGTGATAACGATGATGATGATGATGATGCTGCATTTCGCGGATTCTCTGAAACTCAAAACCAAGAAGGTAAAACTCCCCTTTCACATCTTGATTTATTTGTATACATGTTCATTGGGTCTCAATTCTTTATACACCTAATAGATAATAGTTTGTCTTTTATAGCAAAATAATTGTGTTGCTCCTTTAGAGTTATTGTGTTAATTCTTTATAGCAAAATAATTTGTCTCAATTCTTTATACACCTAATAGATAATAGTTTGTCTTTTATAGCAAAATAACTGTGTTGCTCTTGGGGTTATACGCAGTTCTTTAGTTATTGTGTTGGTCAGTATGTCTGTGGACAGTAATTTACTACTAGTATCCGTTTCCATATTGTTTTTAGTGTTAATTTGTTAATTCCAGCTAATCTGTGAGGGGAAAATGTGTCTTTAAAATGTTGAAGAAGGGGAAAATCGGAAGAATTGGAAGTTTAAGACCATGAATTACGAAGAGGTGGCAAATGGGTTGATAATTCTTTTGTTACCGAGTTTTTTAATGATGGAAAAAAAGAAGAAATGGATGGAAAACTTTACTGCTAAGCTTTTTCTGTCCAAAAATGAACGGACTTGGACAGAAAACTAAATAAGATAAGTAAATTGTTTATAATAGCTATTGAACCCTTTACATTATAAACATAACAAAATTAATATAAGGTTAAAATAGTATTTTGAATATAAAACTTAAATTTTCTTTTATTTTCCTTTATAAACTCAGTAATAACATGAAAGAAAACTTTTAAGTTTTTTATTCTTTTCTTTTTCTCATAATATTTAAGTTTTCTATTCTTTTATTTTCCTTTATAACTCAGAAACCTAGTGGAATGTGTAATGGATAAAGTTTAATGGATAATGAATAACTATTGGGTTGGGCAGACAATTTTAAATGGGCTGAATATGGGTAAATTTAAATGAATATTGGCCAATCAACCAATATAAAACCCAATAATTAAGTTTTTCAATATTTCTCCATACAACACAAAGCTTTACTGACTTCGTTTCAAGGCAACTGTGTTTGATCCGGGTGGCAGTTTGGGTCTACCCTTTCTGAATATGGATAAATTATAATATGTATGTTTCAAACCCATTACCCACATCCAACTTCTATACATTTTCGATGGAACAACAAAAAAAATTCAAAACCTTTTTCATGGGTTGGGTATAACAAGGCGAAATTTTATAGAGAGAATGCTAACATTGATTGGGGGAAAGAAGTGGAGACAGATTGTATCCATAATTAATCTCTGCTCTGTTGTGAACTTTTCTTGAAGGACTTTGCAGTCAACATCTATATAAGCTTCTTTAATTCTTCTATTTTGGAGGTTGGTGTATTTTAGTTTTCACCTAATCCACACACACATAGAAAGAGAGAGAGAGAGAGGGTTATATGCACAAAATGACGTTAGATATATAGTGTTATGAAAGACAAGCTCCAGTTTAGAGAGAGAGAAGAAATGTAAAAAATGTATGCAGTACAGTTAGTTATAGAGAGATAAAGATAACATTGATTCTACCAAGTTGATTCAAAATTGATAAAAGAGTTTGGCAGTGGGACTTTCATTTACCCAATTTCTAACCTGTGGGTTTATCCAGTTAATCATTTTATTTGTGGTTATCCGTTTAACCAAATCCAGCTTTTGACCTGCCAAAATAAGTGGGTTACCCAACCCGTTAAATCATGATTAAATGGACAAGTTGGTGGACTGGGCTTAAAAGTTGCCAGGTCTAATTATGATAGGTGGTGGCTGGAATTTTTTGAGGATCATGCCACTTTTGGTGAAATATTTTCTTGTTTTATTGATTGAATGGTGTTTGTTTTGATTTGGGGGATCTTAATGGTGGTTTGGGGGGGGGGCGAGAGAGAGAGAAGTTGAACTTGAAGTTTCTATCAAAAGTACATGAACAAAATAAAAATAAAAATACCAGGCATGAAAAGATCAAGATAATCTTTCTTATATTAGAATGGATTGAATGGGAGTTAGCTTCACTACTGAATGTGCAGTTGAAGTGAATTTGATCCTTCGAAATGCATTTCATATATAAGTATGTTTAAACTATGATTGTTGTCTTTTTGGTGGTTATATTGTATTGTTTTTGCCATAGTATTAGTGGCTCTCTAGAATTGGGATCGAAGGATGTCACATACCAGTATGGTACATAGTGTACAAATGCAGTTGAATTTGATAATAATATTTTATAGGTACAGGTTTTGGGGAAAAACAACCACAAAACTTTTTTATGCTGATATAGACAATTGGTGTTTGATTTGACGTGAATGGCCTTGTGGTTGAAATAAGAATTTGAAATTTAACATAATAGGTTCATTTAATAGAACTTTGTTTTACTATTTTGACGAACATATTTTCATAAAAGTTTTGCTTTTATCTTGTTTGGGCTACAGAACTAGGATTGAAGGCCTCAGTTCCAATTTCAATGTCTTTTCTTGTTTAATATATCCATCCACACACAAATGTTTAGGAGAGGGAGGGATTATAACCTGTTTATTTGCTTAGTATTTTGAGTTTTTTTTTTTTTCATTTTTTTCATTTTCTTTTTCTAGTGCTTATTGTTCTATTATATTAGGTCAGAGATTGATCCTTTAAATCAATGTAATATTATTTTTTATTACTGCATGAATTATGAGGATGATTTAATCTTGACTTAAGGCACTTGTAAATTGATATTGGTGTGGACAGGTAGTTTTTGAAGACATATACTTTGCTTGTGATTCTGGCACACTTGAGCAACTGAAAGAGTTAAGCTCCACGCGCAGAGCAATAGAAGAATCCATTAATGACAGAAGCTTTTTCACAAAGGCTGTTGCAAGGGAAATGTCTGGAGGGTCAACTTTGCAATGTGAACAGGTAGCAGCATATCAGTAGTAGGCATGTCGAGATGGCCATCTGGAAAATGAAAACTTTCCATGTTACTGTTTTACTCTAGTTTGTTTAGGTTCTTTGTTATTCTATTTGGTGATTTGGCCGAGACAACTTTCTACATGATATCCCTGAATGATTATTTATTAATGTTCTCATTAAAACCCAACGTTATCAACACTCAACAGAGTAGGTTGTGCTAATGTTCTTTTGTTCTTTGTAAAAATACCAGGACATTCAAAAATTGGAGAAGTACTTGCCATTATTGGAAAACTTGGTTCACTATGTAAACTTGGTTAGTGACAATCCTCGGATGGTTCTTTGGACTTCAGACCTTAAGATAAGATGGAGCAGTGCTCTTACTTCTTCATCTTTCTTCATTAACAAGGGTCAAAAGTTCTTTCAAATTGATAGTCTGCTGTTTGAGTTTAGTATGGTGCTTTTCCTTTACGGAACCTTACTACAAGAATGGGCTTCTGAAATTCTGTCTAAAGGTAGGAATTAATTTCTTACCCCATGTTTGCATTTGCATAATAATTGTTGTGCTTACTTGTTAGGCATCATTGTAGATTTGGTGCAATCTGCCACTCTATTTAGAAAAGCTGCTGGAGTTTATCGCTATTTGGCTGATGAGGTTCTTCCCTCTTTACAGCCTCAATTGCCTCAAGAAAGACCACCAGAAGCTACATTGTCTGTGGCTTCTGCTATGAGCCTTATTTGCTTGGCGGAGGCCCAGGTGAGAGAGTGTTTTCTCATTTGGTTAGTTGTGAAAGAATAATATTTCCTACTGTTCACTTATCCCATTTTTAACATTTGATAATGGCTATATTTATTAATTACAATAATGTATCCAAAATATTTTTAAAAGGCTGTAACTGTAAGGAAGGCTGAAGAGAAAGGAACCGCAGGAAGTCTATTGGCAAAGCTGCATTATGGTGTTGTACAGATACTAGACGAAGCAACAGTTATTTTAAATTCAGCCACCAATGATAGCAAAGATATTTCAGTGCACTTTGTGGTAAGTATGCAATATGCATATCATTTATAGTGGTTTTGTTTTGTAAGTTGTTCTTTCGTCATATCTAATTATCTATGTTTTTTGTTACACTTGTCACTATATATCTACAATCTTGTTATTTCTGTTTGAACGAGCGATTGCTTTGTTTATTTCATGTCCTCTATATTAGTTGACTACTGTCTAGTAGAAGCCACTGCAAAGATCAAGAGCACACAAAATTAAAAATGAAAAAGAAGAAGAAAAAGTGATTAATGTAAAGGGACAAACAAAACAATAGAGAGGTGAGAGAAATAAACTAAGCAATCATTCTTTTGAGAAAAGCTTAAAGCCAGATGTAAACACGTAGTTCAGCTTTAAGACAACTAAAGGATCCAACTTCGACAGACATTTTCTGGCCTCAGATATTTTCTGGGACATTTTCTGACATTTAACTTGAGATTTTCCCAAAGGGATTATCTCTTCTCCTTGGGAAACCATCATTACTGCTACTCCATGGATATAACATTTTTGCAATTTGTTTCAATGGCAAATTTTTTCCTTTGGTGTAGTTTTCTCTAGGTGATCTTTCTGGTTTGTGCAGGAATTCATTTCATCTTGCAAAGCCCTACATGAGTTGAGAAGTTATACGTACATTGCAGAAGGTCTAAAGACTGATGGTCGAATTGGCGTTGCAATTGAAGTTCTTCGGCATGCTCTAATTACTGCGCAGAAGAATATGCCAGGAAAGGAGTCGTGGCGATTGGTTCTGAAGCAAGAAGTTGATAATCTGACTGGGTTGGTGCGGAAGTATGAACATGAGAACGATTTTGTCTGGCACGATAAGATTCCGACTCACCATGAGTTGCCCTTAGCCGAAGGTAAAAGAATTGTAAATTGTATCCCTTATCATCCTCAAAGATGGGAAAAACCACTTTCTTTCAAACTGTAAATGTACAAAGAACTGTACAGCAAGCAGAGCAGGCTACTTTCAAAATGTAGGTGTACACAATAAACTGTTTCAGTTTAGTTTGCAAACACTTGTCTATTTATGGGGAATTTCAAAATCCGTTTGTGTTTACCATTAAATTGGATCGAGGCATTGTCAGAGTTGTATGGACCGTCTTTCTGATGTACATTGAAACAAAATAATTATTGATAAGCTACTGGAAGCAACAGTCTCTCCCTCCCTCTCTCTCACAAACACATCAAGTCTGTTTGGCGTGGAAATGGGTCCCGGAAATGGGTCCGGTACAAAATGTACCGTAAGTGCGGTACAATGTTGTTGATTTTTTTTATTTTTTTTTACCACAATTATCAGAATAATAAATAAAAAATAATAGAGCAAATTTGAACAAAAAACAGTAAAAAAAATATATTTTTTATTGAAAAAAATACTGTATATTTTTTTTTACTGTTCTTTTTTCAAACTTGCTCTATTATTTTTTATTTATTATTCTGATAATTGTGGTAAAAAAAAAATTAACACTGTACAGCACCTCCCCCAATTACGTGGAAATTGGGACTTAAAATAAGGTCACCAAAACTCTAAACATAAAAATTTATCTATTTCAAACTTTTTATTTACCAAATAATAGAGCTATAGAGCTGTGTATTTAGCGTGCTTGCTTTCACAGCTAACTATGTATGTATTGTCCTGACCCTAAATAATTTTCATTTCCCATCTTCTGCATGCGCTCGTCACGACCTTAAACAACGATCTCCCTAAAAAGTTGTTAAATAAGTCTTGCACCAATTAAACATTACAAAAACTAGTAAAGAAACTTTAAAAGGAACAAAAGAATACTTAAAAAGAATGTTTTATATTGCACACGAGAACTTGGAGAATGTTTTTTCTAGGATGGTTTGCCAAATGAGGCCACCCTTATATTTATAGGCATCTCACCTCTGAAGGATTTTAGATCCTACGATTGCAAATAAGTTTCTAGAAAGTTTTAGGTACAAGATTATAGATATGTACATGTTTCTATAATTTTCTACCAAAATCTAGATTATTCTACAAAAGTATGGAGTATACAAGAAAAATGTAGAATCTTTCAAAGGTTGTCCATGCAAAGCTCCAACGAAGTGCTGCTTAAGCGTCCCCTAAGCGCCAAGTCATCGATCTGCATGACATAACCTCGGCTAAAAGACAATATATTCTTCTCCCCCACCTAAGCTCCTTGTCGAGTCGTCGTGGAAAGTCTTGATCTTGTCATCAAATTGCCATAAAGCTTCTTTAGGCTCCCAACTAGCTTCGCTCTTTTAAGTTTGGGTGCAACTTACATGGAAGACCGGATGCAATTTAAGTTTGGGTGGCAACTCCACCCTATAGAAAGTCTTGCCAACTTTGGCAAGGATAGGAAATGGTCCCTCGTACCGTAGGAGCAACCCCTTGTGTCGTCCACGTAATCTCTTTTGTTGCTCGGCGTTTAGTTTTACCAAAACTAAGTCCCCACCATTATACTCTACGTGCCATCTACTTGTATCAACCAATTTCTTCATGTTCTTGGCAGTCTTGTCAAGATAGGATCGAGCGATGTCAACTTACTCGTGCCATGACTTAGCCGCCTTGAACGCTGTCGGGCACGTCTCTTAGTACTTTGTCATCAAAATTTGTGGAGTAAGGGGTTGTTGGCTTGTCGCCAACTCAAATGAACTATTGTTGGTAGTTTAGCTTCGTTCGTTGAAGATTATAAGAGAATTGTGCAACATCAAGTAGCTTCGTCCAATCCTTTTGATTAACACTAACAAAGTGCTCCTTAAGAACTTCGTTAGTGTCCTTAAGTGCCAAGTCATCATAATCTCGGCCAAAATCAAGGAGGACATGACACGTGTCCCTGTCTTTCTCACATAAAATGTTTTAATTTCTTTTTTCAAAAAATATTTTTATTTTTTATTTAAATTCTGTGTATTCTTCCTCCCAATGGATGCTGCAGCTTGTAAGAAGTGAACAAAGAAAAAGGACCCCTTCAGCTTTTACCCCAAGTCCCTTTTTTACTCTCTTCTTTGATTCGAAAAATACAGATATTTAAATAAATATAAACACACATATATTCATATCTTTTCGTTGTATCCCTATTATTGACCTAAATTATCGTCGTCTATATTACCTTCGTTGTGACCGACCTCTGTGTCTATACATCTTTTCTATAATCTATATTATTACCGAATCTTTTGGTAATCGGTACATGATTCAAAGCATGAATCTTTTCTAATTTCCTGTGAGATTTGATTACTTTTTGGCCATTTATTATTCCATTTTTTTCTGCATTTAAGAGCTTTTGAATTGAATTTATGGCATAATCTATTTATTATTTTTTATGCAGATATGGTGAAAGTCTGGGGAATTCTCAATTGCTTCGTCACAGTTTCGAAATTTGTATGGTTTCTTAAAAATCTGGTTCAAGTTCTGCTTTTTAATTCAAATTTATATTTATTTTGAAGAAATGCTGCTTTTACTCAAAAGAGATTCTATTCAAATTCGAGAGGTGTGGAATGATAATCTCGAGGAGGAGTTTGCATTAATTCGCGACGTCGTTGATGAATTTCCTTATATTGCCATGGATACTGAATTTCCAGGAATTGTTCTCCGTCCCGTTGGTAATTTCAAAAACAGTAACGATTTTCATTACCAGACATTAAAGGACAATGTAGACATGTTGAAATTGATTCAGTTAGGGCTTACTTTTTCGGATGGAGAAGGAAATTTATGCAATTGTGGCACCGATAATTATTTCATTTGGCAGTTTAATTTTCGGGTGTTTAATGTCAATGATGAGGTTTTTGCACATGATTCAATTGAACTTTTGTGCCAGAGTGGGGATTGATTTTAAGATAAATAATGAAAAGGGAATTGATGCACAGCGATTTGGGGAGCTTTTGATGTCGTCTGGGATTGTTTTGAATGATAATGTTTATTGGGTTACATTTCACAGTTGGTATGATTTTGGATACTTGCTTAAGCTCTTAACTTGCCAGGATTTGCCTGATACGCAAGCTGGGTTATTTTCTTTGATCAATATGTACTTCCCCACAATTTATGACATCAAGCATTTGATGAAGTTCTGCAACAGTCTACATGGTGGATCCACCAAGCTCGCAGAGCTGTTGGAGGTAGAAAGAGTTGGTGTTTGTCACCAGGCGGGTTCTGATAGTTTGCTCACATTTTGTACATTCAGGAAGTTGAAAGAAAACTTTTTTAGTGGGTCACTTGAGAAATATGCCGGTGTGTTGTAAGGTCTTGGTGTTGTGAATTAACAAAAGATCAAAAAAAATTAAAATATGAAAAAAAATGAAATGATAGCTGATTGTTGAGTTACATGCGTCTGTTATGATTTCACATTTCTAAGTATACAATGGAAAAAGTAACGGTCTTAATTATAAATCTCTATTCTGATGGCGTAATTCCTCACTTCTTTTGTTCATAGTTTCCAATTACTTGTTGTAGAGTGGTGTCTTTTGAGTTTCATAGTTCTGGTTAATGGTTTTTCTTTTGGCTGGAGAACGAATTCAGGCGGTTAGATCTTTTGAGTTGACCATTTGGCATTTAGACAATTTCTGGGATGATCTTTACTTGGGTGAATTAGCTGCATGTGATTGTGAAGTTCGCTAGATGTTCTTTAAATGTATAAAGCATTCATAGCAATTTTCTTATCTTTTGAGTATTGTTTGTTGGTTGTAGCTGGTTGAGTTTTGATATTTGTGAACATAGACACTTGGCAATGTTGCGTAGCAGCAGAAATATGTAGTCCTAAAAAGTTCAGTTACTTGTCAATAATGGAATTTTTCTCTGGAAATTTACGTATCGAACATGCCATATACAATATACATGTTATACTTACTAAGGTAGGTATGGTGGACCAATGGAATCCACCACCACCATCATCATAGATTTAGATCATTATACTTTGGCATCTAGGGATATTGAACTTTGGTCATGCAGATGTTCCATTGGATTGCCTTCATTTACTGATTTAGACAATAATGCATTACTATTTGTTGAAGTTTTGAGTCTGGACACCATTTGTTGCTTCACCAGCCAGCACAGGATGGTAATTACAGTGTTCTGACCAAATTTACATGAGGTTGTTGAATAAAATTAAGGGGTGGGTTACTGATTTATATATCTACAAGAAAGGGGATATGCAACAAGACAGCTTTGTTATCTCATATGTAGGTAATTGACATGTCTACATTCTGGTCTTTCTGCTACCTGTTAGTGCCTTGGTAAGCCTATTCAAAGCTAGGTTATATATGATGCACTTGCATTTTCTTCCGTGGACTTGGAAAGCTGTTCGTGTATTTCATTTTGTTTTCAGCCTCCTCCCACTCCACCCTCAATTATCCTTTTCATTAAGTTGATCATGTAGTATGCGGTGGTATTTTGAGTGGTGGTTTTCATTTTTGGTCTTTATCTGGTGGTCGTGCATCCTTTGGTATTTCTATTAATTTATTGTTGCTGGCCTCGAGCTATTAATTGTTACTCATCTTTCAGGCTGTGTTTTAATCATGAAATATGTTTAGCATTTGTAGTTTTTTGGTATTACATCTTGTGGTCCCATCATACGTTGTGGCTATGAAGCAACCAATAATCTCTTGTGGAGAGAGCTGTTTGCATTATTTGGGTGGGGTTTTATTGTAAGAGTGTTGGTTGAGTAGGTGAGGGTGTAAAACTAGATCATCTATCTGGTTGCTGGTTGCTGGTTGCTGGGAATCTTGGATTACGTCAAACCAGTCATAAACTAAACTCGAGTTTCAAATGATGCTTCAGTCTCTTCCTTGACCTTTTGTTGGAGGAAAAAAAAGTACACTACTAGATTACTTGAGAGAGAAATATGTAGCTTCGAGCCAGCTGAAGTACTTGGGCCAACAGCCCAGCGTCTTTTAGAATAAAGAATATGCGGTGCTCAGGGACGGAGCTATGTGGTGTTTGCAGGGGGGGCTATGCCCCCCTCCTCCCCAGATTTTAAATTTTTTTAACTATCTCCTACTATGTTTTCTTTTCTGTTGTGCTGAACTCTTGACAAAATAATATTTTTTTTGTTGTGTTGTAGTATATATATTAGCATATCTTAATCACGATCTTAATAGTAATAGCCTTTTGCAAGGCGGATAAATATATCTTTCTTAAGCAATCAAACAAATCATAGCTTAACTATGTATATCGGTGTGTATATATATATTATGTATGTGCAGAAATAAATTAGGGTAGTTAATTGAATTTTTTATTTTTTGTTTTAGAATAATGAGAAAATCACATCTTATTGAGTCATTTTTTAAGAGAAAACAATCAAATCATGTTTTAGTAAAACGTCGGGTGCAATTCTAACAAATCTTTGATATGTTCTAAAAGACTTTTTTTTATTATGTTTTGTTGTCTTTGTCAAAACAAATTCTATTCTTACATTATTTTTATTTTAATAAAAATATATTTTATAACGGTGGACGAATATATATTTTTTTGACCCTCCCCCAAAAAAAAATCCTGACTCCGTCCTGGTGGTACTTAACGAACTTGTATGCCAAAACTCTTTTGTTGGTAGTATTTATATTTATTTTATTGGTGGTAATGAGAGTGAGAAGGGATTAATTTGTTTTGGAGAAAATTTTTATTTTTGTTTTTTTTGAAGTCATAATCACGTACATCATCATCCCTCTATGGGAAAAAAGTAGGTGTAGGGTTGTAGGTGGAATCACCAAAAAAAAAAAAAATGTAATGTTACCCGATCTTAATGTCTAGGGAATACGATTTTTCTTTTAATTTTTTTTTATATAATTAATAAAATTTTAGTGCCTCAATACAAATAATGAACCGTTGACCCTACTAATTGATGCATCAAATAATGAGCTTGTACACAAGATCAAATCTTAAAGAACCAGTTTGAATTCTAAGTCTCTTCTTATGAATATGAGTTTCACCTAGTAACTTAGCAAAACACATTTAGCCTTTCCATTCACCCAAGGGCAAGGGACGTACTACTGCTTTTCTACTTCAGTACAGATACCGTAATACATAGTAGTACATACCTTTTAATTTAGTCAAATAATTAGGTGGGAATTAATAATTCATGAACGGCCAAATTGAATAGAAAAAATAATACGATGGGAAATAAGGAGGAATCTTGCCTTGGACAAGTCAAGATTCATTCCAGGATCCGAATATCTTTCTCCTATATATGTTCTTTAATTAATTACCTACAAGATAACTTTAAATAAAAAGAGAGGGAATATACTTTGACCAATGAATGATAAACTCACATCCACATTTCTATACGAAAAATGAATAAATAATATATATTGCAATTCTTTCTGTTTGATTTTTTGAATTCGTCTTACGTCGACAAATATTAATAATAATTTTTTTAAAAAATATATTCTCTTTTAATTTATTATATTAATATGTTTCACGATTATAATTTAACATACATATAACACAACTCTTTTTATATTAATTGGTAGCTCAACATAATGCGTCATGATTAATTATATGCCTTGGAATATTCGGATTTGGGCCATTGTTTGGTACGTAGCAAAAAATAAAAATTTCTCACAAATGTTGTGAGTTGTGACACAAAGCATTTGTCTTATATATTTAGCTGTAGTTATCAACAAAATGGACTATTTTTATTGGTAGTCGATTTTTAATTAAGCCGCCACGCCACGTCTACATTATAATTGTACGGAGACATACCTGTATCTTAATTGGACAGGAGTCCATTTTATTTTGTCAATTAATTAGCTTGATTAGCCGAATGTGCATGCTTTGTGCTTTATTTTGCTATAAGCCTTTAGTAATTAAATAGGCCCGGGTATACACAATGATACATTTCTATATATATATATGCATGCATACTTTTAATTAGAACGTGACACGATCCATAAATAAGTACTATTAGTTTTTGGATAACACAAGTTGGCATTAATATCCTAAAAAATTAATTAATTTTACGAAAACATAATATTAAACTAACATGCTTTGCTCTGACAGTTTTTGTAACCGTTTAATTATAGGCACTAAAATTATCATCATGCATAAATAATTAGTTTAATGAGGATTAGCCTTCATTTTAATTTCATAGAGAGAGCCATATTAAGTGGATCCTTGTATTTTTGGCAACGGTAGGATGGTCTGGAAAAATGATTTCAATTTTCATTTAATTATATAGAAAAATGAATTTATGCATTAACAGGAAGTTCAATTCCAATCATAATTTAGAGTGAGAAATTATATGGTTACGGAGTATCATTTTATTATTATTAGAAAAAGGCCCCTAAAACTGTTGCTTTACTACTTAATGGCTAGGAGTTTATATTATTATTACGTTTAACCTTTTGGCATGAAAATAAATAAATAAATTAATGGTTTCTCTTTATGGAGAGAAATTAAACCTGGCTTTTATTCTACGCAACACAACCAATATTTCCAAGAGAACTTATTAGCGATACTGCAATTGTTAACTATTTTACATTTAAAGCATGAAAGTTGCTCAATATATACTCAATAGTCAAGATTCTCTCGTGATAAGGAGCATTATCAATATATATATAGCCAGACTCTCTCCAGTGAACTGAAGGGAGCGAAACCGTCGCTATAACTTAAAAAATTGACTTTTTATACGTAACGATCATTCCAGTTCGCTGGAGAAACGGACTGAGACAGATTTTTTTGCTATAGCGACGGTAAACTGTCGCCATAGTTCAGAATAGTTATGATGACGGGTAAAATCATCGCTATAGCTCAAAAAACCGTCGCTATAACCTACTGTGTAATACATACATTTTTCCCATATATATATATTGATCCTTTTTTTATTAATATTTTATTATTATTAGTCTTGATTAATTTATCATTTTATTTCAATGTTGGATTACTAAAATTGAACCATATCATCTTCACATCGAATGTAATAAACCCTTAAAACTGTTAATTAAGATCAGCTAATTGTGATAATTAATTACAAATCCAGAAAAAAGAGATTTTCTCCCATCGAATAATGAGTGTCCTAATTGTAACACAAAAGATGTTATACTTCTAAGTTTTATTATGAATCTTTTTTATTCCACTATAAAAAGCATGCAAAACATTACAATTATTACTGCCAAACGTGTCTTCAATTTCACAAACTCAAAAATGTAAAGAAAAGAACACAATAACTAAAGTCTATAACTATGTCTACTTGATGTCAACGAAGAAGATTACCAGAGGGATTCACAAAAAGATTCATTACAAAAAATCTACATGTCACTCTCATGCATTCACAGTATTAAGCAAGATATCAAAATGCAGGTGAATTTCTAGCTAGCAGTATCATGTTGAAGATGAGGTAGAAGGGGAATCAGAACCACCTCTGCCTTGGTTATGGCTGCTACTTTCATTGGAGTGCAATTGTTTATTGCTACTTTGTTGCCTTTGCTTTGAAGATTCTGTTGCTTCTGTGAGGGCGGCTGCTGGTAGTGTAGCTCTTGGTGCATAAATTCCATTAGTAGGGGAATGCATGGGAGCTGCTGCTGCAGCTTCACCTGAGGCCGCGTATTCTGGTGGTGGCACCCATATCCCTCCCACCACCACAAACTGGGGGGCTTGAGTATTGTTGCTGTGAATTGAAGGGCTTGGTCTTCTTGTATGTAAACGATATTTCTGTAAAAATGAGCTTTTAGACAATGCATGATTTAAACTGCCTCAAGAATTTCACATGATGTAACACAACAATATGATGTTCTTATTTAATTTCATAGGTTACATGATAACATAAAATGATTGATATATACAAGGGTATGTTGAATGAAAAGGCCTTATGCATATGTCTTTTCCCTTTTCAGTTTTCTGTCAAATGCCAAGATTCTACCACAAACATCCTTAAGTTGGTGTAGAGATGATCTATGATCTTCCGACTCTAGAGTATACTAGGCAGATTTATATATGTAGGGAAGAAAAAGTAAATAAAGTGGTACCTATTTTCTTGGTTGCGTTGAAATATGTAGGTGAAAACAGTGTCATCTTTGAGGACCCTATAAGATTCCCACTTTGCAAGGGAAAAACAAGGGGAATAGTTCTTATCTCAAATGCCAAATTCCTTTATTTTTCCTATTTCTGATTCCAGCAGATAATTTTGAAAACTATGTACTGTTGATTTTAATGTAAGAATATGGAAATTAACATGAGGAATTAAAATATCTTTTTCTATTGTTATATCCCTCCTTCCAGCTGAATTCAGCATATTCTTACCAAAAGATTTGCAATGATCATTGAGATAATCAAATTAATTAGCACCACTTTAATGATTTCATCTACTAGTACCTCAGAAATATGGAATGGATCCATCATGAAGAGGCAATAACAAACAGAAAATGACATATAACCCCTTAAATGTTGTACCAATAACATTTCTACACCACCAATACTTGTAAAGAAAATGGAGATATTTCATGTATTTGTACCTGTAAATGGCTTTTGACTTCATCGTTGGTAAGCCCATCAACCTTCATTAATTCCCTAATTTGCTTTGGTGTAGCAACTGCAAAAAAATATTTAAGACTTGGTAAAAAATTAGAGATTCAATTACATTTAAACCTAATTAAATTAGTGTTTAATGGGAATAAAGATTTCATTTAATACTACATACCATGAGCACCACCAAGTTGTTGAAGGGCATGCAAGAACCGCCTATGCAGCTCAGGGGACCAGCATCGCCTGGCCTTCCTATGAGAATCTTCTTTATTTTCACTCTTACATCCATCACCACCACCACCACTACTGCCACCAGTTTCTGCGGTGGAACTCACAGCGGCCGGAGCTGGTTGTGCTGTCCCAACACTTTTCTCTCTCTTAAAAGGATGAAAAGCACCACCATTACCATTTTTCTTCACCTCGACGACTGACACTTTTCTTGGTGAGTCCTATAAAATTAATAAGTTTTAACCTTTAATTAAATTTACGAAAACACACAAAATTAAAATCGATTATTTTGGTAATTAATCAAGAAATTATCTTACGCCTTTGGTAGGTGGATCTGGGGTTTGATTCCATAGTTGAACAGATCTAAGCCAATCTGATTTCTTTGATGATTTGTCACTGCTCTTGCTGTCTTTGCTCTGATTCTTACTAACATTCTTGGCCTTTTTAGATTGTTGTTCATCCTTTTCGGAAGAAGAAGTTCTTTTTAGAGGAATAAATTCTTCCAAAACAGGCCCTTCACTTGATATCTGCTCAGAGCATTCAGGCTGTCCCTGAAAGTACAACTCTTTCCTGCATGTTTCAATAGCTGCAAAAAAAAAAAAAAAACCCAAAACCCAGAAACACAAATTTAAAATCCATCAAAATTCTAGACAGAGAGAGTGAAATAATTTCGAAATGTATACATTAAAGTAACAAATTAAATAGATTGATTTAATTATGAAAATATATAATATACCTTTAGAAACAAGCTCTAGACAGAGGGGAAGCTCGCGCTGAAACACTTGAATCTTGCGACGTTCTTCTTCTAAAGATTCAATATACTCTACACATCTCTGCATTTTGTCTGTATAATTATCACTTTTATTATGGTTGATTATCTTATGGACTGATCATAATATTATTTTTTCAACGGGAGATTAAATTGCGAGGAATTTGTCTGGATGCATAGAGAGATCCGGAGTGGAGAAGAATATAAGGATCTAACTAGAATCACAAAAAGAATAAACTTGGCATACAAGAAAAATATTTATATTGGTCGGAGAGGAGAGAGAAAAATGAGCGTAGTATAAATCGGAAGGGTTGTGGCTGTGGGGATCGAAGTCGGGGCGTCGCGTACAAACAAAACATTTGATAAGATTTTTAGAGAGAGAAAGAGTGTTGGGCCTGAATATTCCTTGTGGGCTGCCCAGCTGGCAATGACGTTATCCAATAGATTAAGAGATAAGATCAAAGGCCCTTCTTTTCCTGTGTCAAAATTTGATGGAATATACTTGGGGCGTAAGGTTAGGTTAAGTTGGAGGAATCACGAGGACGCTCAATGGTGAAAAGGGAAGAGAATCTTAAGTGAGAGCGTGGATCAAACGCATTCCCACATCGCGTAGATTGTAAGGACGAAGTTTTCTTGATCAGACGAAAATGTGTTTTGTGTGACCCTTTTGTTGTTGAAAAAATTAATGTTGGCTTTTCGGGCCATGGAAGGGTCCCTTGAATCTTATTATGTTTTGGCCGTATGTTTTTGCTCGGATGCACGTGACGGTGACGCACAACAGGATATGAGACACGTGGACGCCTCCAACGACGTCTCATGGGGTGGAATATTCTAACCAGATCATTGAGATACCTCCTTGCAACCAGGAGACTGCAGCTAGCTGTGCAGATTTAAAAATGGGGAGTCTCCTTCAGATTTAAAATGTATTAAAATTCTGACATTATAATAATAAGAGAAAGAGATGATAATAAAAAATATGCAAAAAATAAAAACTCTTGATTTTTTTTAACATAAAAAGAATCTTAATCTCTCCTCATAATGATAAGCAAAAGTATAAATTTTATACTCCCTCAGTCCCAAATTAATTGCCTAGTTTTAACTTTTTAAAATCAAATTGACCATTTTTAAAATTAATCTTTTATTATTTTTGCTAAAATATATGTAAAAGATATTATAACCAAAAAGAAAAGATATACAATTTATTACTAACCCCAATTTTTATAATTTTAGAAATATATTTATATATCTTAATTATTAATTCTAAAATAAATCGATTTGACTTAAAAAGGTTAAAATTGAGCAATTAATTTAGAATGGAGGGAGTAGTATATATTTGGAGTCAGTCTGAACAGGTTTTATCGTTAAATAAAAAAAGAGTTGGGGTGCATCCCGTGAATAGCTTTAATTGATTCGTCCATCAGAACAGTCAGACATATCTGGCATATACTACACTACTAATGTGAATTGTGAATGATGGCCCATGACTACATTTTATTACTAAGGAAAGCTGTCTATCAACCCAGCCCAAACCCAAACGCAGCTGTCAAAATTTCTACACCATGCGGTCATGTGGAACAGTGGACCTGACATTACATACACCGATGTGACAACTTCGTCTCCGCATTAATTCTGGTAGGACCTTATTCCTATCGGGCTGGTTTCTAATTGGCCATTTTTCTAGTAGGCCTCAAGCTATGATTCATTCGCATGCTTTGGTATGAAATGGTAAAAGAATGCGACAAGGCCCAATATCAATCCTCTAGTTGTTTTCCTTAGTAATTCAGTAAAATGGAAAAGAAAGAAAAATAATATACATGTCAGATAAATATGTGATAAAATAAAATTATAAATAGAGTACAAATTTATATTATAAGATAAAATAAATTAAAATAAAATTATTTTTAATTTTTATCTATTTTATATATCGTAATTATAATTTGACCGAAAATATTAACAATATATAACATGACTCAAATGAAAAAAATACATTAAAATACTCAGTCTTTCTGAATAAGAGAGTTATATTTCATTGGTTGGTTATTTTTAAGATTAAAATATACCTTTGACACTTGGATATTTCTCTATTTTAGAGAAAATAAATTTTATTTGTCAGTTTCTTTGTAAGGAATATTTTCCCTTATTTTCTTTGATGATATTATAAAATGATAAATTGTTGTCTAAGTATATCCTCATTTTAATTTTATTATCATGCCATGACTACTAAAAGTACAAACTAAATACTTAATAATTAAAGTTATGGGTAATAATTAAAGTACAAACCAAAAATAATGTTTAATTTTGTCAAGCAAACTTTAGCCTTTAAATAATAATAATAATAATAAAAACACTTTGATTTCCATATAAGTATGTAGAAAGTGGTTAGTATGAAGTTTATTTTTGAGTAAGTTAGTCAATTGATCAATAGAATATTGACATGCAGGTGAGGTTGTATGTGTATCAGTATTCTATTGGTCAATTGACCAATTTATGAAAAAATAACTTTATGCTAACCGGATCCAGGTATGTAATATCTATATTATACACTATTAATTAAGGGAGAGTATATAAGAATTAATGGAGTCCTCATTCGTTGTAGAGAAGCAGATGATTATTTTCTCCTTTGTAGGAATGCACATCATACTTCAACGTTGGACATAATTAAATTTCTTTTGTAAGTCTCCATTTCCATGATATAGTCAGAAGGCGTACATTTTTATTTATTTATTTTATATTTCAAATATGCATGTTCCCGTCAAAGTGTAAGAAATGATTGATTAAATAATTATTTGATTCCTGTCCACAATAATATAAAAAATTAAATATTTGATTAGAATTAATTTCATAGCTGCAGATAATTTAATGGCATGTTTGGCAAACGAAAAGGAACTGGTTTGAATAGTAAAAATGACAACCAATCCCGTAAGAATAAATGAAGAATGGTGCATATATGGATTAGGGTTCCACGACTTTTTTAGTTAATTATTAACTATCAAAAGAATTATTTTAAAAAGAATCGTGCTTTTTGATCGCCACCACGTATGTGTAAATATATGAGATAAATAAAAATAAAAAAAATCTTATTTTAATTTATTCTATCTTATTGTATACACTCACGTCGATCCTAAATTAACTTTATCAAATATTTAATGTCATACATATCATTTTCCTTTAAAAAATTATGTTTATGCCTTTTCTATGGGATTAGTTCTTTAATTTGTTATCTCCAGTGGTACATAGTTTGATAATTAAGAGAATGAACGAAGGCTGAAGCAACTTATGAGGCAAAAAATAAAAATTAAAGCAACAATTTAATATAAAATTAAAGTTTTATAAATTAAATACCGTACGACTAATTAAAGGGTTCAAGCTTAGGCTAAAATCTTGTTCTGAAGATATTCCTGATTTACCTTCAAATGAATCCAAATGCTAAATAGGCCCACCGAGAAACAACGTTCCACCCTGGTCCCCAATAATAATAATAAAAAAACTGTCTTGCATGGTACATATAATATCGTTTGAGGCTTTGAGCACAAGTAGCAGCCAACTACGTACTAGTAATTCAAGACCTTTCCTGCTCCATAAACCTCTTGTCAGTGACTGTTACCCATACCTAAACTTATTGGCCTTATAAAATCTGTCTGAATTTTCAAGCTTATGTAATCCTTGATAAAAGACACGTACTCAAAAAGTTTCACAAAAAGAATTTATCATCAAATTTACAGTATCCTACTGCAGTAAACATAGAACAAATATACTATCTTAATATTTAAATTTTGTAGATAAGACTTTTTTTGTGAAAATAAAAATATATTACTATATATTATTATGACGACGATTTTAAGGTCGTCGTAGTCTATTAGTTAACAAAACAGTTCATTGGAGAGTCAATATATATATATATATATATGTGTGTGTGTGTGTGTGTATGTAAATTGTAATGCATGAGTTCCTAGTATATATATTATATATAGACACACATATATGCTTGCTCAAGCTGAGTTGGTTAATTACTTGGCCTATAAATTAGGTAGAATCATCTCTTTCATAAAATAATTAAGTCGCTCATCACTCACTTTGTTCGATACAAGAATTGAGAATATATATATCATCCCGACAGGAGAGAGCTAGCATACAAACACCTGAATCTCTTACGATATATTACACTGTGTTTGACCAAGAAGTATTTAAATCTTCATGACATATATACATGAAAGTAGGTTAGCTAGGTGTTAAAAGCCTAGCCTAGTAGTATATGTATAACAAAGCCGTCAAATCAAAGAGTGTGATATTTGATGAAAATGGCTGGCTATCATGTGAATGTATGAAGAAAAGGACTTTTGTTTGTTTATATTTTATATGTAAATTAATTTGATGGATAAGACCAAGGAGCTAGCTAGGTACATGAGATGAATTCCCCTGGTTTATTCACTGCAGTGTAACATCTTCCCATCTTTATATTGCACCGCATCTCTTTCATTTTCTACTTTAATAACAAAAGTGGAAAGAGAGAGAAAGAGAGAAAAAAAAAACCCACGCCCTTCCTTTCTACACTAGTACTACAATAGCTAGATAGTAAAAATATTACTCTCTTCTGCATCATGCATGGTATCTATCTATCTGTCTATCTATATCTATATATATATATCTTTCTCCCTTAATTATGTACACGACATATATATATATATATATATATATAGACAGAGAGAGAGACATGAAATGGAAAGGGGTTGGTTGGGAAGCGAGCGAGCAAGCAGGGAAAGGGCTAAGATCTTTAGCTAGTGTTGTAGTACATAATGTTAGTTCACCATTCTATGCAAATCCTATTTTATTTCTTAATTTCATCCCTTGCCGATCACTTGTCTGTCTCCACCCTTTCCAAACAAGCCAAAACCACATTTTCTCAATTTTACTCCATTCCACGTGCACATTTACGCAAACACCCACTAAAACTCTCTAGCTCCAAGTAATTATAAAATACCTCAGACCTAGCTAGCTATATATTGATCTATATATGCCATTTCTTTATTTATAATTGTCTTTCTTTATACCTTATCGATCAAAACCTAGCTAAAAAGTCTTTGTTTTTGACCTTATAATCTTGGTTTCTAGATCCTAGCTAGCTAGCTCCAATTAATATATATAACCATGCAAAGTCCTCATCACACATACATATCTTCTACTAGTGAAAGTGGTAATAATTGCTATTTGGAAGGTGGTGATCAATTAGAAGCTGATGAAGACTCCATTCTTCTTTCTCTTGCCCCTCCAGGCCAACATCACCACATCAATAATAATCATCGAAACCCTAGAACGTCTATTGCAGATCAAACTGATCAAGTAACGGTAGCTCTTCATATTGGTCCACCACCTACGACTAATCCAGGAGCTACCTCAATCAATCCTAACAATATTAATGATAATGTCGTTGCCACCACGGATGCCAAATATTGGATCCCCACGTCAGCTCAAATCCTTGTCGGATCTACACAATTTTCTTGCACTGTTTGCAACAAAACATTCAACCGATACAACAATATGCAGGTTTATTTATTTCAACAGTTCATTAATTAGTTTGTGCAACATTTGAAAGGGTTACAATAATATATAGCTTTACTTTTACTTGAGACTTATATTATAGTTTATAGTATTAATTCTATTATTATAAGTTTTACGTATATGCTTTTAATTAATCATAATGTGATTTTGTTATTTTTCTCATGTGTACGTTGAAGATGCATATGTGGGGGCATGGTTCTCAATATCGAAAGGGGCCGGAGTCACTAAGAGGGACAAAAGCAGCAGCAGCCTCCTCCTCAATGCTGAGATTGCCTTGTTATTGCTGTGCTGAGGGTTGTAAGAACAACATACAGCACCCAAGATCAAAGCCCCTAAAGGACTTCAGGACACTGCAGACCCATTACAAGCGCAAGCACGGAACCAAGCCCTTCGGCTGTCGAAAATGCGGCAAGGCTTTTGCAGTGAGAGGAGATTGGAGGACTCATGAGAAGAATTGTGGGAAGCTGTGGTTTTGTATTTGTGGCTCAGATTTTAAGCACAAGAGGTCACTTAAAGACCATGTTCGTGCCTTTGGAGATGGCCATGCACCACATACTGATCAGTATAACTTGTTTGACCCACTTGAAGAAGATGATATTGATATTCATCAACAACATAAAAATGAAGGTCATCACGGTAGTACTTGTGTAATGTCTTAATGTTAAGTACTTAGCTCTACTTTTAATTTCTTAGCAACTAATGCCGCGCCAGTAAGTTATAAGTTTTAATAATCCACTTACTTAATATCGGGAAATTTATGAAACATCGACTTACCATTCGAAAGAATTAAAGTAATTAATGGATTGCTTTCTTTATCCACCATAATTAAAACCATAGAAATCTTCCTGCTAATAAGGGGGAGGGTACGGTTACTTCATTTTGGTGAGATTACAACCGCTCTCTTTAAGTCTACTCAACTCTATTCCAAGGAGGTTTAATTTGGAATACTCGAGGCCGTCTAAATTGGGTTGTAGTATAGGAATGAGTTTTTAATTGAGAGTTGTAATTATATAATACATGCATGTATTATAATAAAAGGTCGATCATCTAAATGCAACAATCTGTTATACAAAATTATTACATATATCTCAGTTATATAGAATTCCCAAATGATCGCTTGGAATCAGGTTCCACTCTGACCTCTCACTCTATTTCTGACCTTTGTCATGATTTTATTTGGTATAAGAGAGAGGAAATTGACAAGCAATATAGTGAAAGCCTTGGTTGTATTATTGTATACTTGTATGCGTTAATGATAGAACTGCTAGTTCAATAATACTATAGTATGAATATATATTAATTCTGTTTTACATTATGATAAATAATAATACTACTATTACATAAAATAATCACATACAACTCATATATTGCTGACGTGGTAGTATATGATTTGTTGTTGACATGATCCACTTTACTTAACAACAAATCACATACTGTCACGTCAAGATCTTTATGTTACCATCTTTATATGATAGTAGTATTATTTTATGATTAAATATCACTTAGAGAGATAGAGAGGGAGAGTATGTATGTGTGTGTGTATATATATATATATATATATGGTGGGGTCAAGAAAATTCAGTCACATATAGTACTGCAGAACAGAACAGGGGCAGATGGATACAGATTCTACTGTTCATCAGCTAATAAACATTTGCATGCCATAGATATTGGGGCGGGACTGGTTGCTTTATTTATTTATCTGCGAGTGCTGTGGTGTTATTAGATAGAAACATGCATGCAGTGAGAGTCTTATCAGAGTGAGTCTTTGTTTCTCAGGATCAGTCGCTCTGAGCGAGCTCAAGTTGGACTACTACTATTACAATACTACTAACACTTTGAGAGAGCTTTTGGTCAGAAAAGGTAACATATATACATTAATAGCTACCCAGGACCACTGAAACTTTCTGTTTTTGGGGTTTCACCCAAAGCCATCATCTTTTGCCTTTACAGTACTCATACAACAAACAGATAACTCCACTTCACGGCCCAATCCATTATATATATATATATATATATATATATATATATATATATATATATAGAGAGAGAGAGAGAGAGAGAGAGAGAGAGAGAGAGAGAGAGAGCGAGGGGAGTGATCTATAATTATCCACAGTTTAATTTGGCAGATGGTAAATTACTGTCCGAAGTTTAGTTGTGCGGATGATTGAAATATTTTACCATTTAATCAAATTTTGAACGATGAAATGTGTTGTAAAATTATGCTATTTTTACAACTGTAACTATATATATATATATATATATATATATATATATATATATATATATATATATATATTTATGTTCCTGACCTTATTCACTGCTCTTCCCCTGCCTGCTCTTCTTCTTTAATCGTATTAATTAATAATTGATACACCCTCCGTTGCTGTGCCTGTGTGCATGCATGGTCTTTCAATTTCACCATTGTTTCTATATGGCTTTTTCGGTTTTACCTTTTACCTTTCTCTCTTTGCTTTAATTTGGTACATCTTTGATGAGTTCATTTCTGTATTAGTTTGACATTTGTGTACGTGTTGTCATGCATATATTCACACACTTTGTCGTGGTCGTTACTTTCACAATCATCATCAAATATATGTAATGATACATGCATGCATGTATACTTTTTATAAAATTAATTTGTTTTCTTCACAAAATTTATATGCAAATATTCTTGTACATATGGTGTAACAAAACAAAACATAGGTGGGGACCAAAATTGAACTAAATGGGTTAAAAAGTTCTCTCTAGACTTGAAATGATCATAAACAATTTATTTTGAAATTTCACCGCTTCAAACAGGTAAACAGATGATATTATCAATTTCATGATAGCGTGCATATAATTAATTAGGTCCATTTAGTTAATCCACATATATGTGATTCATAATATAACGTGCAATAGTTTGCATATCAATTTAAAAATAAGACAGTCTATTGAATCTCTAGAGTGCCCATAAATCTTTGTCCCAGGCACACCCAACCCAACTAGACATGACTAAAACTCTTCTCTCTCCCCAACCCCTCTCCTCCTCCCTCCCCTCCCCTCCCCCTCCCCGTTCTAAAATGAAATTTAATTAGTTGTCCAAGTAAAAAAACAGATAAAAACTGAAAACTACACATTGAATTCAAAGGCTCAACATTTCAACTGGATTTAACTGATTTGCATCCCCTTATATTCATGTTGAGCTGTTATCCCGGTGTATTACTGCACTCAATCTCTCTCTCTCTCTGTGTATAGAGAAAGATTATATATACTACTACTAAAATATATTGTAAGATTATACTAGTAAAATACATATGCCAAGTGGCCCAAGTCTTTGGTCTACAGATATGGTTGTACCAGTAGTAAATGAATAAATACAGTTAAAAAAAGAATTAAGATACTCTCCATTTCAAATAAAATAGAAAGAATTCATTTTAGGGTTCAAATTTAAAATATGTTAGAATGTAATGTCTTGATGATGAGAGAGAGATGATGATAGAGAATATACAAAGAATGAAGAGTCTATGGAAAGGATCCTAGTACAAAAAAATACCCCGCCCCTCTTTCAATTAAACATAAACATTGACTTTTTAAATTAACTAGTAAAATTTTAAAATTCAAACAACTAGAACAAGGGTTTACAAAACTGAAATAGGTTTATAAATTAAAGTCTCAATAATAACTTCTAAGGTATCAATAGCAACATCTTTAATTAGCCATACCCTCTTTGTAAGGTAAAGATAGCCTCCCGTACTTGTTAGTAGCTCTAGCAAAAAGTTAAAAAATAAAAAATGAAATGAAATACTGGGGTAGATAATAACTTTTTTTTTATGATTTACAAATGAGTAGCATTCTCTTGTATAGCCCTGAACCATACAACAACCAATTGACGTTAGCATAGCCAAACAACCGCCTCATGGGAGTTTAAGCGATGACATGGTATAACCTCCTTAAAAACACTTATATAACACTACACTTATAAACAAGTCAACCAGTTTAAAATATATCTCAACTAATTTTAATTATATCGCTTAAGAAAATTTAAAACAATTCGAGAAACCGATACTCTTATCGTACCGATACTCTATAACCTGTAACATGCAAAATAACAATAACATTATGTTTCTGTTTTTATTCCACGTACCGTATCAAACCATGATTCAAGTAACATTGGGAGGAACAATATCTACATGAAGCCGTTCTATACCTTAAATGTCACAACAAGAAGACTACTTATGAATGAATTTATTATTCAACATTTTGTCAAAATTTCGGCCCCAGTTCTGGTAATCAAAATTGTGTGCTCAAACTGTGCAGAAGGGCTGCCATCAGCTGTCAGAGTTGTCCAATTATCTTTCCATGTTATACACTCGGTGCTTCCCAAAGTAAGAATTGGTTCTGCAGCAAATAAGACCAGATCTTTTAGTGGCTGTCCTTGTGAACAGATAAGCCAGTTTTTAAACATGCTGACATTTATCATTAATATCACTTCCAGGAATTGATGTGTGCGCATAAATATTTCACTTCAATGAAATGGAACTAAATTTTGCAGATATTGTTGTGTACCAGTAGTATATATTTTGAAATTTGTTGGAGTAGATAAAATTGTTACCAACTTTCAGTGCTTACACAAGTGCTAGGTGCTTCTTAATCACGTTTCAGCATACTTGAATACATATTTTATGCCAAACATGTAAACTTAACATACTTATAGCAATTTTTTCGGCAATAAAAGGTAATGCACTCACCAATGGTAAACGTTTGGCATTCAACCATGGTACCAGGCTTGTCATTGCCTGTAGAACAAATACAAGTTTAAAAAAACACAAAAAATAGCATCAATGCAAAGGCTGCAACAATGATAGAAGCATAATATGCAGTGGCGGAACCAGAACATATATTAAGGGGGGGGGGCAAAATACATCAATAAAAAAAATTTATTTATTGACGCTTGAAGAGCTTCTTTCGGTTGTACGAGTGAGAGCAGACAACTGTATCCTGCGAATCTGCATAGTTTGAAAACGTCTCAAAATTTGTTCATTTTCAATTATTGAAAAAATATCCTTCTCAATATAAACTACTAGACTGTCATTCATCCACTCGTCTCCCATTTTGTTACGCAAGTCAGTCTTGACAATTTTCATCGTAGAGAATACTCTTTCAACAGTAGCAGTTGCAACTGGTAAAACCAAAGCCAACTCGATCAATCGATATACCAATGTAAAAGTCATGTCTTCTTGTTTCAATCAACTTCTTAGCAAGACTTCCCAAACCCAAATTCCCAAACCCAAACTTCTTACCAAGTCCATCTATGCACTACAGGCCACAGATGACTTTCAACATAATATAAACATGAGGATGATGACAATGATATAAGAATTCAATAAAACAAGTTCAAGAATTAATTTATCTAGGAACCAATAACATCCAAACTGTCGAACATGATCTTCGCTTTGTAGAGTAAAATTCAAGAATCTTGAGAAGAATATTTCCATGAAAGGATCTTTGGATGAAGCGCAAATATCAAAGATATTCCACTAATTTCATGGAGTATAGAAGTCAAAGTTTTAACCAACCGGGTATAATAAAGAATGAAATAACAAAAGAAATCACCATGCATGTGATAGATCAAGCACAGTGCGAGTTATTCCAACGTAATAATAAATAACGGAATAAATAACGGAATCAGGTCCGGCGTAAAAGCATGAGACGGGATATTCAATGAAATAATAAAGAATGGAACCAGTCCCGTAAAACACATGCATGTGGATGTTCCAATGAATAATAATAAAGATTTTAACCGTCCGGTGTAACACACACGTATGTGATGTTCCAATAGAATAATAATAAAGAAGCGGACCAGTCCTTGTAAAACACACATGCATGGATGTTCCAATGTAATAATAGAAGAATGTCACCAAGTATAGGGTAAACCACGTATACAAAGTTATTCCAATGAATAATAATAAAGATTTTAACCAGTCCCAAAAAACACACGCATGATGTTCCAATAGAATAATAATAAAGACGGAACCAGTCCATGTAAAACACATGTACATGATGTTCCAATGTATAATAGAAGAATGTCACCAAGTATAGGGTAAACCATGTATACAAGTTATTCCAATGTAATAATAAGCAATGGAATAACAACAGCTTCTCTTCATGAATAAGAAAGAATAACATCCCTTACTTTTAGTAGGAGATTGAATCTTTAGATGAGTAAGTAACAAAATACTCTTCTTCTTTCTCTTTATTCTCTCTATACTTTCTCTCTCTATAGCTTGAATGAATTAAGTGAAAAATAATGAAGCACTAGGCCTCTATTTATAGAAGATTTCTAGCTTTTGCACCGCCATGAAAAGGCAAGTGGCTCGACGATCGGTGATGTGAAAAGAAAAGTGGTTTGACGCTTGTAATATGAAACGACAAGTGGTTCGACGCCTGTAATGTGAAACGACAAGTGGTTCGACGCCTGTAATATGAAACGGCAAGTGGTTTGACGTCTGGTAAAGGTAATTACTATTCACAAAGGTAATTACTATTGACGAAGGTAATTACTATTGACGAAGAGACTCTTAGATGATGACATATGGGCCCCCCATAAAATAATCAAACTTACCACAAACGCCTCATAATGTACTCTTTATATACATCAAGGATTGAATAAATATTACCACAAATCATTTTATTTTTATTCAACACATATTTAATCTTTCAACAATTATTAATCATTTATAACTTGTCGTCTCAATTATTGATTTAATATTATAACATATTATACAGATGATAATTGTGACAATAATTGAATCAATAATATAAGAGATATGATGCGTGAATTATTGTAGCAATAATAGAGCATAAATTGAGTGACTTCTCACGTAAGCATCAATAATCAATACTGCAGTGTACTACTTAACTAATGCCAGACATCGTATTTTTTACTTTACCTAGGGTAGTTCAACAGTTTTAACGGTAACACCTCCGCCGTTATTTTTATAGAAAGATAATTTTGTCGCTTTTCTAACTACGATAATACTTCCGCTAATGGGGTCCACCAATGATTGAGCCGTCGATTTAATATTCCCCGAAACAAAAAGAATATTCCCCACCAAACGAATATTTTATAACAACTTGCTTACTTTGCAAAATTTATAAATATTACCTACAACTATAACATTATATCAAATTTATTCCATAATATTCAAAATAATATTTATAGAAAATTCATCTTTATTTATAAAAGTTGGGGTCTTACACAAATACCGTAATAACCCATTTTTTTTAATTAAATATTAATTGATTTTATCTTATACAATTGTGTTTAAATTGAAAAAGGTAAATAATTTTTGTTTCCCTCTTTTCTTCCTTGATTTGTTTGGAAAATTAAATTCTTTTAGTTGGTAATTAAATAACTGATTAAATTAAAATTGAGAAAGATAATTTCTTTTGTTAAAGTCTTGTGGTAAAATCATTCGGAACGGGAACTACTTGGGAGATAGAGGAGTCTATTCGAGCGGAGTATCCGCATCTTTTGATAATTAGATACGTTCCATTCTTATGATTCCGGGGACGGAATCCTTTTTAAGGGGTAGGTGATGTAATACCCGGTAAAAATAAATAATAATAAATAAATAAAAATAAAAATAAAATATTTAAATTCATATTTTAATTGGGCTTTTCTTATGTTGGGTCAAATTGTATTTAATTTGTGTGAACGAACTATAATAAATATGTGATTACATTTATTTGGGCTACAATAAATACGGAATTTCATTAAATTTGGGCCTTAAAACTATTTGGGTTTTCATATTTGGGTAATATTAAATCCTATTATAATTAAGAAAAGTTATAAAATATTCTAATAAATAAATAGATATATAAAACCTAGTTCTACTAGTCATTAGTTTTGATACGTAAAAGAACAGAAGAGGAGGAGCAGAGGCGGCAAAGAAACAGAAGAGGAGAAATTAGATTCCTTTGTGCAATACATGTAAGTCTTTACCTGAGTTGTTTTTTTTTAAAAAAAATTTACTGTGAAGGGAAATAATCATGGATAATTGAAAACATGCTTCTTGTACTAGTTTTGTTTAACCTAATTAGTTAATAGAAATTGAATGCTTCTGTCCAATAATCATAGCATATGACCCCACCATTTTCTTATCAATTCTATTATTATTTTTTTTTCACCGTTTTCAATTGTGCAGAAACAAAAGATTTGCTTAATTAATAAATTAATGGATGCGAATTAATTAGCAACAGTCGTAGTCATTGTTTTCTTTAAAATTTTGATAGCTATTATGGATTGTGTAAAAGGGAAGATGTAAATTATTTAATAAAGTAAGTTACTGATTCTTTGAAAGTGATTGCTAGCATGCTTCCTTATTATATATATATATATATATATATATATATATAGAGAGAGAGAGAGAGAGAGAAATCATGTAAATTGCGGCTGCAAACTTCTAAGTCGGAATTGGTAAATTAAATTGAAGTTATGTATATTAATTTAAATTAATTAATTTTGCCGGCATAGTTATAAAAGTTCTTAATAATAAATTAAATAATATTATGTTTGTAATGACTAGATTTGTAATAAATTTTATTTTATTATTTTATTATTAGATCGGACGGAGAGAATTTAAAGAGTTATATTTGGAATATAAATTTTGGAGTATTAATAATTGTTATAAGGCGATGATTAAAAGCATATTAAATAGATTATGAATTATTTTGGAATTATTAGTTTGGATTGTTTTTAATTTGAGGTGAATATGTTTAGGTTGCGAATAACGTTTCGTATTTGATATCGTTGGCATTTGAGGGTAAGATTTTGTGGAGTGTGCTATAAAT
This sequence comes from Panax quinquefolius, assembly GCA_020205615.1. Lineage (NCBI taxonomy): Eukaryota > Viridiplantae > Streptophyta > Magnoliopsida > Apiales > Araliaceae > Panax > Panax quinquefolius. Next base: position 8,538,548 of record CM035173.1, on the reverse strand, counting down.
GGTTTGGAGGTATCAGGTACGGATTCCGTACTCTTTCAGCGATAATCTTGTTAAATTTGCTTTGTTCGTTTTGTCGCTTGTTCGAATTTCGTTATTATTTCACATAATTGTTTCCTGTGAAATAAATATATTAGTTTCATTTTGGAGTTGATACATATGACTCGTATTTGTACTCTTTGAATTAGGTTATCATGTTTAATATTTATTTTTGATAATTGTAGAGCGGTACATGTTGTTACCTTCTTTTTGAGACCTTGTGACCATAATTTGATTTGGTTCAACATGTACATATATAACCCTTTTGTTGGTATTATGTAGCATGTGTTGTGATATGGTATTTTTGTTAGAATATACCGTAGGGTATACTTGAGCTATAACCACCTGTGGGGGTACCACAGGCATGTCGTCTTGGCACGAGACATGACACTTTCCGTGTGGCGAAGTGATTAGTCCACAGGCGTCTCGCTTTTGGGCTCCGGAGGAAGTGGGCCATTTGGTGTTTTGTTGTGGGAGGCGTATGGGTTAACCCTAGTTTTCTGTTCTGCGGATTGGTGATGTTGTGATAAACACACCTATCCGATTTGCATACATTTGGATTCGCGGTCCAATGTGTGATTTGCCTGTGTGGCATTATTTTGACTTGCCTGTGTGGCATGATTTTGACTTGCCTGTGTGGCATTATTTTGACTTGCTTGTGTGACATGGTTTTGACTTGCCTGTGTGGCATTGTTTTGACTTGTCTGTGTGACAAGATATATTTCTGAGCTCAATCGGTATGAAATAACTTGACCATTTGTTTCAAATTTTATTATTCCATTGTGTTAGTTTTGTTCGTTTCGTTTCAGTTCGTTTCGTCTCCTTTCAATTAATTGGGTTAGTTATTTCAGTTCATTATTTTCTTTACTCTTATGTTTGTTTCGTTAATTCTGTTAGTTCAGATATATTCTATTCAAATCTTTGGGGATTTTATTTTTTTGTCAGAGGCAATATTTTGTCTCTGTTGATTTCATATTTCAGTTATATATCTTTTGTATCTTTATATCCGTACTGGGCAATTGGCTCATGCTGTGTTTTTCTTCCGGCAGGTTTGCAGGGGTGATTCAGGGCTAGCTAGTGTGATGAGAGAGTTGTCTTTGACCATTTAGGTTGTTTCGAATTTTATGTTTTGATTATTTTGATTCTATTTGGAGAATTGTATTTAGTACACTATTAATGGATCACCACTAGTAATATTTTGATGTTGTTAGTGCTCTGTTTATTTATTTTGAGGTTGTTAGTGCTCTGTTTATTTATTTTGAGGTTTGTTGTGCTTTGCAAGTGACCTCCCTTTCCTTTTCGGGAAGGGGGTGTTACAAATACTCTCTTTGAACTTGATCTCTAATCACAATAACAAAGTCTTCAATTGATTTACGTAACCCCGGATCACTAACAATATCATTCGGATTGAACTCCACACGTGAATTATTAAAATCACCACTTGCTTCGGAACTTGGTATTTGATTATTAGAAGAATCAACAATTCTTTGTCGCTTAATCAAGTATTTATCCATAATCTAGTATAAATAAAAACATCAATTACTAATCAATAATTTAATTAATTTAAACACTTGGGATAATATGAGATCAACACTTGGGATAATATGAGATCAACACTTTAAGCAAGGCTTTCTCAATTTAAGGTATTAAACCATCTTAATTTTTATAATTAAAAATAAAATCAATTATTCCTAAATTAACAGAAAATCAATTAAAAATAAAATCAAATTTTATTCTTTTTCTTATATTCCTAAATTTATTTGTCATCATCAAAATTACATAAAAAGTGGAGGCCTAATTAACAGAAAACATTAATAGTATGCAAATTTAGGCTAAATTAAAATTAATAGTACCAAATTTGAAAGACATTTAGGCTAAATTAAAAGTAAAAATTACTTAAATTACTTACCAAACCAGTAAGAGGGAAGAGATGAGGCGTGGTAAGCTAATGGCAACAATGAAGGGTCTGCGAGGAAGACCTAAGTCCTAAGAGATGAGGCGATCAGTGAGGGGTGAGCATTCTATTATAACCAAATCGAATGTTTATTCTGCTTATAACCAAAACCGAAATATCGACAAAAACAACTATCCAAAATACTAACCGAATTTTAGAACTAACTGAATAATAGAATACCGAATTACCAATGCACAATTCAAGAATTCGGATAATAACCGAATAGACATTTGATTAAAATTAAGCATGAAGCAACATCCAACATAAACATTAAAAAAAAGCGAATCAAAATAATTAATAATTAATAATTATTTTTTAAAAATATTACAATTCGGTTATTCGGATACCCGAATAGTCTGCTTTTTGAAAACCGAACCAAACCGAATATTGAATAATAATTCGGATATAACCGAAATTCCAAAAAACGAAAACCGAAATAATTCGGTTAAAATGGTTCGGTTCGGTTCGGTAGTTCGGTTTTAACCGAATTGTGCTCACTCCTACGATCAGGCGAGCCGAAGAGCGGAAGAGGGAAGACTAGAAGAGGAAGAGGGAGGCGGCACAGTCTGTGAAGCTGAGAAAAGACGCACAGTTAAGTTACCCAAAACCTAATATAAAAAAATATTTTTTTTAAATTTTTTTAATTGAAACGACGTCGTTTCACTGTAGTTTAAAAAAAAAAAAAAAAAAAAAAAAAAAAAGAAGAAGAAGATGATCGGTAGAAACTCTACAGACCGCCACGGGTGCCGCTGCCCCCCCTTAGTTCCGCCTTAGATGATATGTGTGAGCACTGAAAGCAACAAATTCAGAATGCAACATAATTTAAAAGTTACTTACGATGATGAAATATCAATGGCTCAGAGTGAAATACAGTCCCCACACCGTGCCCAACAAAACGGTCCACCACGCCATAACCAAACTTTTCAGCATGTTCACTGATCACCGATTCAAAAGATTGTAAAAAAAAAAAGCACCAATGCTCGTAAACCACTGAGCATGTGATTGATCAAATATTCATCTACAGAAAATGCAACTCCATTCCAGATCAAGTGCGTCATTGACAAAATAAATTACCTAATCATCTTCCCAATTTTCCTAAAAGGAGCACCGTCTTTGCAAACAGAAATGCCTAAATGCAAGCACTCTTCTGTCACCTGCCAGAAATGGAAAAATGGGATAATGAAATTCAAAGTTGATAAACAACCATGAAAGAAGCACGCTTAAAGAGACATTTGTCACATAATTTACAATTTCAAACACACTTTTAGCAGACAGGAACTATACTCTGAATTTCTACCAGCTAATACAAAAGCATCTTACAGAATATTCTCTTTCTACGCAAGTAAACTACGTATTCAATAAATTATGATAATGGTGATGATTAATGTCAAAGAATAGAAAGTCTTAGTTGTCACTCTATAGGTAGAAACAAAATGTTACCTTCACAAGCCTTTTTGTCGCATCATTAACATTGCCACACAGAAAAGTCTTTGATGTATCCCCATGATAACCCTAAAACCAAAATAAATTCATTTTTAAAGAGAATTAATCACTCGACTTTAAAAATGAAATAAAAGAAAAAAAATAAATTTTGTAGCGGAATTGTACAATCCATCCCACATAGTTCATCACCAATGCAGCGCACACCTGTGTAGAAGGTGGTCCAACATGCTTATTGGGCCAGTCTACACAGGTGTGCGCTGCATCGGTGATGAATTGATGTGAAATGGATTGTACAATTCTGCTACAAATTTTGCAGATACGAACAAAAACCTCAAAGATGCTCTCCAGAAAATGATGTATTCAATCAAATGGAAAACTAATCAGTAGAATAATTGGATTATCAATATTGGGAAAGAAAAAACACACACTATAATTTGGCTCTATTAAAGACTTTGTATGGCTGCCACAAGTTAGACATAAGAAAGAAAAACTATGATAACAATACAAAATGAATGCAAAGAATTTAATTTTATTCATAAGGAGCCAATAACGTAGATGTTAATTGTCACTGAAAAGTGAACCCTAATCAACAAAACAAGAAGTATACATGGCATAAATGAGTGAACTAAATATATAAAACAAAGTGTCCAGCAACTTACATTCAAGTATACTGTCACGTCAATGTTTATAATGTCTCCGTCCTGAAAAGGGATGATCATTCTGATGAATACTATGCATCTTGAACATAAATCAGTAACCAGAGATATCACAAAAACCTGTAACTGGCGAGAATCAGGTATTCCATGGCACATGCATTCATTGACTGAAGTGCATACGCTCTTTGGAAAGCTCCCATAGCCAAGTGGTGAAGGATAGGCACCAGCATCAATAATCATTTGGTGCACTGCTTCATCAATTTCATTTGTTGTCACTGATGGCTGATAATGAAATTAAAGCATCTACATCACGTTTGCAGCATAAGCAATCTGTTTCACGTTGATATTGCAACAAGGTACAGGGAATAACAAAATGTTACCTAAAGAAGAAAAATAACAAATAAGGATATGCATATACTCGAATATACATAAGAAATCCCTGAAATATCTAACATCACATAATATTTCTGAACACCATAACTATAAATAAATGGAATGTTGCAGTAGGCCTCCTATGTCTAGAAACAATACAGCCAGTAAAACCCGATATATTAATCCCGTAGTAGGTCAACAATAAAAGTTTATCACTCATAACATAATATAAGTGTACAACCCACTTGATCTAGATTTTTCTTAATTTTATTGAGGTATGTCTCCAAAGAAGTAAAAATATATATCTTTCCAGAGATACAGAAAATACAATTCACTTCATCTTTTCTGTTATCACCCATATTATCACCTAGTAGTCATGATTTCTATACAAAAATCACAAATGATAAATCAACAACTAACACAATACAATTTTAAGAAATTATATAATCCAAATTTGCAACTCACGCAAAACTTTCAAACCAAAGCATATTTATTAAAATCATAGAAAGTGTGTAGAAATAACCTTTAACCTACAATCCTTGAAGAAAATTAACAACTAACAAGTGACCAACAAAACTTACTTTTGCATGCAAATGTAGTTAATAGCCCACAGGATTAAATCTTATTTGATAAAGAATTGTATGAACATATGTAGAAGATTTAAGAATCCTCAAGTGTAAGTCATAAATTATAACTTTGAGAACTCTATAGACAGAGGTCAACATCAAACATATGTGGCAGTCCAGACGAGTCATAATTGTGGATATCTATACAAATACTTTTTATAATGTAAATTGTAAAGTATGCATTTAAAAATGATGCCGGGGCGGGATAGCGATTATCCTGCGGGCTAGGTAACAAATAAATTCACATGTGAAGGAACAAGAGACTCATCGGAAAAACACATAGAAACTTCTCTAATGTGTATATTATATTTATCAAATTAAAAATTATTTTCCATTCAAATCACAAGCCGGATTTTATAGCTAACAAAAACTCTCTCCAAGTCACTCTAGAATATTCTTAGAGATACGAAAACAAAATCCTCCTAGAGATATGAAAAACAAAATCCTAACAAACTTCAAAAAATACAGAAATAAAATCCTAACAAGTAACAACTTATTATAAAAGATTTACTACCTAATAAAATACTATTACTATAAAGAACTAAATAATAATAACAAAATCAGACCATCGACTTCCGAAGTTATGACGCCATTTCCGAAGAAGTTCGTCATACCCGAATTCATGACCCTATCTGAAGCCGAAATCTCGACCCCGAAGACATGAACCGAACGCCTGATCCCGAAGTCAGCCGATACCGTTGCGCTGATCCCTTAACTTTTGATCCTTTAGCATCATCATCGTAGTGTCCGACCATTCAGGATCTTCGGCCTGAAATCCTCCTGCATCAGTCTTTCCGTGTTGGAAAGAACTTGTCCTCGAGTTCGACACAGATAGAATGGAAAATGTACAAGAAGGTACTTCGGCAACTGAAATATTTTCCTTTTGATTCGATCTTGGGACAAGATATATCTGGTGTTGAATGTCCCTCATTGGCGATAGTCCTGATGGAAGCTCCTCGGACAATTCCTGCACATCAACTGACACTTCTGTGCTTTTTTCTGTTAAACTGTTCCCACAAGGAAGTAGAACATACATCAC
>CM035173.1:8347483-8532322 GCA_020205615.1 Panax quinquefolius | reverse complement strand
TTTCATCAAATTATCAATGGTCGCTGACTATCTGAATCACCCCGGTCATAATCATACCAAAAACTATCCATCATTGCATTACGGACCCACTTGAGGACTTTTGTCACATCATTTATATCAAGTCGTGATTATCTTAGAATGATCCTGGTCATAATCATACTAAGTTCATCTATGCTGCGTAAGCGAAGATAACATAATATAACATGAGGATGATGACAATGACATAATAATTCAATAAAACAAGTTCAAGAATTATTTAATCCATGAATTATTAACGTCAAATTATCGACATGATCTTTGTTTAAGTAGAGTAAAATTCAAGAATGATCGGAAGAATATTTCCATGAAAAGATCTTTGGATGAAGCGCTTGAATATCGAGGATATTCTACTAATTTCATGGAGTATAGAAGTCAAAGTTTTAACTTATTTGGGTATAATAAAGAATGGAATAACAAAAGAAATCACCATGCGTGCGGTGCTTGGCGTAGGCGGAGTTATTCAACGAATAATAATAACGGAACGGTCGGTGAAATTCACACGCAAGCGGGATGTTCAACGAATAATAAAGATGGAACGGATCCGGTGTAAAACACACGGATAGGATATTCAGCGAGAATGATAAAAACGGAACCCGTGTCCTGTAAAACACACGATGAGATGTTCCAACGAGAATAATAAAAAGCGGAACCGTGTCGGTGTAAAACACACGAACATGGGATGTTCCGAATAATAGAAGAATGTCACCAAGTATAGGAATAAACCGCATTATCACGAGTTATTCAGCAAGAATAATAATAAAGAATGGAATAACATAAGGATTTCACCAAGTATAGGGTATCTGGCGTATCTGAGTTATGTATAGGGTATGCCACTTTTTACGAATTATTCAAATGAATAATAATGAATGGAATAACGAAGTTCTCTTCAAGAAGAAAGAATAACACCCTTACAGTAAAAGAACTGAATATAGAAGTAGTGAAGTAGCGAATACTCTTCTTCTTTCTATAATTTTCTCTCTATAAACTTCTCTATATAATTTCTCTCTAGAGTTTGATGAACCCCAAAATTAGGTATACATCACCCGTCTTGAGTAGCACCACTTACGTAGTGCAATTTAAATCTGACTTATTAACATAAGCGTAGGTATGCAATCGACATAAGCGTGAGTTTAAATACAAATATATCGTCTACTAGATATTATACAAACTCGAAAAAAAAGTCCTCATTCTGATTATTATCACACTTTATTTTTCGAAATAGTGAGGACTACTAATCTTATCTTGAGGACCATCACTCGTTTCCCAGGCTAAATCCCGGCTATATTATCATTTCACGAAGAAACGGTGAAAGAAAGGGTGAGCTCAACTAGCCCGATAAGAAATATTATGACTAAGATAATGCGAATAAATTATCAATAGTCTTGATAATGTTAAGCGATAAAATACAATAGACAACCGGTTTAAGCTGCGGTGAATATCTGATCCATTAAAAAGTCAGTAGAAAATAAAATCTACTATCTTTTAGGTTTTAAAGGTTTTTCATCAACATTATATAAATGAGACTCGACTTTAATAAATATTCCACATCATCGAATCACCCCTACACTTTTCTGACGAGGATATTCTTTAGTATCGCGACCACAATTATTCATGCCTTTACGGGCGAGAATATTTGTGTATTCATTAATAATCATGATCATGCCAACAAGCGTCCATCCATCGATATACTTCTGACCCTTTGAGGATTTTTATCACATCATTTGTAACATTACGGTCGTGATTACAAGATAGTCTCTGGTGTCGTAATCATACCAAGTCCATCATATACTTCTGAGGCCCACGGATGACTTTCAAAAAAATATAAACATGAGGATGATGACAATGATATAAAAATTGATAAAACAAGTTCAAAATTATTTTATCCGGGAATTATTAACGTCAATTTATCGACGTGATCTTTGTTTTGTAGAGTAAAATTCAAGAATGATCGGAAGAATATTTCCATGAAAGATCTTTGGATGAAAGCATGAAATATCGAGGATATTCTACTAATTTCATGGAGTATAGAAGTCAAAGTTTTAACTTATTTGGGTATAATAAAGAATGGAATAACAAAAGAAATCACCGTAAATGCGATAGGCCTTGCAGACGGGTTATTCAGCGAGAATAATAAATAACGGAACGGTCGGTGAAATTCACAAAGCGGGATGTTCAACCGAATAATAAAAGATGGAACCCGGATCCGGTGTAAAACACGAGATAGGATATTCAGCGAGAATAATAAAAAAGGCGGAACGGTTCGGGTGTAAAACACCTGAGCAGGGATGTTCAGCGAGAATAATAAAAGGCGGAACCGGTCGGTGTAAAACCTGTGAGCGAGGATGTTCAGCGAATAATAATAAAGAGCGGAACCCGGTAAATGTAAAAACACTGAACACCTGTTCCAGAGCGAGGATGTTCAAACGAATAATAGAAGAATGTCACCAGTATAGGGTAAACCAAACTTATACTGAGTTATTCAGCGAATAATAAGCGATGGAATAACAACGATTCTCTTCATGAATAAGAAAGAATAACACCCCTTACATTTGGTAGGAGATTGAATCTTTGCGGCGGTGTAGTAACAAAATACTCTTCTTCTTTCTCTCTTATTCTCTCTATACTTTCTCTCTCTATAAGCTTGAATGAATTAAGTGAAAATAATGAAGCCCTAGGCCTCTATTTATAGAAGATTTCTAGCTTACTTTTCTTAGTGTGAAAAGCGAAGTGAGTGGCTTGCGGTTGGTTTGGCCTTTGTAATGTGAAGCGACAAGTGGTTCGGCCTTTTGTGTAATGTGAAGCGACAAGTGGTTCGGCGTCTGGTAAAGTAATTACTATTAGCGAAGGTAAATACTATTGTGAAGGTAAATTACTATTCCGAGGGTAATTCTTATTGTGAAGGTAAATCTTATTCACAAGGGTAATTACTATTGACGAAGGTAAATACTATTCCGAAGGTAATTACTATTAGGGTAAATAATTACTATAATTACTATTGGTAAATACTATTCACAAGGGTAATTACTATTGTGAAGGTAAATCTTATTGATGAAGAGACTCTTAGATGATGACATATATGAGGCCCCATAAAATAATCAAACTTACCACAAATCACCACAAATCATAACACATATTTAATCTTTCAATAATTATTAATCATTTATAACTTGTCGTCTCAATTATTGATTTAATCTTATAACATATTATCTGAGATGATCTTTGTGACAATAATTGAATCAATAATATAAGAGATATGATCGCGGAATTCTTGTAGCAATAATTGAGCATAGGTGAGTGACTTCTCACGTAAGCATCGATAATCAATCTGGTGTCTTCTTATCTGCGACCACAGCGTATTCTTTGTACTTTTACCATTAGGGTAGTTCAGCGGTTTTAACGGTAACACCTCCGTAGTTATTTTTATAAAAATATTTTTTATCGTTTTCTCGATCAAATGATAATGTTGTGGGGTCCACCATGATTGAGCCATTATGCGAATATTCCACTAACAAAAGAATATTCCCAGACCAAACGAATATTTTATAACAACTTGCATACTTTGCAAAATTTATAAATATTACCCATGACTATAACATTATATCAAATTTATTCCATAATATTCAAAAATAATATTTATAGAAAAATTCATCTTTATTTATAAAAATTGGGGTCTTCTGACCTCCCTTCTTATGAAATTTAAGCCCTCGAAATTAGAGTGCGATACACAGTATGTCGAAGAGGTAAGGATACCTTGATTTCATTTGATTCTAACTCCCAGTCATTTCCTCGACATCGTGGTTCCTCCATAAAACTTTGACTTGAGGTATAACCTTGGGCGTAGAATATGTTCTTTCTTATCAAAATTTGAGCAGGAACCTCTTAATACGTCAAATCTTCCATTATTTAAATCGGTTCTAACTTCGATAATATGGTTGGGTCTTTCACATATTTACGTAACATAGATATGTGAAAAGCGTTATGAACACGAGACATATTTGGCGGTAAAAGCGAGTCTATAGGCCACAGTTCCTACTCGATCGAGGATTAAAATGGGCCAGATGAATCGAGGATTAAGTTTTCCTCTCTTTCCAAATCTTGTAACTCCTTTCCATGGAAGCGACTCTTAACAACACATGATCTCTATATCGAATTCCACGTCCTTTCGATGAAGATCGGCATAACTCTTTTATCGATTTTGTGAGGTTTTTATCGTTGCGGGATCATTTGAATCTTTTAAAAGTAGTCATACGTACCAACTCAGGTCCCAACAACGTTGCTTCACCCACCTCGTCCCGGCATCTTTGGAAAGCGACACTTTCTTCCATCTGATGCTTGAATGGAGCCATGCGATACTTGCTTGATAAGCTGTTGTTGTAGGAAAACTCCACGATGGTAAGAACTTGTCCCAACTCCTTGAAATCAAGGACCACGAGTCTTAATAGATCTTGAGAGTTTGAATAGTCCTCTCCATTGTCCGTCCGTCGCGAGGATGATATCTTAGAGCTAAATCGTGAAATCTGTGCCCATAGCTTTTTGCAAACTAACCCAAAATCGTGAAGTGAATCTTGGGTCTCGATCGAAAACTATGGATCTGGGCATACCATGCGATCTTACAATCTCGTTTATGTACATCTGACGAGGCGTTCAAGTGTATAAGTTTCTCGTGTCGGTAAGAAATGAAGCGAGACTTGGTCGATCTATCAACAATGACCCAAATCGCATCGATGCCTTGAGAAACCTTAGGAAGGCCGTAGCTTGAAATCCATGGTAATGTGCTCCCACTTCCATTACGGAATTTCAAGTGGTTCTGATGGACCTTTTGGTACTTGATGCTCAAACTTTAACTTCGTTGACAAGTTAGACACCTTGAGATAAGCAGTATATCTCTCTCTCTTCGTATTGCTCCACCAAAATGTATGGCGAATATCATGATACATTTTGGTACTCCCGAGATGGATTGCAAATGGTGTGTTGTGCGCCTCCATCGTGATATTATACTTTAAATCGAAATCGTTAGGAACCTGAAAGTGCAGAGTTGACTCGAAGTATTCCTTCTTCATCGATTCTTGCTTACGGCGTAGCACCTTCTTGCACTTTCTTCCTCATCACGCATCGGCTCGAGTGCAGTAGCTTGGCGACTTTAACTTTATCAATTAAAATCGGTTCTACTTTCGTATACTTCATTATCATCACATGCGTCCACAGGTCTTTAATTCTATCTCCATCCTTTGCAAGTCACACAAAATGGGCCTTTGCGTTGACAATATCGCACTTTGCTTGCATATGATTTCTACTCGATCGTCGGCTACCACGTTTGCTTTTCGGGATGGTATTGGATGGTATGATCATAATCTTTCAGCAGATTCAAGCCAGCGTCGTTGTCGCGTGTTGAGTTCCTTTTGAGTGAAGAAATATTTGAGGCTTTTATGATCGTAAAGATCTCCACTTTCTCCCCATCTGAGTAATGCCTCCAAATTTTAAGTGCAAAAACAACATTTGCCCAACTCTAGATCATGAGTAGGATAATTCCTCTCATATTCTTTGAGTTGTCGCGAGGCATAAACTATAACTTTTCCATGTTGCATAAGAACACATCCCACCCTTTGCGAAGCATCACTTGTAGATGACAAATCCCTCAAGGCGGATGGTATTGTCGAGCAGTCTTTGAAATAAGTCTCCTCTTGAGTTCTTGAAAACTCTTCTCACATTCTTAACTCAATAGAACTTTGTATCTTTCAAAGTCGGTTTGAGTCGATGGAATAGCGATTAGAAAAATCCTTCCACGAATCTCAGATAATAACCCATTAAAGCAAGAAAGCTACGTGCTTGATCCTTGATTTAGGTTGTTCCCGACTTTGAATAGCTTGATCTTTCTTTGGGTCAGCGGATATTCCATGACTTGATACCACGTGCCCAAGGAATGCTACTTCTTGACGAAACTTCGCATTTCTTGACTTGGCATAAAGCTTATATTCACGAAGCTTTTGGAGTGTCGACCTCAAGTGTTGCTCATGATCTTCACGGCTTTTGGAATAAATAAGGATGTCATCAATAAAGGCGACCACAAAGTGATCTAAATATTCCTTGAATACTCGGTTCATCATATCCATGAAAGCGGCGGGAGCATTAGTCGATCGAAAGGACATGACTAGGAATTCATAATGCCGTCTTAGGGTTACGGCCGTCTTTGGAATGTCGTGATTCTAATCTTCAATTGGTGATATCCGGAGCGAAGATCGATCTTTGAAAAGAATTTGGCTCCTTGCAATAATTCGAAACGGGTCATCAATACGTGGCGATGGATACTATTTTTGATGGTGGCGTGATTGACTCCAGATAATCAATACAAAATCGCATACTCCCATCTTTCTTCTTCACGAATAGAGCGAGGAGCACCCCGAGGAAAGTACTAGGGGCGAATAAAGCCAATGTCTAACAATTCCTGCGGTTGGGTCTTTAACTCCACGAAGTTCATAGGAGCCATTCGATATGGGGCTTTGGAAATAGGTTTTGTCTGGGTTCAAGGTCGATACAAAATTCAATTTCACGCTCTGAGGGGTAGGCGGGGAAGTTCTTGAGGGAATCGTCGGAAATTTATTAACAATAGGAATATCGTTTAAAAGCGGCGTATTTTTTTTAAATCGTGACATGAGCTAAGAAAGCTTGACATCCGTTTTTCAATAAGCGAATAGCTTTATGGCTTGAGATGGCCGTGATTGATTTTAATGGTTTGGTCGTTTGAATTAGCATAATAGGTTGATTAGGAATATGAAAGCTAACAACCTTACGAAAAAAATCAATTTTTGCATGATAAGTAGTTAACGATCAATCCACAGAATCACGTCAAATCAAGTATTTTTAATGAAATAAGATCGACGGGTAATGTGAGGTGCAGATTTGAACCAAACAAGACTTATAAGCGATTGGATGTAATGAAGGTTTCTCCCAGCGGAGTTTCCACGAGATAAGTCGAAAGTCTAATTTCTCGGTCAAATTTAATCGATGGCGCAAGTAGGAGAAATAAAAGAATGGGTAGAACGGTATCAAATAAAGTATAGACTTCATTAGAGTTTATGATAAACTTACAGTGATGACCTCATTCAGGTTCCTTGCTCTTTGGGAGTCACAACAAATGCTCTCCCTTGCCTTCTGGGTTTTGAATTTTACGGGATGGCCTTTGGTGCCTCCATCCTAGGCTGAATTTGTCTTGATGGCAACAAAATCGAGCTAAGTGACCTTCTCTTCCACAATTATAACATGCTTTGAATGGCGTGGCCTTGATTTGGGTGATGTGTCCCTCTCTCTCGCATTTGAAGCATATGATGGGTGGTCTTTCTCCTTCCTTAACAATGGGTCTTTGGTCTTTGCGTCTTTCCATCATTGTTGAATCTCCTTTTCTTGAAATGTCCATTCTTATTGTTTTGGCCACGATTACCACAGAAGTGGTTACCATATCGGCTTTGTTGATTCCCTCCACGCTTGTTGTCACTAGCCTCGATGACTATTCTCATTTGGTATTATAATTTTTAAATTTTCTCTCTTTTAGTTGCGTTGACTCATTATCGCTCCACCACTTAAGCGAGCCCTATTTACAACATCTGAATACAAACCACGGTTTATGAGAAATAAGATGTTGGCGTATCTCGACTTCAACCTCTTAAAAACATTAGCGCCATTCTCTCTTCATTATCCACCAGTGGGGCCTGGCGCGTGATAACTCATAAATTTTGCCTCGTATTGCGACACGGTCGTATTGTTTTGTTCGACTTGATAAACTCCACCTCCTTCGTGTGGCGAATACTTTCGGGAAAGTATTTGTCGTTGAAACGACTCTGGAACTTCTCCCAAGATATCTTGATGCAATTTGGTTGAGTCGTTTCTGGAATTCCCACGATGTCCGCCTCTCGCGCATGACGTAAAAGCGTGAAAGGAACCTTTTGCTCCTCGGAGCATCCCAGACATCAAATATCTTGGTAATCTGCTTTATCCATGCTTAGCGAAAGTGGTTTTGGCTCTCCCTTAAACTCGGTGGTCCCGGCTCCTTAAATTGTTTAGCGGTGGCCTTGAGAGTTTTTCAATGTTTCCACCTACGTTTTGGGCGAGTCGTCGCTCTTTCTTTGTTGCATAAATTGCATAAAACCTCTGAACATTTGATCATTTGTCATTTGGTCGGTGTTGTTGTTTGCATGAGGATTATCGCCTTCACGATGCACATTATCTTGATTATTGATATGTGGTGAATCAGCGATCGCTGCGCTCCATTCTTATTCTCAACATTCTCGGATGTCATTTTGAGATCTTGCCACAAAACAAAAGGTTAATTGACGTGTAACAAATTATCCTTATCTTGACCAACCATAAAATATACGTAAACTTAGGTAGGTCAATACTAGCGAAGGTATTCCCGTCTCTCCCCCTCTAGTACTATTCTCACATCTTAGCGGGATCACATCCTAGCTACGATACCAATGGCGCCCCCAAAATTAGGTATACATCACCCGTCTTGAGTGCGCCACTTACATGATGCAATTTAAATCTGACTTATTATTAACATATAAGCGTAGTGTACTGCAATCTGACATAAAGCGTGAGTTTAAATACAAATATAAATACTACTAGATATTATCTGAAACTCAAACAAAAAGTCCTCATTCTGATTATTATCACCTTATTTTACGAAATAGTGAGGGACTACTAATCTTATCTTGGGACCATCACTTTCGTTTCCCAGGCTAAATCCCATTATATTATCATTTCACGAAGAAACGGTGAAAGAAAGGGTGAGCTCAACTAGCCCGATAAAAATATTATGACTAAGATAATGCGAGAATAAATTATCAATAGTCTTGATAATGTTAAGCGATAAAATCTGATAGACAACCGGTTTAAGCTGCGGTGAATATCTGATCCATTAAAAAGTCAGTAGAAAATAAAATCTCTACTATCTTTTAGGTTTTAAAGGTTTTTCATCAACATATAAATTTGAGACTCGACTTTAATAAATATTCCACATCATCGAATCACCCACTACTTTTCTGACGAGGATATTCTTTAGTATCGCGACCACAATTATTCATACACTTCGGGCGAGAATATTTGTGTATTCATTAATAATCATGATCATACCAACAAGCATCCATCGATGCACTTCTGACCCTTTGAGGATTTTTATCACATCATTTGTAACATTACGGTCGTGATTACAAGAATAGTCTCTGGTCGTAATCATACCAAGTCCATCCCCATGCACTTCTGAGCCCGCGATGACTTTCAAAAAATATAAACATGAGGATGATGACAATGATATAAAATTGATAAAACAAGTTCAAAAATTATTTTATCCGGGGAATTATTAACGTCCAAATTATCGACATGATCTTTGTTTTGTAGAGTAAAATTCAAGAATGATCGGAAGAATATTTCCATGAAAGATCTTTGGATGAAACATGAATATCGAGGATATTCTACTAATTTCATGGAGTATAGAAGTCGAAGTTTTAACCAATTTGGGTATAATAAAGAATGGAATAACAAAAGAAATCACCGTAAATGCGATAGACCCTTGCAGACGAGTTATTCAGCGAATAATAAATAACGGAACGAATCGGTGAAATTCACCCAAGCGGGATGTTCAACGAATAATAAAGATGGAACCCGATCCGTGTAAAAACGGATAGGATATTCAGCGAGAATAATAAAAAGCGGACCCGGTCGGTGTAAAACACCACGAGCGGATGTTCAGCGAGAATAATAAAAAGCGGGAACCGGTCGGTGTAAAACACCTGAGACGAGGATGTTCAGCGAATAATAATAAAAAGGAACCGGTCGGTGTAAAAAACACAGAGCGAGGATGTTCCAGCGAGAATAATAAAGAATGTCACCAAGTATAGGGTAAACCACTTATCGAGGTTATTCAGCGAGAATAATAAGCGATGGAATAACAACGATTCTCTTTCATGAATAAGAAAGAATAACACCCTTACATTTGGTAGGAGATTGAATCTTTGCGACGATGTAGTAACAAAATACTCTTCTTCTTTCTCTCTTATTCTCTCTATACTTTCTCTCTCTACATAAGCTTGAATGAATTAAGTGAAAATAATGAAGCCCTAGGCCTCTATTTATAGAAGATTTCTAACTTAGCACTGCTTAGTGTGAAAAGCGAGTGTGGCTTGGCAGTGGTTTGGCCTTTTAATGTGAAGCGACAAGTGGTTCGGCGCTTTGTAATGTGAAGCGACACAGTGGTTCGACGTCTGGTAAAGGTAATTACTATTATACGAAGGTAAATACTATTGTGAAGGTAAATACTATTCACAAGGGTAATTCTTATTGGCGAAGGTAAATCTATTCACAAGGTAATTACTATTGTGAAGGTAAATACTATTCACAAGGTAAATACTATTCTATTCAGGGTAATTACTATTGTGAAAGGTAAATACTATTCACGAGGGTAATTACTATTGAAGGTAAATCTATTGATGAAGAGACTCTTAGATGATGACATATATAGGCCCCCGTAAAATAATCAAACTTACCACAAATCATAACACATATATTTAATCTTTCAATAATTATTAATCATTTATAACTTGTAAATCTCAATTATTGATTTAATCTATATAACATATTATCTGAGATGATCTTTGTGACAATAATTGAATCAATAATATAAGAGATATGATCGTGAATTCTTGTGCGATAATTGAGCATAGGTGAGTGACTTCTCACGTAAGCATCGATAATCAATCTGGTGTCTTCTTATGCGACCACGCGTATTCTTTATACTTTTACCATAGGGTAGTTCAGCGGTTTTAACGGTAACACCTCCGTAGTTATTTTTATAAAAATATTTTTGTCGTTTTCTCGATCAAATGATAATAATGTTGTAGAGGTCACCCAATGATTGAGCCATTATGCGAATATTCCACTAACAAAAGAATATTCCCAGCCAAAAACGAATATTTTATAACAACTTGCATACTTTGCAAAATTTATAAATATTACCCATGACTATAACATTATATCAAATTTATTCCATAATATTCAAAAATAATATTTATAGAAAAATTCATCTTTATTTATAAACGGTACAACTATAATATTATTTATCAAATTTACACACATAATATTAAAAAATTATTTCACCAAATTTAAATCTTTATCGATAAAATCTGGGTCTCACATTTAAATATATATATATATATATATATATATATATATATATATATATATATATATATATTTCATCCAACAATACCATCTCAATCTTTTGTTTATGTAGTACGCTTTGTTGAAGCTTGGTATATTCCAGAGTCGAGTTATCCTTACTTTAATCTTCCATGTTTCTTTGACAGGGCTGATGTCATCAACAAAATCGTACCTAGTCGTCATCTAAATATTGGGATGGGTAAAATAATGATGAGTTGACTGTTTGTAGCATGAACTGTTGTGTATTGAGTTGGTATTTATAGCCATAATATCATAAATTAGTGATTTTTTTAGGATATAATTAAGTAGTAATTTAGGGGATTATAATCAATAAATTATGAGATAACAATTAAATTACAAATGATAATATCAAAATAGTTGATATACCAGTATCCGAAAGATGAACACAGTTTTCTCTGCTAATCGGAGTGTTTTCCTTTCCTTAATAACTTGTGTCATGATTTTAAAAAATTAGATTTCATAAATTTAATTTGAATTTAAAAGCTCAAAAATAAAGAAAAACTGAGTGAATACCATAATTAGGCACTGGATGAACACAATCTCTCTGATTTATATGCTGACAATGTTTTGCTATTTGTAAATGTATATTTGGTATTGAATCAATACGACTATCAGCAACTTCATCGAAATCTGAATTGAGATTTGTACAAACTACATAAAAAATTCATATGATATTAGGATAAGTAATTATTTTGAAGGTAAAAAAAACACAAAGATTGAATGAAATAATTACCATTTGAAATGTCACTTAGTTTCATTGTGTATGTTTTGCTTGTTCTCACAGATGTAGTATTTGTGCTCATTTTGTTGGTGGATTCTAACACAATATTATCATAGGTTAGTTTAGCAGATGTGCAAAATATTTTTATACAATTAATTAATGAATAAATAATTAAAAAGTATACGTTGCAGTTTTTTATTTTGTTTTTCTAGCATAATCATCATTATACGCATACTTGTGTCATAAATTTAATTTGAATTTAAAAGCTCAAAAATAAAGGAAACCAGAGTGAATACCATAATTAGGCACTGAATGAACACAATCTCTCTGATTTATATGCTAACAATGTTTTGCTGTTTGTAAATGTATATTTGGTATTGAATCAATACGACTAACAGCAACTTCATCGAAATCTGAATTGAGATTTGTACAAACTACATAAAAAATTCATATGATATTAGGATAAGCAATTATTTTGAAGGTAAAAAAAACACAAAGATTGAATGAAATAATTACCATTTGAAATGTCACTTAGTTTCATTATGGATGTTTTGCTTGTTCTCACAGATGTAGTATTTGTTCTCATTTTGTTGGTGGATTCTACCACAATCAATTATCATAGGTTAGTTTAGCAGATGTGCAAAATATTTTTATACAATTAATAATGAATAAATAATTAGAAAGTATACGTTGCAGTTTTTTTTTTTGTTTTTCCAGCATAATCATCCTTCTTCGCATTCTTGACTGAGTTTTGTCGCACTGGTTGATAGTAAATTCATGTTTTTCCTTGTCTTCTCACATGTATGGCTTATGGTTGATTTCCGAAATTTTTGAAATAGGCTATTCAAAGGTCTGAAATATTAAAAAAATTAAATATTAAGACACAAGTATGAAGATTCTGAATTCGGTTTAACGAAAAATGAACGGATCGCACAAACACCATAACAAAGCACAGGATATAGAATAGATTTTTCAATATGATCATTAAAGATAACACTCACCTGTCATCGCTCCCGACAATACCCTTGTATTGCACTGGTGGAGCTAATTTAAAAACATTTTCAGATCCATCAACAACAGTGTTCCTTCAAATGAAGGAGCCTTGAAGCCTCTAGTACCTATGGTTATAAAGACTCATTGTTGAGGTTTTTGCAACAAAAAGAAACACATAATATAAGACCCCCAAAGCGTGGGAGAAATGACAACCTAGATGAATAAGTTGCTGGTTCCAATCCCCATACTTTGGGCCAAAATTACCAACCAAAAAATTGAATAAGTAACTAAAAAATCCCCTGCCATGATCTCCACAACACATATTCCAAGAGTATATGGAAGAAATTATAAAAAGAAGAGTTCTACAATGATTCTCATATATATTTGCAAGAGATCAGTTTCATTTTCAATAATGTGTACCTAAGAAGCAAGGATTCGAAATAAGATTTTGTAGTTAAATACCTTTTCCGAGAATAAAGGCCAGAAGACGAACTGACTGTGTTTCCTCAGTCCTTCAAATCAACAGCCAAGTTAACCCTCTATTTCTTTAATTGCACAACCAAAACAAAGAGAAATGATATTGCATTAATTACAATTGTCAACACATGATATTAAGTTGTTTTTTATACACACGGAAAAAAAAACACAATTATTATGTGCCTCCATTTACATAAAACTGACCAAATTATTATTATCAAATCAGGTATGAGAAATTATAATTTGTTTTTAAAGGAATTCTTCCGCAGTTTTTCAAAATAAAATTGGAAATAATACTGATACAATGTAAAATATCTTAAATCAATCCTTGGCGGGAAAATATTTTTGGCTCTCGCCATCATCAGTTGTTCTTGAAAAGTAAATTCTCTTGAAAGATTAGGGAAATCGTTTTCCAAGAGTTATCTACTTATTCAGCATTTATTTTCCAAAACTTTTAAATTTCTAAATCAAGAAAAAACCAGAAATTATAATTTTCCCAGAATTTATTACCCCCCACCCCTCTCATTTTCCCTTAAAATAAACAGAGCTTTCAGATCATCACATGTTTTAATTCTGGTACATTTTGAGGGCATACACAACACAAAACTTTCATAAAATATAAGGATTTGATCTGAAAACTTTACACCAGCATTAAATTTACCTAAATGAACCAAAATTTTGTGACTTCTAAAGCTTTTCTTCGGTAGGAAGAACCTTCAACAAAGTTGATGTTATGCACCATAACCTACATGGAAAACCTGTGGTCAGATTACATTAATAAGAATCACATACCGAGGGGGGTCTAGCAAACAGGAACAATGACGTTACCTGTTTCATTTGTTTAGGTTAAAAGCAATAGAATGTTTGTAGAATTAGAATTTAGCATGGGAAGAAATATATTTACACTTTAAAGAAAGGAAACAGGTTAGAATGTGCTCGCCTTGAAGGTTATTGCTTGCAGGATAACCAGGAAAAGTTACCTAGAAATTTTTGGCAGATATTGATTGTGGTCCTTCAGTGTTAATTTGGAAATCCAAAGGTCACCAAAAATCCTCTTTTTTAAATTTAAAAGGAAACAAAAAAAACTTTAGTGTAAGTTTTATGGGTGTATAACTTCGCAAGGTTAAGTGAAAAAAATGTGGGATTTAACGGTTGTTTAACTGTTCTTCATGTGTTGCAAACAATAGTAACATTTTTGATTCATGGGTTTTATGAAGGTAGGGGTCCGGTTGTGTAAGTCGATCACAGGGGTCATTAAAAAAATCCTGAGGGTAACAGAATTAAATGTAGCTAGGAAGGCTTGATCCAGTCCTTGTTAAACCATAACTGTAATACCATGTTAAGCCACCAGTTCTTCCAAAAGTTGTTACAGAATGGACACAGCAACGTTAACATAATGTCTCATATACTAATACTATCAACGAAATTAGTATAACAAACTTTCTTGCAAATCCATGTTCTTTCTCACCTTGGAATGAAAATCTTCATTTCAGCAGATTTTATTGCCCTTGTCAACAGAACCATACAAAAGGGAGAGGAGGACAAGTCAGCAATAAAGAGGAAAAATAAAAGAAAACAACCTTATCATATTGATGGGTACTGGATTCAACTTCAGATTGATGCTGGCAATGGATCCACACATTCATCCAAACAGTTTATACAAACAATTTTTTCATATTAAGCAAGTATAATCATCCAAGAAAGGGAAAGAACAGGCCTCAAAAAGGAGACACGCAAGGGAAAGAAAAGCAAATTCCTTCTTTGGACAAATAATTAAACAGGAGCCAAAAACTAAATAAACCAAGAAACCACAATTATTTAAAGTAGCCTCAGCATAAAACACTCATTCGATAAATTCAACGGCATCCGATTAGGGAAAAGAAGTGAGATAGAAGAACAAATTAAAGGATCCTGTGTCTCTATAATATTATTAAATCCAATAAAAATAGATAGGATTTTACCGACTGAAATTTGAGATTTCCGGCTGCCGAAGAATGCAGCTCCATTAACAGAAAAAAATTGAGAAAATTAGACGTTGTGATCCCGCTCTTGTTTCGTGCTTCAATTGCTGCTGTTCACTCGATTTTACATCATCCAATGTGTACCGAGAGTAATTAGGGGAAAAGATTTAGGTTTTTACGGTGTCAGTTATTATTTTAGTCGTCCGGGTAAGTGAAGGGCATTTTTGTCAACGATAATATGGAGCAGTAAATAGGAAGGACAGGTGTCAAAAATATAGAATGACAGATGTTAATTTATTGTGTTACGTACTGTGATTTAGTATATATAATAGATAATAAATAATAGACAATAGATATTATATTAATTAGAATAAAATGGTATAGAGAGCTTCAAAACAATTGTTAATTTGAGAATAAAATGAGCACAGGTCTAATAATTAAGCCTAAGTTGAGGTAATTGATATAACAATGTAATTGTCTTAAATTAAAATTAGTGTTTTGTCTTATATCAACAAGTATATACTTTTTTAGTAATACTTTTATAATTATTTTGACAATTTTTAATACTTTAAGCAATATTTATTATTTAATATTATCATTTTTATTTTCTATATTATCGATCATTTAAATTAAAATCATACTTCTAGCCCAACAAAATACTGATAGTTGTACGCTGGGGCCTGGGTTTGTATAAGTTGGACTCCATCACAAAATATTCACTTGCCTGTGGGTACAAAAAAATGGGAGGTGTTTGATACAAAAAATGGGAGGTACGTAACCTATATCAAACTTTGAGCAATGCTACACACAGGTTAATTGGACATTTTTAGTTGTTTTTTTTTTTTTTTTACTGTATAATCCTGTTTTTGTATATATATCTAAATTATACCTAAAACACTATATTTTATAAAAATTCCTATTGAAATAAATACTATACATTTTTTGAGAGTCACAAGCAAAAAAAAAAAAAAAAAACTGAAAATGTCCAATAAACATGTCCAATTAACCTGTCTGCCGAGACTTATTCTCAAAGTTTTGGTAGAGCACATCCTGTATACAATAATTACATATATTTGAAAGAAATTTCACTATATTTGTATCTAAGCTAAAGCAAGAATCAGAGTAGATTATAAAGAGTAGATCTGTCATCAATCATCCACTAGATTAACATAGGATTGGTATAAGAAAAATAAATCACATTAAGGAGATGTTTGTTTAGAACTGAATACATCTGAATAGTTGAATTTATCAGCCATTAAGTGCGTTTGTTTTAAAAAAAAATAAACGGAATGGCTAAATTGGTGAAATGATTGAGTTGAATGGCTAAGTCAATTTTTTTTTGTCGAATGAACAGCTGAATAAAGTAAAAAAATTAAAATATATATTAACTATTATATTAAGTAAATTTACAGCAACTTTAAATTTTTTCAAAGGAGTAAAATAATAAAATTATGTCATTCAAATATTTCAGACATATTAATTATCAAACAATTTTTTTTATTCAGATTCAACTTATTTAAATTCAAATTAATTTAATTTTTTATGTGATGGTAGCATTATTTTTCTTACAATTTCGATTCATAGCATATGATTGTCGTAAGTTAAAAAGTGTTGCATATGCGATATATATAAGTTAGTACTACTAGTAGGCACCAATACTCTTTTAACTTAACGAGACATATAGGGGCTAAACATATCATTTAGGACTCATTTAAGATCTCTATATACAAATTATTAGACGTGTTTAGTCTAATGTAACACGATTCAACATATATAATGTGACTTTTCAAATTATATTAGGACAAACATTTAGCATAACTTATGCTTGTTATAATTAAATTGTGATGATTTGATTATTATTAATAATAATAATAATAAAAATTTGAGTAATAGTTATGACTAGTACTAATTTAATTTGATTATAGGGGCTAAACTTGTGAAAGAAATGAAACGTTAAAAATTTAAAGGGAACATTATACGAGACTAAAAGATTAAAAATGTTATAAAATTATAACATATATATTTATGGATGTCTAGATTTATATTTAATTGTAATGCTTTTTTTGGTATTTTAGAACTCCCAAGTTCATTAAGTAACTCCCATGTTCATTAAGTTTTAAACTCATGACTTTTGAGTTTTGAAACTTCCAAGTCCATGTATCTATAAATAAGAGTACGAAAGCGTTGTAATAGATGATGATGGATATATGAAAATATTATGAGACATGCCTCTTTTCTCTAATCATTTTGTTCTTAATTTTAGTAATCTTTTATAACACGTTATCGTATTTAATTGTTTCTCACATTCATCTTGAAGATAATCATATTTGATTTGAAGGAGAAGGTATGTTTATCAATTATATATATATGGATACACAAATTTTTTTAGTATAACATACTGTATGTTATTCCATTCATAATCTATTATTAGAGTTTGTTGTTCTTGATTCTAGCATGTTAATGACTGTCATACTCATATGTAAGTCATCATCATCACACCACCCTCAAGTTGTCTTGTTATTATACGGTGAAATATCTAACCTCAATTATTGTGCAGTGTTTATTTTTATAGAAGTGTATTGTAATTTTGCATTTCTTCCAATCTAAATAAATCAAAAGGGATTCGATAAAATACATGATGTTTTAGTTCTTTTTAGTTCATGTACTAAAACAATCTTTTGATATATTTCTAATGATTTTTGATATATTTCCTTTTGGTATGTATGGTAGCATATTTGATATATTTCTAATGATTTTTGATATATTTCCTTTTGGCATGCATGATAGCATATTTGATATATTTCTAATAACCTTTTGATAAATTTTTGTATGAAGTTACAATGACAAATATGCTTAGTAATATTGGTTTGTTATTTTTAGTGGACAAATTTAGTTTCGTGTTTTACTGCATTTCTATAAATTGTTTCATTACAATTAAATCAACATATATAATTATTTAATTTGATGGGAAATATGTTTAGTTATTTAATATTTAAATATTATAAATTTGAATTTGTTGCTCTTGATTTATATCGAAGCAAGAATTATTTGTCATGTACTCTTAATGATGAGATTCATATAAAAGCAAAGAACCTTGGAGATCTGATTGTAGTTGACTATCATGCATCATTTGCATGATCATGAAAAAATTAATGATTTTTATTATTTATCATCTCCATGAAAAATTAAAAGTTGAGTACATTAGAGTAAAAGACTTACTTGTCTTATGAAATGATTTAAAGGAAAGATTTTAAAAGCTCATTATAATTGGTTTACTTTTTGAAGTTGCAAGATTTTAAAAGTGTTGAGTGAAAAACACCGATGAAGACATGTTAGAGAAAATATTTATTATATTTCATGCCTCAAATATGCTCCTCATAGTAGCAATATTGAGAGAGTAAGTTTTCAAAATATTTTACGAAGCGATAAAGGAAACTATGTTCCCGTAAGTGATATTATGTCTTCTAATGGTTGTACAAAATAATGAGTTTTCATTTGAAAAACCAACAATCTAGCTCGAATCGATTTTATTACATTCCACTGAAGTGAATTGAACCTCATTTGATAATCATAGAGGAAATTATGGTTGTAGTTGTGGTAGTGGACTTGAAAAGAACAATCAATATATAAAAGGAATGTACCCGTCGTACTCCTAAATATTTGGTAGATTTGTACCAAGACTCCATAAAAGAAAAAGAAATGGAATGATCCTCAAGATCCCATGAATTATTTTGACTTTTCAAATGGAGTGGATATAACTAATTTTGATATCTATGGTTTCTTGATGATATGTTGATAGAAATGTTCATACCAATTAATTATTTTATTTCATTATATTATGACATTATAATAAGTATTTTTATTATATGTTTTATTTATGTTTCAAGTAATAAAGTTAAATTTATGTTTTGCATATACGAAGTTGTATGGGCGAAGCTCATCAAACTTAATTAAAGGCTCTGAAGAGCGATTATTCATCAAACATAATTAAAAGCTCTGTAAAGAGCGATTATTCATCAAACTTAATTAAAGTCTCCGGAAGAGCGATTATAATGTTGTCAAAAGGGCACAAAACTTTGTATTGATGATTCTTTATATTCTTACGAAGCAATGTAAATTTGCTCGATTTTAAGGATATTGTTATAATGGTTATCATATTGAAACCAACATTGAAGATAGTAAAGTAATTTCTTTATATTACTTAATACTATCGGGCGTAAGCTCATATTAGAAAAAGCATATATTTTCTCTTTACGGGATATATATACTAAAATGAGAATAGTTTAAACAAATGTTGTAATACACCGTAAGTGTATAATACACGAAGTGTTCGTATCCAAAAGGGTTTTATGATTTGACATTCCGGGATCAATAATGTTATGCGTTTAATTATTGAAAACTCCATGAACATCCCGTAAGAACCGGAAGATTCATTTACTTGTTGATTATATCAAAGTAAGTTAATTACCAATATATGCATGGGGTCATCTTATTCATAACCTCAATAAGTGATATTTTTAAGGTATAATTTGAGGATTGTTATTTTAATGAAACAGTCTTCCCACCATTAGGGGAGAAAAGTCGTTGCTGTAAGCGGACATTAGATCATTGCACAAAGCACGACGGAAATTAATTGGAATGTTTTGTTGCTTAAAGTACGACGTGAGATCGTTGCTCAAGAACGACGAGATTAATTGGAATGTTTCAAATTGGAATGTTTCAACGTTATTTAATCCTCGATTCTCATACAAATCAATATGAACTAGAAGTTCAAAGGATTATTCATTTGCAATGAATTGCAAATCAATTACGTAATTATTCACCGATAATAAAAAAATTATGATATCTTACATTTTAGCTTGCTAATACTCTAGAAGAGATTGAAGTCCTCAGAGAGACAATCATTAATACATCAACAAATTGAATCAAAATCACACTTGAAACATGGAAGAATGATCGGTGTTAAAGATAAAATTTTCCGAAGAAGAAAGTACAAAAAAACAAGTTGCAAACTATAAAGAGGCTATACCCATGAAACAAAGCTACAAAAGTTATTGATCTATCCAAAACTTATGAACAAAAATCTCTTGTAAATAAAACTCTTGAAGAGTTATCTCCTAAAGAGGATGAGTTATCCTCAAGAGGATCGGTGCACGAAAATAACGAGATCTCGATACATTATGTATATATCTGAGAGATTTAATATATTGGATAGAAATAAAATTGTTGTCGACAACATATTTTTGTATAAAGTTGTTTTGATATTACGAAGTAATGATCATGAATATGAACCACAAATTGTTGATGAATGTAGAAATATTTGGCCAATGTGAAAAAAGGCGATTCAAATAGAACTAAATTCACAAAGTAAACGTGAAAATTTTGGACTGTGAGAAAGAACACCAAGGTGTAATACTTGTTAGATACTGAATGGGTATTTATGCGAAATAAGAAAAATGAAATTATATGGTACAAAGCGCGACTTGTAGCACAAGGTTTCTCGCAGAGACTGGTATTAATTATGGAGAAACATATGTTCTCAGTAATGGACGAATTATATTCAAATTTTAATTAGCTTGGTAGCAAAAGAAAATTTGGATATGCGATTAATGAATGTTGTTACAACATATCTGTATATGAATCATTAGATAATGATCATATATACATGAAAATCCTCAAGGATATAAAATGCCCAAGCGTATAATTCTAAATCTCAAGTATGTATTCTATTAAGTTACAAAGATCTTTATATAAGTTAAAGCAATCCGGATGCATATTGTGGAATAATCGCCTAAATAGATATCTTTTGAAAGAAGGATTTGAGAATAATCCAATTTGTGCATGCATTTTTATCAAAAGATCATAATATGGATTTGCTATTATTATCAGTATTTATTGATGAAAGATCTTGCTCGGAAGAGTTGACAAAAATAACAAATTTGAGATGAAAGACATTGGTAAGACAAATTTTTGTCTTGCTTACAAATTAAAGCTATGGAATTCTTGTTCATCAATCAACATACACGAGAAAAAGTCCCAAGTAACTTTACATGGATAATGTTAATCCTTTAAGTACTTGAATGATAGATTGGTTACTTGATATCAAGAAAGATCCGTTTTGATCACAAAAAATAATGAAAACTCTTGGTCCCGAAGTACCATATCTTTATACAATTGGTGCTTTGATATATATTGTAAAATTTCTCACGACCGATATAGCATTTGCGGTTAAATTATAATTATGGATCAAAACCACGATTAGTTGGATCTGGCGATGCATAGATTATCACAATTTATGAAGTAAGTTGTGAATGTATTTAGTTGAGATCGGTAATTCAACATATTTGTGTGAACTGTGGATGATCATCAATCATAAATAGTCCAACGATATTATATGAAGATAATGTTGCTTGATCACTCAAATTAGAGGATCTTATATCATGGGTGATAGAACCAAGCATATTGCACCAAAAATTATTTTGAGCCCCGGAAGAATGGCGATATTGATATCAAGCATATATGATCATGTGATAATTTGGTTGATAGATTCATTAAGTCATTACCAACTATGATTTTGAAGAAGATTGTGCACAATATTGGCATATTTTGACTTAATGATATTTTTACCATGAATAATGGAAATTCTATGTACTTATGAAGGGAGAGTAAAAGGATATGTCTTGATTGTACTCTTTTTCCTTCCCTAAGGTTTTTTCCCACTGGGTTTTCCTTTTGCAAGGTTTTAATGAGGCAATCTCAAGGCACTAGAAGTTATCTGAGAATATTGTACTCTTTTCCTTAGCCAAATTTTTTTTCCCACTGGGTTTTTATTTGGTAAGGTTTTTAACGAGGCATATTCTTAGAAAATTACTATAAAAGGACTCCATCCATTCTGTATGAAGACAATGCTGCATGTATAGCTCAATTAAAGGGAGGATACATCAAAGGAGATAGAAAAACATATCTCACCAAAATTTTTTTCACACACGACCTTTGATAAGTGTGGTGACATTGAACAATCTAGCGATTTATTCATGAAGGCATTATCAACTACAATGTTTGAAGGATTGCGTCATGAATATTGGAATGCAAAAGTTTGGAGGACTTAATGATACATTCGTGAGGGGAGCTTATACGTTGACCGCACTCTTTTTCCTTAACCAATGTTTTTTTTTTTCCATTGGGTTTTTACTTGGTAAGGTTTTTAATGAAAGCGGTTTTTCTACGCCAGTTTATATGATAGGCATCCAAGAGGGAGTGTTATAAAATTATAACATATATATTTATGGATGTCTAGATTTATATTTAATTGTAATGCTTTCTTTGGTATTTTAGAACTCCCAAGTTCATTAAGTAACTCCCATGTTTCATAAAGTTTTAAACTCATGACTTTTGAGTTTTGAAACTTCCAAGTCAAATGTATCTATAAATAAGAAAGCGTGGCGTTGTAATAGATGATGATGAATATATGAAAATATTATGAGACGTGCCTCTTTTCTCTAATCATTTTGTTCTTAATTTTTAGTAATCTTTTATAACAAAAAATTTATTTTCTTCTCATACGAGATTAAAAGATTAAAAATATCAAAAATATATGTTCTCCAAATTAAAATCATGCTTAGTTGTTCACTTTTGAAAATAATGGATCAATATGGTAAAGGTATAGTTATAGTCTATAAGTAGTATCACAAAATACCAACACTACCCTCCACTCCCACACTGTTTCACTCTTTATCTTTATTATGTCTCACAAATGATCCCATACCATAATTACACAGAACATGAAAATGCCACCAAATCTCCACCTCCCAACCATCTCGCTCCACCTCTTCATCTCTCTCAATCTTCTATCATTGTCCTTACATTTTCCGGCTAAGGCAGCCACCACCGACCTCCCGCAATTCCAAGAAGCACCGGCATTTCGTAATGGAAGAGAATGTCTCAAACCCAGCAACGACCCGTCAATCAATATTATCCACATAGCCATGACCCTCGACGCCACCTACCTCCGTGGCTCAGTCGCCGGAGTTTTATCCGTCCTCCAACACGCCACCTGTCCTCAAAACATTGTCTTCCACTTCCTCGCCGCCCACCGCCGATCAGAACTCCAACACACAATTCTCACCACTTTCCCTTACTTAAAATTTCACCTCTACCACTTCGACACAAATCTAGTAAAAAACAAAATCTCCTCCTCAATCCGCCGTGCCCTTGATCAACCGCTCAATTACGCGAGAATATACCTAGCAGAGCTTTTACCCTCCACGGTAAAAAGAATAATTTACTTCGATTCTGACCTCATTGTAGTTGATGATATTTCAAAGCTTTGGACCATAAATCTCAATTCTCGTGTTCTTGGAGCTCCAGAATATTGTCACGCAAATTTCACACACTACTTCACTTTAAGATTTTGGGCAAACCCATTATTTTCCAACACTTTTAGAGAGAGAAATCCGTGCTATTTCAACACGGGTGTGATGGTGATTGATTTAATGAAGTGGAGAAGAGAGAGATATACAGAGAAATTGGAGAATTGGATGAGGATACAGAAGAGATACAGAATCTATGAATTGGGTTCTTTGCCACCGTTTTTGCTTGTTTTTGCTGGGAATGTGGAAGGAGTTGAGCACAGATGGAATCAACATGGGCTTGGTGGGGATAATCTTGAAGGGTTATGCAGAGATCTTCATCCGGGGCCGGTTAGTTTGCTGCATTGGAGTGGGAAAGGGAAGCCATGGCTGAGATTGGACTCGAAGAAGCCGTGTCCGTTGGATAGCTTGTGGGCGCCGTACGATCTGTTTCGGCATGAATATTTGTATTCTGACAGCTGATGTAGGGGATTAAAACCCTGCAATAATTGAAGACACCCAGCTTGTGTTGAGTCGTGAAAGGACAAAACAGGACATGATGTGAGTGGAAGGGTAAAGTAAATTTTTTGGCTGGTGTGGCGAAGAAGTATAGTGTTCCCGTGGGGTAAAGGTGATTTTAACCGTGCGATCCATACTATGGTGGTGGTGACTGGTGAGGAGGAGGAGGGTGATTCATCGTAAATGTTAAAAATTTACTCAATTTTGTAGTGGTTGAATTGTCAAAATTTGGTAATGGGTTTCTTTTTCTTGAATTAGGATCTTCACAGACTTTCTATTTCAGAATTTAAATGTGTTAAAATGTGATGTAATTTTAGAGTATCAGTTTCATTCTTTTGTAATTTGAACATATTCTTTATATACTCCTAAGCTGCATTTGTTTATAAAAAGAATGAGTAGGATAAAATCATTTTATATTATTTTATGAGTAATGTTACAGACACAAACTATTCTACAAACATTTTACAAATTGTTGATGTGACATACTTTACCTTAACATATTAATAAATAAATTGTTTCAATATAGTTTTCGACTTTACATAAAAAATTGAAATAGAATATATCACATCAACCGTTTGTAAAATATTTATAAAATAATTATAATTAGTCCGTTTATTTAATCCTTGGGTTGGTTATTTTTGATCATTTTGAATGTCACACCACCTTTTGTCTTAGGTTATACCTAATCAAATGGTATTACAAATGACAAAATACGGTAACAGATTAATAATAGAATAAAACAGTCAGAAATAATAATAAATTAGTACAAATAATTATATCTCATCAATTATTTTTGTAAACAAATACAACCCTAATAAAAAGTTAAAAGCTGATCTTACTAGGAGCTTCTAAACTTAGTCGACACAAAAGTAAATTAGTTATCCAACTAAAATTAGTAAAGATGAGTTAGCTCATGAGAATTCTACAGCTGAAGGATTTTATATCTCATTCATTCTTAACATATGAATCCCAGCTAATTACAATTACTCATGAAAAAGTGACAGCTTGAAAGGCTGAATAAAACTGTCAATATTAGCCAGCAACTACATAAATGAGAACTCTTACATGACATTTCGGATACCATCTACACGTAACATTTAGAAATTTATTTTAATTTTTTTTTTTTATAATTAATTGGTAACTCAATAAAACTGAATTGGTTACCTTTTTATGAAGGTTTGGCTACCAACTTATAAATAATATTTTAAAAATAAAATTATTTTGAATATGGTGCAGTTGGTAGTCAAACCTTCGTACAAAGATAATAATTTTGATTTTTGTGGGTGACCAAATATTCATAAAAAATAAACCGCGCCTCTGCCACGAAATAGTTTTTTGCGCAAGCCTCCCACCAACTCGTTTGCTGTGTGCCTCCCACCAACTCGTTCGCTCGTTGCGCGCCTTTGTCCAAATTGTTCTCCGCGTTTTTGAGCAAATCTTTATGATATCCATTCTTCTGTAAATCAAATCGATGTTGGTGACAACCAAATCGCTTTGACCTCCGTCTTTTGTCATAATATCTCACGTTCATGCCAAATCCATTATGTTGCTGACAAAAATTCGGCGACGACAGTGGTGGAGATAGATGGGAAGGGCTTGGAGTCGATGTCGCCATTGAGAGATGAAGGGTTTTAAAAAAAAAAATTGAAGTTTATTGATTTGAAGATAC
This sequence comes from Panax quinquefolius, assembly GCA_020205615.1. Lineage (NCBI taxonomy): Eukaryota > Viridiplantae > Streptophyta > Magnoliopsida > Apiales > Araliaceae > Panax > Panax quinquefolius. Next base: position 8,506,366 of record CM035173.1, on the reverse strand, counting down.
TTCGAAAGGGGTGGGCACGGGAAGTTTGGAAAAAACCATTTGGTCGAAGAAAAAATGCCGCGCGAAATAACGGATACTAAATGCACTAATTTTATAAATAAAATATTAAAAATATATTAATTTTGTAAATATTTTCTGGATACATTTTTGCTGTAATTTCTTTTAAAAATTTACTAGAAAATATAAATCTTCCAAAAAAAAAATCTAATACCTCATTAATCTGAATCTGACCTTTGAGGCTGGCCCATGTTGGAGCCCATGTTACTTGTGGTCTATATTCACCCATCACCTGCCCCTCACCACCACAAAAATACCTGTAATAACCGTCACGTATACAAAAAAAAAAACCTTGGTTTAGATAGTGTACTGGTCTCAAACTGATCCAAATCAAAGCATGCCAAATTCCATAGATATATGTATATAGAACTGTAAATAAATTTACTCTCTTGCACAGATATGGCGGCTGTTGCTGCAGGCGGGTTTGGTTTGGGCGCAATAAAACTCCATTCCTTCAATTTAAAACCACCATCTCCATCTCCATTTTTGGGGAAGAAGCTCAAGCTCAAACCCTCCTTAAATGGAAAAATTACCACTATTTCAAGGTCAAAATCCCATTTAATTTACGCCGGAGTTGAATTAGTCGACATATTTCATGATCTATTTATGGGTGTTGGGGTAGGGCTGCCCTGCACAGTAATGGCATGTGGTGATATGATATACAGAAGCACATTACCCAAATCAAATGAGCTCACAATCACAGCTCCTGGTGTAATTTTGGCATTGGGTACTTTATCTTACCTTTGGGTAACACCTGGTGTGGCTCCTGGGTTCTGGGACATGTTTGTTATTGCTTTTGTTGAAAGAATTTTTAGACCCACTTATAGAAAGGTACTTTAATTGTGATTTACAATTGGTTTTGTGTTTCTATGTTTATTTTTTGCTTTTGTTGTTGAATATGAACGGTGGGTTTGTGTGATTTCAGGATGATTTTGTGCTGGGGAAGAAGTTAGGTGAGGGAGCTTTTGGTACAGTTTATAGGGTTTCCTTAGCCAAGAAAGGCTCTTCAAAGGTATGCCATGTTTGATAAAATTCCTCTTATTTATAAATTGATGCATTAGTCTGTTTTATTGATGAGTACTTCAAAGAAAAATATGATGAAACAAGTGAGATTAGAATGAAACATACTGGTCATACATAATCTAGTTGTTAGTTAGTTGAAATGTAGATAATTTTGTTGAATATAGGTATTGTTTGTCAGCTTCCCAAATTTTCACTTGTTCACTATACCTTTTTTTAATCTAAAATTTTTCTTTGAGTATTTGCCACAGTAAAGTAATACATCGTCTTTTTTGGTGGTATCTTAAAGGAAGGCGATTTAGTATTGAAAAAGGCCACTGAATATGGTGCAGTGGAGATATGGATGAATGAGCGTGCACGTAGAGCTTGTTCAAATAGTTGCGCTGATTTTGTATACGGCTTTCTTGAGGTGCTGCTATACTATGTCTGATACATTGTACCATATATTATTAGTGTTTCGTTAGCTCAGAAATTCAAGCAACTGGAAAAAACTCAGATTGTTAACGTACTGCTGTTTCTTTTCTTACCTAACTGAATTTTTATATGCATAATGGTTATCAGAGTTCTTCAAAGAAAGCAGGTGAATATTGGCTCATATGGCGTTTTGAAGGGGAAGCAACACTTACTGATTTGATGCAGAGTAAAGAGTTTCCGTACAATGTTGGTACTTTCATCCGCAATGTCATAAAACTATCTGGCATTTCTATTTTTTCCTTGGAGTTGTTGTAGATCTCGATAAAAGTATAATTTTGGATTTTTTGTATACAAGTTACTATCTGAACGCATTGTTCTTTCTAAACATTATTTTACCTTTGTGAGTGTGGAGTTGGGAGTAATGAATAATGCTAGGGATCCTTAATTGGTACCAAAACTGATGTTTCATATTACATTAGTTGAAGACATCATGGTGATTGATCTTGTAATAAATGTCATTATGCCAATTATTGAGCATAATAATGACATCAAATTGGTACCCGATAGGAGGAAGGCTCCTATGCTTCTACAAATTTAATTGTCTTGATTTTATATATTAAAAAAGTACAGTTTGTTAAAGAGTTTGGTTTTACATGGTTTGTTCATATAAATAAACTACTTTTGTTGTAATCCCTACCTATTGTACTAGAACCCTGCAAGAAAGTACCTCTAGGTTATATCATAAAAAGAAAGTGAAGCATTATATGAGAATAGAAACACTCATAAATTGCTCTGCGAAAAAATTGAGATTCCTTCTCTTCTTGCTGCAACTTGAGCTTATACATTTGATATTGGAATACTCGGGACAAACCATGTACAATTGATGTATGTCCCGATCTCTGCTTCTGTAGATCATAACATGATGTAGTAGGCCTAGGTTATATTTGTACTTACACTAGTGCAATTTGGAGAACTATCACTTATGACAAATCCCTTAGATGGATTTATAATGAAAAGTATGCAAAATAGAGTTGATGTCCCTAAGAAGATTGTATTATTGATTGTTTTCTTACAAAAAAACTTCATTCAGCTAGGGTAGCTGAAGAAGCTGTTGCCCAAGTTGTGGTTGAGAAACTTCCAGTATATAACATCGGCAAGTCTTCAGACTTTGAAGAAATATGTGTGGAACTGAGGATCCAATGACAAGGCAAAAATGTCAGAATCATATCAAGTTTATTTCATGTCAGTCTAATGAGTTATCCCTTTAGGCAATTTTTGGCAAGTCTGTGCAGATAAATGATGGGTTATTTAAGTGATAAGATATGAAAGGGTTCATGATCTTAAAATTGAGGCACATGACTTGTTGACGTAAGATATAAAATAGAAACTATTTATCATACTGAATAGCTTATGGATATATGTGAAACAATACTAGTAATGTCAATTGCTGGTCGAGAAATGCAAAACAGGGAAGAAAGTGTTTAGTTTGTTAAAAATGTTCAACTCATGATGGTGAATGTTGGCAGGTGGAAGCAATGATTCTTGGAGAGGTTCAGGACTTGCCGAAAGGGTTACAAAGAGAAAATAGAATCATTCAAACAATTCTTAGGCAGATCTTATTTGCGTTGGATAGTCTTCATTCAACAGGGATTGTTCATAGAGATATTAAACCTCAGAATATTATTTTTTCTGAAGGTAATTGTTGCATGTGCTATCAATTGAGCCAAGGCTAATTTACTCGATTACAGAATATATATTTACCTTTTCCTGCTAACCCGAAGCAGGTTCTCGTACATTCAAAATCATTGATCTTGGAGCTGCGGCAGATTTGCGAGTAGGCATAAATTATATTCCAAAGGAGTTTCTACTAGATCCAAGGTATCTGCTTTTTTTGAATTCATGAGCTAAGTGGTTGAGGTTTTCACTTTCAAATTATGAGCTATCAAATAAGCTTTTAAAATTTGACGTGTGAGGGTTTAAAAAAGCAAATAAATAAATAAAATAAACTTTACAAAAAAAACCCTTCTAGTGGCATGCTTGCTGTGTTCACAGATTTGATACATCTTAATTTATCATAGTTACCATATCCTCTGATGATTCATTTTTCTTAAGTTACAATTATACATGTACAAACACAACTATGCACAATTGCACCTGGAAGTCTACGTTTTAGAACTGATATGCTCAAATCCATGTAGTCTTTAGTTTCAAACCAACACCAGAGAATTTAATTATGCCTACTGTAGTCAATTTACTCTCTGGGCCTTATAGCTAGAACTATGCAGTTTCTTGACATCCTTCTATTTACATAATATAGAGTTTCCAACCTTTTTTGTCCTTTCCTGTTCAGATATACTGCACCTGAGCAATACATTATGAGCACTCAAACTCCGTCCGCACCATCAGCTCCCGTCGCTACTGCACTTTCCCCAGTTCTGTGGCAGGTGCTGCTTCCTTGGAGCTCTCCTAGCTTACTTATAAATTTGTTGATTTCTTTGATGATTAACCTTTCTTTCCATCGCTCCAAATTTTAAACAGATGAATCTCCCAGATAGATTTGACATCTACAGTGCTGGTCTCATTTTCTTACAAATGGTTGGTAATGAATAATGCTTATTTATCCTAATTTTCACATATTCAGGGTTCAGAATATATTTGGAGATTTCATTATAGACCAAGTAGACTTACCATTGGCCAAGTTGGTCATACAGTATGCGACTAACATGTACATTTCTGCATGTAATTTGCATTGGTTAATATATGACTGTAATTTCTTTTGCCATTTCCATGCTCATTATTCATGTTATGACATTGTTGTTTTACCGAGAGAACCCTGGAATTTTATAGGCATTCCCAGCATTACGTTCAGACAGCAGTCTCATACAATTCAACCGTCAGCTTAAGAGATCTGAGTATGATTTGGTTTCATGGAGGAAGACTGTAGAGCCTCGTGCAAGCCCTGATCTCCGGAGGGGCTTCGAGTTGTTGGACTTGGATGGTGGGATAGGATGGGAACTTTTAACATCAATGGTTCGGTATAAAGCTCGAAAAAGAACCAGCGCAAAAGCAGCTTTAGCTCATCCATATTTTGACAGAGAAGGCCTTTTGGCTTTGTCCTTCATGCAGAACCTCAGGCTGCAATTCTTCCGAGCTACACAGAAAGACTATGGTGAAGCTGCAAAATGGGTTATTCAGCTAATGGCAAAGTCCGGAACTAAGAAGGATGGTGGTTTCACAGAAGCACAGCTTCAGAACCTCAAAGTCTGTTTCTAACTCTAATCGGAAGTCCTTATCATAGTTATCGTTTATTATTAAGTGGTTTTATTTAGAACATTTACTTTTCGTTTTTACAGGAAATACAGCCCAAGAAAAAGGCAAGTGCGCAAAGGAATGCTCTGGCTTCGGCACTTTGGATCCAAAGAAAAATTCTAAAAACCCTGAATGAGAGTGTTGATGAGCTGAACCAGCGCAGAAAGAGCCTCTGGTGGAGAAGGTGGATTCCTAGAGAGGAATGAAGATTGTAAATATACATGTAAGTGTACCTTTTGTGCAGCCATCTTTTACTTAATTATACTAATCTAGTGAATGAAAAACATTACTCCTTTATAGTATAAATCATAAAAGTGAGTATTGTTACTGTCCACTTGTATAAGAAAAACGGTTTACAGTAGTCTTGGAAGAAACTCAATGTAAAATAAGAAGTTGTTCTTATATATATATATATATATATATATATATATATATATATATATATTCCAATTCCATATAGATGTATACTCTTATTCAGATTCCTGTAATCTTTGTAGTGTTTCTAGTTGGAATTCGTGAGCCAGCAAAGACCTTGCTGTTCATGGAGTCAACAGTTTGGACACGTAAAAGTGCTAATTACTTGTTCTTACAGTAATCAAGCTGTGTTTAAGAGTAGCTCATTAAAAATATTTTGAACTTGGGATTATGGCTAAGGGTATTTTTGGAACTCGGAAAACGTAAGGGAAAAGAAACAAAAATGAATAAATAAAAGTAAAAACTATCTTAATGAATATTAATTTAGCCCCCGTATGAATCTCGAGACCTTCACGTTTTTGCTTTTTTTTGGTTTCTTAAAGTATTCTTAAGTTCACACTTTTAACTTGCTCAAGACTATTTTTCAAATTCACGTTGTTGTTGTTGTTGTTGTTACAATTTACGAGCAGGCCGTGCCCATTTTTATACATCTAGGCAGCATGGGACACTTTCAAAATAAGCCTGGAATACTTTGATTACAGTGCCTTAAACCTTACTTAGTTTACTTTAATCAACATCGTCTCCCCACCCCTTGGAGTTAGTTCCCTATGGCTATGCCTATATTCCGTAATATATATATAGTATTATTTAATATATATATAAACATAACAGAATTATAAATATATATATATATATATATATATATATATATATATATATATATATACACAGTAAAAATATAAACAGATAAATTTGAGTCCTTTGATTTTACAAAGTCTCCTTAAAGTAAATTTATTCCTTCACTGGTGTTAAGGATTAATTGAATAATTGTTTTCCAAGATAAAACGGATTTCCAGTTCTTAATTAGAAGCACTTCAAAATTAAGAACACATTGAACCAATTTTTATGTTATGTACTGAACTTTATAAATGATGCATGAAAATGGTGCATAAATATACTTACAAACAGAAACGGGAAAACTATTGTTGCAGAACGGAACGAGAAAAATATTGAAGTGCAGAACGGGAAAGTATACTGCAGAACGGAACGGGAAGTATTTTCCAGAACGGGAAAAAATTTTGCAGAACGGGACGGGACATAAATTTTACTTACCGTTGGCACGCACCAAAACTACGTAGTATCGATAATAACTTAAAAAAAATCTGATAAATTATTAAACAGATTTTGTCCAAAAAATTTATATATCATAACTCGACCCGACCTCCCGCCGAGCCGAGCTACCGAAATGATTGAATGACGGACGGCGATGTGTGTTTTGAACCAAGGTTAGGTCCCTCTCCTTCCATTAAAGTGGGTGCCCTTGCGGCTCTTCCCATTAAAAGATATATATTTTCGTTTTTCCTTTTAATGCCTTATGTGGAACTTTTGCAACTTACAACATTTCAAGTAAGTGAGCTTTGGGTCGATTTTCCGTTCAATTCTTAATGGATTTGAACACATAAATATATCACGTTATACTCCTTGCGGAGGAGAACGCGTTGGTCAAAAATCCGACATTTCAAAATGTGGGTCCTCATTAAATTAACCTCAAAATACTTAAATATTTATTTTATCAAATCCATTTCAACAATGCCTTCTTTGGCTTCTCTCAGTACATATAGCACTCACAAATTCACTAATATATATATATATATATATATATATATATATATATATATATATATAGAGAGAGAGAGAGAGAGAGAGAGTCCCAGATCTTAAGGCTCAACAGTAAGACTCAACTTTTATGAATAAAAATGTATTTTCTATAATTATCATTTTGAATATTATGGAATAAATTTGATATAATGTTATAGTTATAGGTAATATTTATAAATTTTATAAAATCTGAAGTTGTTATATAATATTCGATTGGTGGGGAATATTCGTTTTAAGCAGGGGAATATTCGTGCGACTTCCAATTCATCGTTAATTGGACCCATTAACGGAATTATTAGCCGGATTGAGAAAAGCAGCAAAAATATTATTTATAAAAATAACGACGGAAGTTTCTTCGTTAGCTGTTGATACACCCGGTGTTAAAAGAAATGTGATACTGCATTGGTTGCGTAGAAGAGACACTTGTGGTATTGATTATTGATCTTTACGTGAGAAGTCACTCGGTTTTGTCAAATTATTCTTATAATAATTGTTGCGTAGTATTTCACGTTATTTGATTCAATTATTATCGATATTTTTATATATTATTAAATCAATAATTGAGGCGACGTAATTATTAATATTATTATTTGCAATATTAACGATGTCTGAAGTTACTCGGAGGAGATTTGATCACCACCTAATTGCGCTGGCCAATATAGGAGAAATCCTTATTGGAAAGCCTCTCTTTCACGAGAATGGCGCGATCGATTAATATTGTGAATTATAATAATGATGATAAATGTTGTTAAAAATATTGAGGTATTTATATATATAAGTTTGTAATGTGTGTGGTGGGCGGAATATATATATATATATATATATATATATATATATATATATATATATATATATATATTATGTGTGTGTGAGTGAAAATGGTGGAAAAGTAGAAATTTGGTGGAAAAGTGGAATTGATGGATTGAGTATTAGTATTATATATATATTATGTATATGTTTGAAAAGTGGTCAGAAGGTGGGGGATTTATGTTGATTACAGGGGGAAGAAAAAAACCAAGTGGTGTATATAATATATATATATATATATATATATATATATATATATAATGGCAGCATGTGTTTATATATATATATATTTTATTTTATTTTTGTTACTTTATTTTTATTGGATGGTTGTTTGAAATTAAGCATCCATGATTCTCAAAGTTTTCATCCGTGAATTATACAACGATTGCATCCGTGATTTTCTTGCACAAGGCTTCTTCTACTCTCCTATAAATAGGATCTTGGTTAGAATAGAAATTACACTGTAAATTGGGAGAATTCTCTCTATAATCTTGGCGTATTTCTTTAGTAGTTTTTAAGAAGAACTTTGAGCTTAGTCTTTAGCTTTTTAAAGAATATTCTCGACCTACCAAAATAATACTCTTCTTTTTTTCTGATGAAGGGTATTTTTTTTTTTCATATTTATGAAGAGAAACTTTTGTTATTCCATTCTTTATTATTACATTTGAATAACTCATGATATCTGTGATCTCTTCCTATTTGGTGATTTTTGTTGTTATTCCATTCGTTATTATTACATTTGGAACATTACATGCATCACAGTTTCTGTTGGGACTGGTTCCGTCTTTTATTATTATTCATTGAATATCATATACATGCGTTTACGTTGGGATTCTGCCCGCCTTTTTATTATCTTGTTGGAATATCTCGTATACATGCGTTTCTGTGACCGATGGTCCGTTATTTATTATTCCATTGGAATAACTTTATCTGTCGCTAATCTGCGCATGCATGGTGATTTCATTGTTATTCCATTCTTTATTATCTTCACTTGGTTAAAGTTTTGACTTATACTCAATGAAATTAGTGGAATATCCTCGATATTTCAAGGCTTCCTCCAAAGATCTTTTCATTGGAAATATTCTTCACGAAGCGTTCTTGAATTTTACTTCTCAAAAAGATATCGTGTTGACAATTTGGATGTTATTAGTTCTTGGATAAATTAATTCTTGAACTTGTTTTATTGAATTCTTATATCATTGTCATCATCCCTCACGTGCTTTATATTTTGTTGAAAGTAAATACATGGCGCATAGTGCGTAGATGAACTTTATGATTATTATAATGAGGGATTATTCGGTATAATCGTGGTTAATCAGTAATGTTACTGAATGATATAGTAAAAAGTCGCATCGTTGGTAGTAGTCGTTGATGAGCGGTTGTTGGCATGATCATGACCAATTTGATAAATACACGAATATCCCTTATCAGAAGTGCATTTAATAATTTATGGTTGTAATCTTATGAATATCCTCTACCGTAGTCTAAGGATGAGGTTAATTATTTATTAAACCGAGTCCCCAAATGATAAAAGTGATGAAAACCTTTTTAAATCATAAAGATAATAGATTTTATTCTCTCTTGACTTTTTTAATGGATTCTTTATTAAATCGCAGTTAAACTCGATGTCTATTGAATTTTATCGGTTTAATCATCAAAATTAAATGATAATTTATTCTGCATTATCTTGACCATAATATTTCTTCTTACCGGCCAATTTGAAATTAATTTCCTTTCTTTCACCGCTCTCTTGAGAAAAAATGAGAACGTGGCCAGAATAGTCGAGGAGCGGAGTGTTGGTCATCTGGATGATAGTATTAGTAGTCCTCACTATTCTTATTAAATATGATGATAAATGTAATGAAAGACTTATTCGAGAGTGGATATTATACAGAAGATAATATTTGTATTAAAACTCATATTTTTCTTGTTGTATATTAAAGATTGTATTTGATTCATCATATATATATTTGGTATTTCGAATAGATGATGTGCAGACTCTATTTTGGAAGGCGTCACATCATATCTTATCCAACTAACACGAGCTCACCCTCCTTTTAGCGATGGACTCAACGATTTGTTCGATCATACAAATGATTGTTATACTACTTTTAATGACAAACAACATATATGTAGGCAGCGGTTGTATGATGAATCAATCTGTCACGGATCCGTCACTAAAAGAGAGTGAACTCGGATGAGTTGAATAAGAGGTGAGCTTAAGATCCGAATTGTATATATATATACTAATTTTTAAAAGACTTTCGATATTATTCCTATTTTTTCCCTTTAATATTTCATTTTTCCCATCTCAAATTGTGTGATAATCTTCATTATTTTTATTCTGAATATAATAGTTTAACGGCGCACACACGTGTCACATTGGACTAGTTACGATTATATATAGTGAATAATATACCTCCCTCATCCAAATTAAAAATCTCATTTGATTTTTTATTTTTACTTTTTTTAAAGCATAATTTCCTTTATATAGAGTTAAGGTATCCATGCATAATTGGATGTCAGCATGTTATAAATATCTATGCTTGCAGAATACTATAATTAACCCCCCCCAAAAAAAAGAGAGCGGAAGAAGCAACAAATTAAAGAAAGTTGTGCTCAGATTTTTTTGTTTTTTTCGTTACCGTAATATTGATCGGGTAGATTGATTAGTTATGTCATAAATTATTATTCTTATAAAATATTTTACATATATTTAAGAGAACAAATTAATCATTTTTTACTTTGCCTTTAAAAAAATAGAGTAATTGAAAGATTGAAGAAGTGTAATTAATTAGTTCATGGATAGAAATAAAATTTCAAATTAACTAATATTAAAATTAATAAAATTTCTTAATATACGTAATTAAGTCTTAAACAACTTAATATATGCACATAAATATTAACGTATGTGTAAATACACTTTGACCAGGACTCAAATTACCACTTGTTGGTCAACATCAACAAATTGGAGAGCAGCTCATGAACTAGACATTTGCTACCTTATTGTAGTAATGGCAGACCCACTATGTTGGTTGCTTATGCATACCCTACATACAGTTATTTTAGAGAGGATCGATGATGGCATGATATATCCGACTAAATAATATCCTCTCTTATATAAATTAGTATATTATAGTTGATGTATTTTTAATTTCCCCCAATTTTAACTAATAAAATTATAATTAATTATTTTAAAATATTACTAATTAAATTTTTATAATATTCAAAACTTACATAAATCCCATTAATTAAAAATTTTACTTTTTCCTGATTTGAACTCTTCTTGTAAAAACAGAGAAAGTAGTACTTTACATCTTTCATAACTACTCCTTCCATTCTATTATAAGCGACGTTTTAATACAATTTGATTTATTTTAAAATATTTGACGCTTAATGAAATCAAACCATAATTAATATTTATTTTTTCAAATTTACCTTTATCCTTGTTTTTTAGTAAGTGTTCAATTAATGCACACAATAATTAATTTTTTTTAACTTTTCACTGCATTAAATTAGGTATAGATTACCTGCATTTCATATTCCTTTCCTTCTCAATACATATTAATTAAAAGTATTTTAATTTTGTATAATAATTTTTTACTCATATTAATAACTTCTTTAATTTATGTGTAAAAATCTTAAACAAAACTTATTTAAAAATGGAGCGAGTATATGTTAATATGTATATGTGGAATTGAGGTGAGGTGAGGTGAGGTGAGGGAAGGGTGTCCTTCATCCTTACGTGGAGTGTTTAAAGGGGAATTATAAAGTGGGGTCCATGACAAAGGGTAATGTCTGGTGAGCTAGGTATCTAAGGGGGCACTGCACATCCTTTGAAAGCCCCATATAGTTGGCTCTTCATTAGTAGGACCAATACAATACAATTTATAATTAAGGCAGGAGCACGAGGTCGAAGCTACCACCTTCCTATATATAAATAGCAACCTCCCTTCTTTCTTCTTACAATTCATTAATTCCCCCCTTCCCTTCCCTTCCCTTCAATTCAATCCCAACATATCTGAAAACCTCTTTTGTACTCTCACTCATCTCAGGCACACAATTTAGTTTGCCACTAGCTGCTGCTGCTAGTAGTAAAATTAAGAAATTAAGATACCAAGATCAAGATCAGGATATAAAATTAATTAAGAAGAAGATGATGAACGGCACTGCTAGTGGGAGATGCAAGAGAAGGATTGCAAGCAAAGGACTTGGAGGAGTCCTTAGACAACAAAGGGCCAGGCTCTATATCATTAAACGTTGCGTTGTCATGCTCCTTTGCTGGCATGAATGATCCATCGATCCAGCTACGTACGTACGTACGTACTAGAAATTATATATATATATATATCTCTCTAGATATATCTTCTTCAAGTGTAAATACAGACGAGGATGTCGATGATATTGGTGATGGTGCGGATATAAATATAATAGAAGATTAAATATATTCACAATTTTGTACCTTCCATGTACATTTCAGAGTTTTTATTAATTAATTTATTTGTTTTATGGATCTACTGATCTTATTTAAATATATAGATCCTTTAATTCTCTCTCTCTCTCTCAAGTGACATGAGATGGAGATTGGAATACCATGAGTTAATTAATTCTCATGCATGCATAATTGTCTAACTTTTTTGTTGGCCTGGTGCATGCTAAATATATATAATTAACTTGTTTTTGCAGTTTAAATTTTGTTTTCACTATTTTAATTCTTCGATCGAGCGGGGAGTAATACTCTTCATAATTAATTTGTTTGGATCTATCTATCTATATACTTAATTAATTAGTAGAGTTTTCATTCAATGACCATGCATATATATATATTTCCTAACTGCTAGTATTAAATACTCCCTCCTATTCAGATTAAATGACATTTTAGAGTTAAGCACACTTATTAAGAAATATCACAAAATATCTTTTATGTCCCTTATTAATTATTTTTTTCTCCACAATTGTCTCTTCTCATTCTCCACAATTGTCCCTAATTAATTATTTCTCTCTCCACAATTGCATTTACTAAGCATATTAAATAGAGTGATAGATTAGGAAAAAATAGTGCAATAATGCATAGAGATTCCAAAACGACACTTATATAGAATAAAATTAAACTCCCTAAAACGTCATTTAATGTGAATAGGAGGGAGTATTAGTATTAATTAAGGAATAGCCAGCCGATTAACCTAGCTTGTGAAATTGTGAAAGTGCGTGAGAGGGTTAACTCAATTGAGAGCAGATCTTCTGTCCCTAATTTTCGTGTCCTCTTGTATCCCTCCACTTAAATTTTGATATCTAGTCTCTTACTTAACACTAATTAATTTTAAAATTAAATAAAAGGACATGTGTCAAAATTTAAGTGGGAGAATATAAGAAGGACAGAGAATTTAGAGACAGGATCCGCTCTCAACTCAATTGTGCACAACTCTATTATTGTTTGTTCAGCCTATTATTAGCTCAGTCCGATCCTCACTTCCTCACTCCTCAGTTGGGGAGGGGAGCTATATATATATAGAGAGAGAGAGAGGGAGGGAGAGAGAGAGTTGTACTTGAGAAGTAGCAGGATCATTATTGGGACTTGGGAGTACGATTTGCATGTTTACGGAGTACTAACCAAATAGTGGTGGCAGATTTTTCTCAGTCCAAATTGGAAATTAAGTGCTTTTATTGTAATTTCAAAATTATTTTCTTTTCTGCAATTTGATTGATGCTATCCTATCCTATCCTATCCTATCAAGCTTGAGGGGCCAATGTGTCAAGAATTCAAACTTAGGGGGGAAAATTATCGAAATCATTTCTTGAAAAGAAGTGGCGCACACGAGCAAATAAAGATATAAGTAGATATATATAGAAAGACTATACAAAAAAAAAACGGGGAAAAGGAGAGGAGAATGGAGATAGACAAAAATTTTATGTGGACATGAAAATTGAATATGAATGTATTTAAATTTCATTTAATTATATTTTAACCTCAATAATGAATAAAAATATAAATAGGTGAAGTTCAAATACAGTTGAATCCTTCTACCGCGACCGGCTTCCGATCGGGGTAGTGACCGGCCGATTTTTTTTTTTTAAACTTGACTACAAAATAATTAATGTGATTTATTAGAACTGAATTTTTTATAAAATGCAGTGATTTAGGTGTCTTTTGGATATATATAAAAAACAGGGTTGTACAAACTGTACAATTCTGTTTTTTACATGTATCCAAATGAAACCTTAATTACTATATTTTATAAAAAATTCAGTTTCAATAAATCACATTAATTATTTAATAATCAAAAATTAAAAAAAAAATCTGGCCGATCACTATCCCGATCAGAAAAAACCGATCGCTATAGACTTATTGAATACACTTATATCTAATTTTATGTCCAATTTTTATGTGCACCTACAAGAGCTCGGACATGAATAGGTGGGTCAGATTGTGTCAGGGAGGGAAGAAGCTGAAATCTCTAATCTAATATTCTGTTGTCGGCCACATAATAATAATAATAATAATAATAATAATAATAATAATAATAATATATTTAATAAATAATGGATTGTCCAAAAGGTCCCCCACCGGACAGAACGTGACTGATCATCGGTCAATATGGAGGAAAAATGGAAGGCCGGCCAGCCAGCCAGACCTTTTAATCATTATCCTCACCCACCACGTGCACATCCTCATCTTCAACCCCACCAATCCATCACTCAATACCGGATATCTTTAGGCTTATTTAGGCTTTAGATTCGAATTAATATTGGATATCTTTTGGGATTTTGTTGCCTTTAATTTATTTATATATATATATATATATATATATATATATATATATATATAGAGTTTGGATCTTAATCTTACCTCTTATCCAATTCACTTGAAGTCATTCCTCTTAATAACAGACCATTTATTTATCTCACGATACAATCCGCAATTTCTATACTTTTAACGATACTATATATATCTATTACACTAAAAACTTAACGTGTATAATTTCAGTAAATTAGTTTCAAGTTTTAAAATTTATGTATCTTCCTTTCCTCCTTTTTTATCGAATAGATTTCTAAAACAGCTAAAATCATACAATTACCAACATGAAGGGAGTTGAAAATTTTATAAAGCTGGAGTGCGGGGGTTGGTCTCTTTGTTTTATTAATCTCTTTGTATCCTATCCTATCCTATCCTATCCTATCTGGCATTTCTTTTACATGAGTAGCTATTTTTAATACAGATATCATGTGGCACAAAAATCATATGGCAATTTTTACATTTACACTCTGTTTTAGAGTTTTAAAATGGACAAAAAACATGGATGAAATTTTTTTTTTTTTAAATTCATATGTTTTTGAGTTTTTTTAATAAATGAAAAAAAATAAATTGATAAAAAAATTAGCCACTTTTTCTATCAAAGTTTTCTGTTCAAAATTGACCTGATTTGGACGAAAAAAAAATTAAAATAAGTAATATTTTTATAATTCTCATACTATCCTCAATTTTTAATATAATAAATTTTAAATTAGAGCCCATGTCCC
This sequence comes from Panax quinquefolius, assembly GCA_020205615.1. NCBI lineage: Eukaryota > Viridiplantae > Streptophyta > Magnoliopsida > Apiales > Araliaceae > Panax > Panax quinquefolius. Next base: position 8,491,168 of record CM035173.1, on the reverse strand, counting down.
TAATTTATTTTTATCTACTAAACCTAAATTGATAGAGAGAAAGAGACTTCTTGACGCTAACCTTCTTTGTTGTCGTGACCGACTTCTTTGTTGCCGCGAACGACTTCTTTGTTGCTCGCGAACGACTTCTCAGACTGACGCGAACGGTTCAGGTACATTACTTTGCTTATCTGTTTTACCTTATCTTGAATATCGACTTTTTATTGTAACTTCCTTGTGAAGACTTCATATGGAGTATAAGTTATTATTTATTGGTGTAATGATTTCACCTTTTTGAATCTTAAATAGTAGATTGCAATTAAACATGTTATTATTAGTGACTTGAATGCTTTTTGTCAATATGTTATTTAAATGATTTACGGTGTACATATTTAAAATAGGGCATTTTATTGTAGTTATAATTGCTATGACTATCAGATCAGACTAATTTATTACTATTAGATTGTATCTATATAGATTGTGAGACCCCAGATTTTATCAATAAAGATTTAAATTTTGTCGAAATAATTTTTAATATTATGGTGTGAATTTGAGATAATATTATAGTTGTGGGTAGTATTTATAAATTTTACAAAAGTATCACAGTGGTTATATTATATTCGATTGGTTTTAATATTAGGTTTAGCGAGGGAATATTAGTCTGACTACTTTCAATCATTGGTGGACCATAATGAAATTATTATCGGATTGAGAAAACAGCAAAAATATTTTATTGAAATAACGGCGGAAGTTTCTGGTAGTTCTTGTTGAACTACTTTCGGTAGTAAAAGTACGATGAATACGTAGTTCAGCGTAAGAAAGACACGGTGTTGATTATTGATCTTATGTGTGAAGTCACCGGTTTGATTCCATTATTGTTGATTAATAATATGAATTATTATAATGATAATGACGTTTTGTTTTATTCAGTATTATTAACGTAATAAAATGAAACATCTTTTATATAAAATAGAATCTTTATTAAAGTTATTCTATAAATAGAATATATTATATTTTATTATCGTAGTGTTGCGTAGTGTTTTGCGTAGTGTTTTGCGTAGTATTGCGTAGTGTTTGCGTAGTAAAAACGTTTTATATAAATAGAATATATTATATTTTATTTAAAAGATTTTTCTTTAAATATGGAATCAGTCAGTTAAAATAAATCAATCCAGGATAGCTCAATGGATTAATTCTTATCGTTCCATTTTTCTATAAATAAAATTCATTCCTTCATTATTTTCTTTACGAATTCAAATTTAAACTAGAGAAAATTATAGAGAGAAGTATAGAGAAAAGTTATAGAAAGAAGAAGAGTATTCTATTACTTCACTACTTCTATATTCGATTCTTTTACGGTAAGGGTGTGTTATTCTTTCTTCTTGAAGAGAACTTACATTATTCCATTCATTATTATTCTCATTGGAATAACTCTTGTAAAAGTGGCATACTTCCTATACAAACCTTTGTCACGCCAGACACACTATATCTTGGTGAAATCCTTATGTTATTCCATTCTTTATTATTACATTGGAATAACTCAGTATCTGTGATTTCTCTATACTTTGGTGACATTCTTCTATTATTACATTTGGAACATCCATACGTGTGTTTTTTGGACCTGATTGCCCGCTTTTATTATTCTGTTGGAACATCCTGCATCATGTGTTTCTACACCTACTGGTTAAAATCTTTATCATTCTGGCTTGGAATATCCTATCTGTGTTTTTAACCTGGATGCTGGTTCCATCTTTATTATTCATTTGGAACATCCTGTCGGGTGTGAATTTCACCTTTGGACTCGGTTCCGTTATTATTATTCTGTTGGAATAACTTTGTCTATCAAGCAATCTGCATCGTGGTGATTTCTTTTGTTATTCCATTCTTTATTATACCCAATGGTTAAAACTTTGACTTATATACCCATGAAATTAGTAGAATATCCTTGATATTTGCGTTTCATCCAAAGATCTTTCAAATGGAAATATTCTTCCGATCATTCTTGAATTTTACTCTCACGAAACAATGATCGTGTTGACAATTTGGACGTTAATAATTCATGGATTAAATAATTCTTGAACTTGTTTTATTGAATTATTATGTCATTGTCATCATCCTCACGTATTTATATTATGTTATCTTTTGGCTTTACGTGCGTAGATGAACTTAGTATGATTATAACCGAGGATCATTCGGTATAATCACGACTTGATATAAATGATGTGACAAAAGTCCTCGATGGCACAGTAATGCGTTGATGGATAGTTTTGGTATGATTATGATGAAATGTGATTCGGTATAGTAATATGACCATTTGATAATTTGATGAAAATCCTTGGCCAGTAGTGCGGGGATGATTAGATGTGGTGGTTTATTTATTAAAATCTGAGTCTCGTGATAAAAATTGATGAAAACCTTTTAAAACCTAAAAGATAGTAGACTTTATTCTCTACTTGACTCTTTTAATAGATTGTTTATTCCACGCAGATTAAACCCATTGTCTATTGTATTTTATCGGTTTAACATTTGTTGAAGGCTAATGATAATTTATTCTGCATTATCTTGAGTCATAATATTTCTTCTTTAAATAGTTGAAATTCACCCTTTTCTTTCACTATTCTCTTGAGGAAATGAGAACATAAATTTGAGACGAGTCGGGGAGCGAAGTAATGGTCCGGAGGATAGCATTAGTAGTCCCACTATTTCGTGAAATAGTGTGATAATAGTTATAATGAGGACTCCTTTTGAGTTTGTATAATATCTAGTAGACAATATTTGTATTCAAACTCATGAGGTTTATGTCGTATTGTACACGACAGTTAGGTTAGTAAGTTGTATTTGAATTTATATACTACCATGTAAGTGGCGACCTAAGATGGGTGGCGATACCTAATTTTAGGGGCGTCACAATAGGTATCGAGCTTGGGATATGATCCCCAGCTAAGATCTGAGATAAGAACTAGGAGGGAGAGATTTTAATTCCTTCGCTTAGTATGACCTACCTAAGTTTATTTGGTATTTGATTGGTCGATTTAATATATGGATAATTTGTTAAATGTCAATTAACCCTTGTTTTGTGTGGATGTTTAAGAATGGCATCCTGAAAATCTTTGAGATAAGCAATGAAGCACGTGAGAGTGTTGATTCAGTTCAAACAAAAGGTAACGACCAACAACACGATAATAATCATCTTTGGTGGCAGTAATTGCTCGAAACAATGATAACCATCGTGGGGAAATTATCATCTTAAGAATGGTAACCACTTGGTGGTAATCATGGCAAAGATAATAGATGTGGAAATTGCAAGAAGAAGAAGGTCATTTAATTTCAATTTTGTTGTGCACCAAAGTCAAGTCTAGTTGGGACGGTGGCACCAAAGGTGGATATGGACAAAACAAAGTCGTTGGTTTTAGGAAGTGCATTTTTCATGACTTCTCAAAAAGCGAAGTAAACCGAACGAAGTTAAGACGAGTTAGTTAATTATAAATTGAAAGTCTATACCTTATAAGATACTGGGTTCTACCCATTCTTTTATCTCTCTTGCTTTGCGTTCAACGTTTAAATTTGACTCAAGAAGAAGTTAAACTTTGACTTATTGGTTGAAACTTCGTTAGTAGGAGCCTTCCGTTACTATTCTATTTTTTTAAATCTTGTTTGATGCAAATAAACACTTTCGCGTTACTGTCGATCTTATCTTTTGAAAATACTTGCCTTTGATGTGATTTTAGGAATCAATTGGTTAACTACTCATCATGCTTTTTGTAAGGTTGTTAGCTTTTATATTCATAACCAACCTGTTATACGAATTCAAAGTAACCAAACCCTAAAGTTAATCACGGTTATATCAAGCCATAAGTAAAGAGCCCGATCCTTTCGTTGTTGACTTCCTTGTGTGGAATGCACCGAAGCCAGACTTTCTTATGAGGCGACGTGGTGAAGATCATGATGATTGATAGGATATCATCATGAGAGTCTTATCTAGGTTAAGGGATAGAAGTCACAGTTTGGTATCAATGTGACGTCTTATCCAAGTCTTGATAAAATAATGATTTTGAATGATATTTCTATCATTAATAAATTTCTTGACGTATTCTTGAAGATTTCTAGCCTACCCTAGGCGTGAAATCGAATTTTGTATTGACCCCAAAGATAAAAACCCATTTCTTAAACCTCAAATATTTCTTCAACTAAATGAACAGTTTACGTGGTTTATGATGAAAGTCATAATAAAAGCATTGGAATAATGAAAATCATGGGTATTCGTGGTATTAGTAAGTTTTATGATGAGTTATGTTGGTTAGTATGTAAAAACATGAAAGTTTCTTAGAAATCACAAAGAGGAAAAATCGATTTTGATGAAAAGCGTAACATGAAATTCAATTGACCATATCTCTTATTATATTTTGAATTTTTGAATGTGGTCAAGTCCTAGAGTTATATCTATGAGTTACCTAACTAATCCAAGTGGAATTACTGGAAAAGGTGTTGTAGATTTTTGTGTGGACTGATTTTAGCAAAGGAGTGCAAAGCTGCAAAAACCGAAAAAGCTTCTGCCATGATTTTAGAGAGGCTGTTTCGGCCACTTAAATTATGAGAAAAATTCTGGCCTTTTGGGACATGAAGGTATATGGTATAAAGTATCTCCTGTCCAAAAATGAGCTCATTCTCGACTTAAAATGAGCAAGTTATGACTATTTCAATATTTAGGTTTTTTCGAATGAAAACGCTATAACCGGAGTTCTATAACTCAGATGACCATGAAATTTAAACTGGAAGCTCACGTTAACATGTGTAAGGTCCTGCCAAGATTTGGGAATTTTTGGAGTTAAACTTGAGGTAGCTAATTTCTTAAGGAATTAAGTGGAAATTGATTTTAAAAAATAGTAAATGAATTTTAAAAATTTCGAGAAAAATATATTTTCATTATGGGACTATATTATGCTAAATCCCAGAAAAGAAATATTTTTGGACTGATTTGGTATTTTTATGAAAATAGTTTAATTCTGAACATATGAGTTAAATATGTTATGTGAAATAACAAAGTTGAAAATAGGATATTATGGCTAGAGAATCCTATATAGAGTATATGTATATTTTTTGAGAGATTTGATAATTGGTGATGATATCTTATGAGTATGGCATTTTGAATGATTAAATGCATTATATGGTAAAACTTAAACAATTAAGATAAATTGTTTATAAATTTAAGAAATAATTAAAATATTGTTATAATATTAATGATATTAGATTATGAGATTATTAAGTGATTGATAACATGGGGATATTCTTGAATCTCGGATAAATTATATTATAAATGTTTAATATTTATCCTTTATCTCATTTGATTGATTCTTTATATCATTATCCTCATGTTTATATTATGTTGAAAGTCATCTACATGGCACAGAAGGTGCATAGATGGACTTGGTATGATTATGACCACGGATTATTCGGTATAATCATAATCAGTAAATGAATACACAATTATCTTTGGTAGTAGTGCATGGATAATTTGTGGTCGTGATATTAATGAATACACAATTATCTTTGGTAGTAGTGCATGGATAATTTGTGGTCGTGATACTTAATGAATATCCTTGGCACATAGTGCGGGGATGATTCGATGATGTGGATTAATTATTGAAATGAGTCTCAAAGAATGAAATATTAATTCATGGATGTGTTCAAAGTCATCCGTGGCTTACGTGCATAGATGGACTTGGTATGATTATGACCAGGATTGTTGGCAGATAATCATAACCAGTAATTGAAAACACAATTATCTTTGGTAGTAGTGCATGGATAATTTGTGGTCGTGATACTAATGAATATCCTTGGCACGTAGTGCGGGGATGATTCGATGATGTGGATTAATTATTGAAATTTGAGTCTCAAAGAATGAAATATTAATTCATGGATGCGTTCAAAGTCATCATGGCTTACGTGCATAGATGGACTTGGTATGATTATGACCGAGGATTGTTCGGTATAATCATAACCGTAATTGAAAACACAATTATCTTTGGTAGTAGTGCATGGATAATTTATGGTCGTGATACTAATGAATATCCTTGGCACAGTAGTGCGGGGGATGATTCGACGATGTGGATTAATTATTGAAATGAGTCTCAAGAATGATGAAATATTAATTCATGGATGTGTTCAAAGTCATCATGGGCTTACGTGCATAGATGGACTTGGTATGATTATGACCGGATCATTCTTATAATCATAATCAGTAATTGAAAACACAATTATCTTTGGTAGTAGTGCATGGATAATTTGTGGTCGTGATACTAATGAATATCCTTGCTTTTGTAGTGCGTGGATGATTCGACGATGTGGATTAATTATTGAAATTTGAGTCTCAAAGAATGAAATATTAATTCATGGATGTGTTCAAAGTCATCTCGTGGCTTACGTGCATAGATGGACTTGGTATGATTATGACCGGGGATCATTCGGTATAATCATAATCAGTAATTGAAAACACAATTATCTTTAAGCCAGTAGTGCATGGATAATTTGTGGTCGTGATACTAATGAATACACGATTATCTTTGGTAGTAGTGTCATGGATAATTTGTGGTCGTGATACTTAATGAATATCCTTGGCACGTAGTGCGGGATGATTCGATGATATGGATTAATTATTGAAATGAGTCTCAAAGAATGAAATATTAATTCATTGATGTGGTAAAAAGTCATCTTCGTAGTAGTGCATTGATAGACTTGGTATGATTATAACCACGGATTATTCTAAGTATAATCATGATAGTAATTGAAAACACGAATATCCTTAGCCAAGATGGTGCATGGATAATTCATGGTTGTGATACTTATTAAGTCGAGTCTCGGATTATTGGTTTTACTGAGTTGTATATCTTTTGGCTCAGTAGTGCAAAGATGAATTGTTAATGAATATCTTTGGCGGATTGCGAAGATGAATTTAATATTTTAACGATAAAGGTATTCAAGGTACCCTCACCTCTTTATCATATCAGTATCGCACCTAATTTCGAGGGCGAAAATTCCATAAGGAGGGAGATTGTGAGACCCCAGATTTTATCAATAAAGATTTAAATTTTGTCGAAATAATTTTTAATATTATGGTGTGAATTTGAGATAATATTATAGTTGTGGGTAGTATTTATAAATTTTACAAAGTATGCAAGTGGTTATATTATATTCGATTGGTGAGGAATATTCGGTTTAGCGAGGAATATTCGTCTAACTACTCAATCATTGGTGGACCCACAATGTAATTATTGTCGGATTGAAAAAACGAAAAATATTTTATTGAAATAACGGCGGAAGTTTTACCGTGATTCTTTGTTGAACTACTTTCGGTAGTAAAAGTACGATAATACGTTAGTTGCATAGTAAAAGTATTACCTGTTGATTATTGATCTTTATGTGAGAAGTCACTCAGTTTGATTCCATTATTGTTGATTAATAATATGAATTATTATAGCGATAATGACGTTTTGTTTTTATTCAGATTATTAACGTAATAAAACGAAACATCTTTTATATAAAATAGAATACTTTATTAAAGTTATTCATAAATAGAATATATTATATTTTATTATGCATAGTGTTGCGTAGTGTTTTTTGCGTAGTGTTTTGCGTAGTATTGCATAGTGTTTGCATAGTAAAATGTTTTTATATAAATAGAATATATTATATTTTATTTAAAAGATTTTTCTTTAAATATGGACCGTCGATTAAAGTAAATCAATCTGGACCGTTCATGGATTAATTCTTATGCATTCCATTTTTCTATAAATAGAAAGCTCATTCCTTCATTATTTTCTTACGAATTCATTGAAACTCTCTAGAGAGAAATTATAGAGAGAAGCTATAGAGAGAAAGTTATAGAAAAGAAGAAGAGTATTCGCTACTTCACTACTTCTATATTCAGGTTTTTTACTTACGGTAAGGGTGTTATTCTTTCTTCTTGAAGAGAACTTCACATTATTCCATTCATTATTATTCGCGTTGGAATAACTTTGTAAAAGTGGCATACCTATACAAACTCAGATACGCTGGCAGACACCCTATACTGGTGAAATCCTTATGTTATTCCATTGCTTATTATTACATTGGAATAACTTTTGTATCACGCGATTTACCCTATACTTGGTGACATTCTTCTATTATTACATTGGAACATCACATGCATGTGTTTTACACCTTAACTGGTTCCGCTTTTATTATTCCATTGAACATCCTGCATCACATGCATGTGTTTTACCGGACTGGTTCCCGTCTTTATCATTCTGTTGGAATATCCTATCATGTGTTTTACACGGGATCCGGTTCCATCTTTATTATTCTCATTGGAACATCCCGTGGTGTGAATTTCACGACACGGTTCCGTTATTATTATTCTCATTGGAATAACTTTCTATGCGCGAAATCTGCATGCATGGTGATTTCTTTTGTTATTCCATTCTTTATTATACCCAATTGGTTAAAACTTTGACTTATACTCCATGAAATTAGTAGAATATCCTTGATATTTGCGTTTCATCCAAAGATCTCTTTCATGGAAATATTCTTACGATCATTCTTGAATTTTACTCTCTAAAACAAAGATGTCGTGTTGACAATTTGGGCGTTAATAATTCATGGATTAAATAATTCTTGAACTTGTTTTATTGAATTATTATGTCATTGTCATCATCCTCATGTTATATTATGTTATCTTTGGCTTACGTGCGTAGATGAACTTAGTATGATTATGACCGGGGATCATTCGGTATAATCATGACTTGATATAAATGATGTGACAAAAGTCCTCGGTGGCTGTAATGCACGATGATGGATAGTTTTTGTATGATTATGACCGAGGGGTGATTCGGTATAGTCATGACCATTGATAATTTGATGAAAATCCTTGGCCAGTGGTACGCAGGGATGATTAGATGTGGTGGTTTATTTATTAAAAAAAGTCTCAAATGATAAAAATTGATGAAAACCTTTTAAAACCTAAAAGATAGTAGACTTTATTCTCTACTCGACTCTTTTAATAGATTGTTTATTCCGCTGCAGCTTAAACCGGTTGTCATTGTATTTTATCGGTTTAACACTTTGTTGAAGGCTAATGATAATTTATTCGCATTATCTTAGTCATAATATTTCTTCTTTGGGCTAGTTGAGCTCACCCTTTCTTTCACTATTCTCTTGAAAATGAGAACATAAATTTGGGACGAGTCGGGGAACGAAGTAATGGTCAGAGGATAGCATTAGTAGTCCTCACTATTCAAATGAAATAGTGTGATAATAGTTGTAATGAGGACTCTTTTGAGTTTGTATAATATCTAGTAGACAATATTTGTATTCAAACTCACGCTTTATGTCGTATTGTACCACCTACGCTTAGGTTAGTAAGTTGTATTTGAATTTATGTACCATGTAAGTGGCGACCTAAGATGGGTGACGTATACCTAATTTTGGGGGCGTCACATAGATAGTCTATTTATGATTTTGTGAACAAAAATATGAATTTACTATTATTGTTTAATGTCCATTTGTTGTTGTGTATTTAACTTTAAAATTCATTCAGTTTTATTGATTGAATAGATAAACAATTAGGAGAGTAAATTTCGAGATTTTATGGTTCGACGATATTTTCTAGTAACATTGATCTTGTCCCTCATAGTTCAATATATCAAATGTCGTATGACTAGACTTTGTGGGAATAAACTTAGTAAAGAAATAACTTAAATGAAAAAAAATAGTAAGAGATGAATTATTTCATGAGATAAGGTACAATGAGAGAAGCCGTATTCGCATGGGACCACAAGCCTTTGAAAATTTGTGTAAGATATTGCATGATGAGGGCGATCTTCGACCCACCCAACGAGTATCTCAAGAGGAACAAGTCGTAAAATTTCTTCACATATTGTCGCATAATGTGAGAAATCGTAAAATTACATTCTTCTTTTGTAGCTCAACATTTCATAGTCTTAAGAACAATAATATCATTAGAAGAATTTTTTTTTAATACAACTAAATGGAGCACACGTACCTTCAGAAGTACTAAATAATAGTAGATTTTATCCATATTATAAGGTAAAACTTACAACTTTAACATACTTTAACTCAAATTCACATTTTTATATATTTAACAAGGTATGTGCATGTTTTTGAATTCCAGTATTGTGTAGGAGCAATAGACGGAACTCATATTTGTGTAAAAGTTCCTCACACTGATGTACCAAGATATCGTGGTAGGAAGGGCTACCCTACGCAAAATGTCTTAGCCGCATGTACATTTAACTTAAAATTTACTTATATTTTGACTTGTTGGGAAGGGACAACATCTAACTCCAGAATAATTAAAAATGCCTTTGTAAGAGAAGATAAGTTGAAAATCTCTAATGGTAATAAACTATCAACCTTTTTAGGATTTAATTGAAAAAATTCTTCGTTGTACATGTAATTAATATTATGTTTTTCTTGGAAAATACCATCTTGTAGATGCTAGATTACCATTCACCAACAGATTAATGACACCTTATAGAGGTGTTCGCTACTATTTAAAAGAGTACTCACTTCGACCTCCAGAAAATCTTAGAGAATTATTTAATTTACGTCATGCATCATTACATAATACAATTGAAAGGGCATTTGGCGTACTAAAGAAAATGTTTCCCATTATTGGGAGCACAACTAATAGACAGAACTCATATTTGTGTAAAAGTTCCTCACACTGATGTACCAAGATATCGTGGTAGGAAGGGCTACCCTACGCAAAATGTCTTAGCCGCATGTATATTTAACTTAAAATTTACTTATATTTTGACTAGTTGGGAAGGGACAACATCTAACTCCAGAATAATTAAAAATGCCTTTGTAAGAGAAGATAAGTTGAAAATCTCTAATGGTAATAAACTATCAACCTTTTTAGGATTTAATTGAAAAAATTCTTCGTTGTACATGTAATTAATATTATGTTTTTCTTGGAAAATACCATCTTGTGAATCTTTGGATTACCATTCACCAATGATTAATGACACCTTATAGAGGTGTTCGCTCTTATTTAAAAAGAGTACTCACTTCGACCTCCAGAAAATCTTAGAGAATTATTTAATTTACGTCATGCATCATTACATAATACAATTGAAAGGGCATTTGGCGTACTAAAGAAAATGTTTCCCATTATTGGGAGCACAACTGAGCCAAAATACGATGTGGTTACTCAATTTGAAATTGTTTTAGCATGTTACATTTTATATAATTACTTGATGTCAGTTGATCCTGATGATGACCTTATTGTCGAAGTTGATCGAGAGCTCCTAGAGTAAATACATGAACCCGATGATCAAGTAAGAGATGCTACTAAGGATGCAACGCATGCTGAGTATTTGAGGACTTCTATTGCAAATGATATGTGGATTGATTACATAAATGAAGTTAATAGGAGTTTCATCTCATGTTGACAAACTAGTTTATAGTACTTTTGATTTTTTAATTTATTATATTATTTGACAAGTATTCGTGTCGTAACTAGAATGATATTTTGTTTATTGTTTATATGAGATTAAGTTTTTTATTTTATTATTTATCCATTATTTCGTGTGTTGTTTATATATATGTGTTGCTTCTTTTAATTTCATGATTATTTGTATAGGATAAACATGACCAAAATAACAAATAAAATTTTAGCCTCAAAGAAAGAAATTTTGAAATGGACGTACAAATAGAATGGTTGAATTGTTCGTTGTGGCAATGCTTTTTACGACGCATGTCCATGAAAATATGTAGAAAATTTAATAGAAAAACTTGAGATGCCATATTTGAAGAAAAGCCACTTGTTTAATCGTCAAAAGACTCTCAAAGCTCATTTTGCCGAGTGTTATGACTTGTTTAAATGTTCAATTGGATTAGTGGTTTTGCTTGGAGCTCAGTTACAAAAAAATGGGATGCTGAACCTGAAGTATGGAAAGACCTTATAGAGGTATTTCTTTAAGTTTAGTTGAATTACTTTTTGTCCAATTTAATTGGGAGCATATAGATAATGTCTTTTATTTGATAATAATGTCTTTATAACTAGGCAAACCCTAAAGCTCCTATGTGGAGGGATAAAGCGATCTACCATTATGATCGTTTGGAAAAATTATTTGCTAAAGATAGGGCAATAGGGGAAGGTTCATTAACTGCAAAAGAGAAACAAAAAAAGTGGGAGGACATGGTTGAGCAAGAATCTACAATTGTTGGAATTGATGGTGCAATATCTGAAATGAAGTAATTTTAGAAAGTTTCAATTTGGATGATATTGGTGACTTTATGTCAACCCCTTCTCAAGTACCGATGAAAACTATAAGTACTTCAAAAGAAAAAAAAAAGAAAAATGCAAAACATTCTGATGACGAAGGTGAATTAACTAATGTGATGGATAGATTAACTATCATATTGAAAAAGCAACATGAGACATTTGAAAAACAGGGAGAAACATTAATCAATTCATTTGTGCGAGTTTATTTTGCAAATGATATCTTTAAATGACTAATTGAAATAAATTTCGATGAGGCCTATTTATGGCAACTAGAAAATCAAGACAAGGCACGAGCAGTGTTTTGAGTTATCATTAGAGAGGAGATTGAATTTCTTGAAGAATTTGATGAATAATCTTTGTTAGTATTAATAATACAGATTATGTTTGATGACTTTTGGGTATGGTATGACAATGATTTTGTAGAAGTAGTTTTGTTTAACATCTATTTGGATATTTGTATTTGATTATAAAATTTTTTCTTTGATTAAATTTAGCTTGCATATTTTTATTCATGGTTTAATAGTTATAATTAATAAAAGGGTAAATTTGTAAAAGTAATATTTTTCTTTTCGTTTCATTGGAACTCAAAAACGCAAGGAAAAGAATTTTTTAAATTTTATATTATTTTCTATTAAAAACTCAGAAACAACATAAAAGAAAACTTCAAGTTTTCTTTTATTTTTTGTTCTAATTTAAGTTTTCTATTCTTTTTTTTTTCGTCCAAAACTCAGAAACAGAGTGTTAGCGGGAAAGTTAAATATACAACCTTTATCTATTTTTCTTTTGTAGTATCTTTATTTAATTTTTAAAATTTGATAAATACATTTAGAAATAATAATCTATAATCACACGCATTACGTTTCGTGTATATTAGTAATAATAATTTCCTTGATTATGTGGTCTAATGTGGTGTAAACAGTGGTCTAATGTGGTGTAAACAGTTTAATATTACAAAGAAAAAAAAAAAGAGTACAACCGCCTATTGGTCATTAACAGTCGGGGCAATAAACTTATTAGTGCCTTGGCTTTACTAGGTTGTGAATATTACTATCAACGAAACTTTAGGCTTTAGTTCCTATCCAAAATCAGAATAGTTACAATTCAGAGTATATATATTATATGGAAAAAATGTATACAAGTGTATTACATAATCGGCTATGACGACGATTTTTTGGACTATAACGACGGTTTCACCCGTCAATATAGCTTTATTCTAACTATAAGTAACCATAATCCAAAAAAATCCGCCATACCCCACCTCTACCGTGTAATATATATACATATAGCCCATATTATATATATATATATATATATATATATATATATATATATATATATATTTCGATCAAAGTCCTACTTTTGGACCGATCAAAACTAACCCAATTTTTTTTTTTTTTTTTTTAAAATAACTAAAAAAATATTTAATATTTTATGGAATGAAATTTTTCCATGTCTGACGTTTGGGCGTGTTTTGAATACCTATACTAAAAAATGTTGAGTGCAGTCTGACTTGACCGTACATACACATTATGTTATACGTCTCAAATCACACCCAAACATCAGTATTATGAAAAAAATTTCATTCTATAATTTTTTTTATGTGTTTTAAAAAAAAAAAAAAAAAAAAAAAAAAAAAGGATCCGGCTCATATATATATATATATATATATATATATATATATGAGTCTGGATCTTAAAGCACTTTCATCCAACTCATCCATCTAATTCTTCCCTTTAATGACGACCACCCGATGGTTTAGGTTAAATATAACCGTCGTTTATATTTTTAATGACGCTTATATGTTATCCGTCATTAAAAATATGTAGACTGACATTGTATTAATTGGTACCGTTTCATCATTAAAGCGAGAGAAATGAATTGGGTGAGATATAAGCGATGAAAACAACGTCCGAACCGTATATATCATATATGGTATAAAGTGGGCATTTCTTGCCAAGGAACAAGTATTCAAGTTCAACCCCTCTATGTATGCATACTTTTTTATGTTATGTTAGGGTAGGGGTAGGGACATCAGTCTCTCTTACTTTCTTTACTCTTTTAGAATACGGCATGGCCCATTTATACATCCAGAAATAACCCTTTTGCCGGACTGCCTAGCCTAATTTATTATTGGTGTGGGTGTGGGGTATGTGAACAGCTCCCCCTCGGACAATCAGGCTGTTAATGGATGAAGAAAACACTAAATAAACTAGGCCCAGTGTCCTGTCAAGCCATTTTCAAGACAACCCTAATGATCTGTGAGCCTCCCTCCTTAGATAGTTAGATGCATGAATGTTCCACTTATCCCAGCTGTGCTGCACTCCACCAATTTAGTTTAGGCCTTCTTGGCATCCATGAAACATTATTGTTTTGTTTCCAATAATTAGATGTCCCACGTCTTTCATATCCGAGTCAACCACATATAAACCCTTTAATACAACATTCACATAATAATCGCACTGCAAAAGACATGGATCGTGTTACCTCCCGAGCCACTTTCAGTGCAAACCTAGACATTTTTCATTTATCCGGGTGGAGGGGTCAACAGTTGTGCGAGTCTTTAAAGTTTCAAACATAACCCCTTTATTGGATCGTATCCTAGAGTCTCTTTTTAGATGTTGTGGTTAAGCCGCTAATTTTATTGAAGTTGGCAAGAAAAGGTTTCCAGTTAAAAAGGAGGGGAATAATGACAAAAGTTTGCTTTCTTAATAACAAAAATTATACGCACCTGCCGCTACAAGTTGACCATAAACATCATAAGCTAAATAAAGCTAATAAGATGTGTAACTATACAATTCTAAGAGCATAATTTCATGACAAAATGGCCAAAAGTTACTGGCATAGGGCCCTCCATACAAATTAACAAAACCATACAATAGGTTACATAGAATTGACCACCAACTAAAGGAGGAAATTTGACCACCAAAGTGCTTTTAGCAACTACCCAAAAGTTAATTTAGTTGACATGTATCAGAAAAGAGGGTACCAAAGGTTGGCAGTCATTAGTCCAATACTGGGATTTAGCATAGATGTCCAGACCATTTCCAGTTAAGCCTCCTTGGGCCCTCCTTAAAAACCAAAACTTTCCTGTGATCCAAACTCCTGTAGAAATATATATTATGGTGCCACAATTATGGAAAATAAAGGCAACCAAATCATCTGGCAAGTTTGGTATAGGGAAAAGATACAGCAGAGATAATAGAACTTACAAGTTGGCTCAGCCGGAAGTCAGGAGGTGTGTCTGTTTCTATATTTGCTGGATCAAGTACCAATGCTTGACACTCCTCCAAATCCCTCTTAAAATTCTCTGTTCCTAAGCGAGCATAATCAGAAAGACAAGCTTTGCCCACAATTTCTCGATTTTCAACTCCATTCCTATTTGGAGACTGGCTCCAAAGAAGTTCATCACACAAAGACATTGCTTCCACCAGTTGTTGGGAATCTAACAAATACTGTGACGCGCTGTCCCACCCATTTGTGTCTTCTCCAGCATAATTCTCATCATCATCTCCCATTTGATAAGCATCATTCTCAGCCACAAGATGATCTTGATTATCAGGCTTTTCAGATGAAGTGTGCACCTCATCTTTAAGACACTCCATCTCATAATGCTTATGTAAAAAGTTAAAATACATCAATATATTGAGCAGAAAGGAAATCATGAGATCTATTTGCATTGACACAATCCAAAAAGCTCAGCAGTTAATATAGGCAACAGATAATGTCCATCTTCCATAAGTACCTAGGAAGCACGGATACGGACACGAGACAGATTCGACATGATCCGCGACACGGGACACAGCATTTTCCCAAGAAACAGGATATGATATGTTGGGTGATACATTGAATTTTATGCATATTTTTAATAAATGTATAAGTAAATTTAATTGTTAATAAAGCTTGTTAAATCAAGTAATATATTGAGGAACATAAGCAAGTGGTTAACTTAAAAGTTTAAGTTCAATGAAAATACTAGCACCTAACATAACGTATCTAGAAGTATGTGATACATATCCAGAAGTGTTAGTGGACTGTTGGTGTTCGAGTGTCCAACACGTATTCGACAAAGACACGTTGGCCTCCAAGAAGTATTCGTGCTTCATAGATAAGTAATTTTATATTAATGAGGAAGTGTAACATGCTCCACAACTATCTTGTTCCTTGAATACTACAACACCATAACTTTATTTCTCCAAATTTACTGACTTATCGTAATTTGTTATGTGGATGACTGATCGCGATCTTCAGAAACTGAAAACCAAGCTTAGGGCATGAACACAACTAGACCTAACATTTGAGCCAGTAAGCATGTCGAGCCATATCATCACTCATATCTAAACCTATATAAAAAAGCAATTTAAGACAGCTAAATGGCGTGACGGTGTCCCTAGCTATGTCCAAAAAAAAAACCTGGTAAAGAAAGAACAAGAAAGCCAGAGAGAATATCCCCACTGATTTTTTGTAGGATTTTACTTCTAAAAAGTGAAAAAGAAAAGTATAAAAGGGATACAAGAAGTTTGGTGTACCTTAACATGGGGGTCAATGCAAGTAATAATCAAGTCTTTTTCCTCGTCATAATTAGG
The DNA here is from genome assembly GCA_020205615.1 of Panax quinquefolius. Classification (NCBI taxonomy): domain Eukaryota; kingdom Viridiplantae; phylum Streptophyta; class Magnoliopsida; order Apiales; family Araliaceae; genus Panax; species Panax quinquefolius. The sequence continues at coordinate 8,474,320 of CM035173.1, read as the reverse complement.
TAATCCCCCTTCAGTACATGGAGTTTCAGGAGTCACAGACTTTGGAGAGAATGAATCTACTTTTAAAGTTGTATCATCAATTCCTTCAGATAAATGTTCACTTTTTTCACTCTGCTTGACTTGTTGCTGCTGATAGAACACTTTGGAGATTACATACTCTCCTTCCTTTTCATCTTCCCCTGTGCCTAGGTGATATTGGTGCATAACCCAATTAGTTTTCTCGGCTTTACCACCCCTGACCTGACTCATATAAAGAACCATGATCTTCTTACACCCCTTTTGCACCCCATCCAAGATAACAGGTTTGGTCCTTCCAGTTTTATGCCAACGAACATCTCCAAGATCATCACCATGTATCTTTCGACGCTTCCGTGTTCCAGTGTTATAGGCTTTGATTGCTCTGTGGAAGAAGTGAGATACACTTCCATCTTGCTTAACACCTGAACACTAATACAGTTAGAACTAAGATTATCTGAAGATGGTTAATGACGAGGGAAGAAAGCACGAGCTAAATTTTTGCAAGTACCAGGTAAATTCTGAGGATGTGTATAACATATTCCATCATCTTCATCAACAGTTGGGATAAACTCCTTAATAAAAGGATGGGGCTTAAAATTCTCAGTACCAGCTTTTGCAAGTAGATGCCAAATGATCTCTTGATCAGATGGATCAAATTTTACCCCTCTGGGTAATCCTGGCCACTGCTGCGTGACCTGAAACACGAAGTGTCAATTACTCTGATTATAAGCATTGCTGTAAATTTTTGTTCTCAGACCAATGATGCAAGGCACACATTTTAGGCTCATAATAATCAGAAAAGATATTCTAAGGAAGTTGGAAAACTGTTAACATTAAATATTTCCTAAAAAGTTACTCCCACTGGTCCATATTGTTTGCCTAGTTTTTCATTTTGTGACTTCTAAAATTACCTGAGTTCATTCTTCAAAGTATTTTGATCCTAGCATACCCTTCTTCCCCTCATTATTAAATTAAAATTTTAATCTAAAAAGGATCTGATCCAACGGAGAAGTGCTACTGGTATAATTACGATGTGAAGTGTAAACTTTTCTGAAACGTGTTTTTCCAAGGCATCTTGTAATAGATGCAGCAATTCCTAGTCTTCAGTTATCTTAAAGAAGTGTTTCGCACAATTACACCCAACAGCACATTTGAGCCAGACAAACAAATATCAATAACATGTGAGAAACTGTCTTTCCAAATGTGGTCCTAAATTTTAGTATCAAATAATTTTAAACAAAAGATAAGTAAAACCAGACATGATAGCCAAGTGGTAGATCTCTCCCTTTACTATGTAAGGTCACAGTAAAGAAGTTAGTAATTCAGCAAGCGCGCTTTAGAAGATTGGAATGTATGTTTCCCTTAGGTTTCCCCTAGTTCTCCTCCTGTCCCTTTTTCCAGGCTCCTCCTAGGCCCCTAGGATTGAAATGTATCTCTAAATTTACTATTTTGTAATAGTGTAGGTTCATAAAAAAAAAGTAATATAGAAAAAAGGCGGGCAAGGATTGAGAAAAACAAATTGAGCATTTTGAAGCATGAATCGTCAAAAATTAAAAACCACTATAAAATTTAAGTTCAAAGCACAGTAAGAAAACCATTTTGGAACCTATGACCTTCTGAGGTACTCCTATTATCATAATAGATATAATGACAACATAAGACAGAAGTTGATTCACTAAAAGATAAAAACTACTTCATGCAATTTTTGAGGTAGAGCGAGAGCAAGCAATCAAGAGAGTGACTATAAGAAGTTTGCAAGATAACTAGAAGAAAAAAAACTATACTACAATTGAAAGAGTAACAAAATAGTGATACTGTAACATCCCAGTCACATATCGTAACATGTGTGAGACATAAATGTTTATATCAGGACTCAAGCTGCTATCATTAATACCTTCAGTCACGACCATTTGTGTGAGACTGTAATAGCTAATATGACTCGAAAATATTATTGAGACAACACATTGAGCCTTATTATGCTATGATTTGGACTCAAAATATGATCCGGATTGTTACATATGGTAATCAAAGCCAACACTCAAAAGGCCCGGCCGAGTCATCCGATCGAGTTGTCGAAGTTGGCCCACAATGACTAGAGAGACAAAGTTTTTTAACCTGAAGGGAAATCAGGTATTCAAGTGGGGGAATTTGCAACACCCCAGTTCCACATTGTAACAAGTGGGATACTTGGATGTTTATATAAGGACTCAAGCTGCTATCATTAATACTTTCGGTAGTGGGCTAAAATGACCCAAGAATATACTACTAATAAAATGCATGGAGCCTTATTATCTTTATGATTTGATTTGATTTCGAATTTGGCGCAAGTTATTATAAATTCAGACTAAATAAAGTGGACTTACAAGCCCACTTTTCCCTTTTGAACTAAAGAAAATTGATTGAAAATCAATGTCACCATGTTTCCATATGTAATGATCCGTATAGGCGTCAAATTATGCTATTGAATTACTCTATGCTTATTGACCATAAGATAATGACAGGAAACCTAAGGAGAGAGACAAACCACAAGATAAAAAACTGTTAAAGACTAACAGACCCCAAAATCTTTAAAAGATGCTTAACATGTACTCGTTTTAGCCTATAGCTAGTTTGAATATATCAATCACCATTAGATTTAGAAGTTAGATTTATGCAGGCATGATCCATATTAGTATAAGGCAATGAATGTTAGATTCATAGCAAAGTGCACGAATAAGAATTCATACATCACTATTGTCGACAACATGTTGGCAATTTGGACAAGCTTTAGTAGGGTTGCTTTTCCAACTGACTCTTCCAGGATCACATGCGCCAGAAGCACTCTTGATTTTTGTTGCAATTCTATGACCGTCCACCAACCATGATGGTCTGATAGTTAACAAATAATATTAATATTATAACAGTGCTAATAATAAAATTCTACATAACATGATAAAATATTTGTGAACAATCTCCAAGACCAAAGTCGAGATTAATTCTTCAGATCACCAGGTGCAACTAATAATTACCAAGGAGAACATTTTATATAATAAAAAAAGAAGACACAAATAATAGAATGATAAATTAAAAATAAATAAAGGTTAATATCTCAACTCTGTAAGAAAGTCATTTCAGTAATATATTCAAAAGCTGGAAGGAGAAGATTGCCAAGAAATATCAATAAATACGCCAACTGAGAATTTAATCAAAGACCCCACTTACTAAATAACTGCAGGGGCTGTGACATAAGGAATCATGTTGAGAAAATATAGTGACCACTCATTGTATTCATTTTGTCATGTTACATTTCATTTGTTGTATGTTTACTAAAACAAAAACAACGAAATGTTCAACCATTGATGATCAGTGTCATTCAAGCATGTTTTTTTCCTGTCACTTGTCAGTTTGTTTCAACAATAGTTTATCAGAAACAGCCTCATGGAGCTTGCTAGTTTCATTGCAACATAAATGTTATCATTTTTTACTAATCATTAAAATATCTTCAATTCATGCCTTTCCAGAAAAATCATATTTGATCTTAATCAAGGAATCTAAATCTATGACGTCTCAACACAATACAATATCAATTTTTGCAGAACAAAAAATTGTAGCATGTGAAAATTTGGTAATTCCCTCATTTTAAAACACACTCAATAGGGTATGTCATCCTGATTCATCGGTGTTCTAATAGGCATTCTTAGAACAAGGAGTGACCTAAAAAATTTGAGCATCCAATGTACGTAAGGTAGCACTAAAGAACACGTTCTATGCAACCTATTGATTTCAACAAACTCCTAACAAAACAATCTACCAAACAGGGTAGCACGTAAGCTAAAAACATTTTATCGATAAATAGGCATGGTTCTACAAGAGGTAATGTCCTTCCTAACTTTCTCATCTAAAATTTGAAGAATTGACACCAGTCAGTGACGTAAAGGCATAAGAGAAAGCAAAATCAATGCTGCAGGAGTACAATAAGACAATATAACCAAGGTAATCATCCCAAATAAAGCTGCCTAATCAAGGTATTAGCTCATTCAACGATAAGATGCAGAATCACACAATTGATGGTACCAAAAATTTATGAGGCCAAAGATATTAATTTCAACCAATAGTTGAAGTTAGTTTTCCAGTTAAATCTCCTGCAGCTCCCCTATCATTGTTTAAATTTCAAATAGACATGGATCATTGTTTAAATTTCAAATAGCCATGGCAAAACATGCTAAAAATTTGCAAGCAGGACAAGAATCTACTCTGGTGATGTATTATATCATGCAAAAAGAATGTGCAGAAATAGGGATTTATTTATAATCCGAACAAAATGGGTCAACTACACCAAAAGCAGAAATAGTTGGGTAGCTGCCGATTAGGGCTAGAACACCTAACCGTGTAGCTCAAATACAGATATTCTTTGAATATGTACACTAAATATGTTAGAAAAACGAATCTTTAACATTGATATAAAATAAGTTTTATATATATATATATATATATATATATATATAGAGGATCAAGAGTAGACCTCAACTCTTTTAAATAATAGAATTTTATTAAAACGACGTAGTTTTGATAAGACGCGATGACATTTTTGTAAATACCATGCCACCGCGTATTTACAAAAATACCACCGCGTCTTATCAAAACTAAGTTGTTTTGATAAAATTCTATTATTTAAGGCATTCTAATTCTACTCTTGTATATATATATATATAGAGAGAGTTGAATAATGCTTACCCAGCCATGAGATTTGGGAGAATGATGATCAGATCAGTTCAAATCAAAATATGCAAAACCATTTAATTTCCTTTCTTGAAGTCTGCCCTTCTTCACCGATTTATCTAAAAATGTAGTCTTGATTTTCTTTCTTTTCATAGAGCTTGACTTGATCCATTGGTGATTGTATTTTGTATTACTAGTATGAAAGAGTATTTTACTGTTCAATACGAGGTGACGGGATGGACTGAAAATTAGTACTCCCTCGGTCCAGCATAACAGCATAAAAATGTTTATTATTATTTTAGATAATTTTAAATTAAATATTTATTTATTTTAAATGATTTATTTTTTATAATAATTTATGTATAATACTCTTATTATTAATTATTATATTTATTTTCTATGCATATTTATACAAAGATCACTAATAATGTGTAAAAATTATATAATTAAATGAGAATTTAAATATAGACAATTTTATTATTTTATGCTCTTTTTAATAAAATATATAAAAAATTAATTAAAACTTTTATTTTGAGACGGAAGTAATTAATAGGAGTACTCCACTAATTAATTACTGAATTAATTCAGTGGTAAGAGGAGAAAAGTTACTTAATTTTTTCTTTTTACTTTTTACTTTTTAGTTTACTGTGTATGTTTTTGTTATTGTGTATGATCACTAATTTTAATGGGAATTGATATTTTATAAGAAAAATTAATATTGCTACGAGGCTTTCTTCATATATATCACAAACGAGACCCACATATTCATGTAAGTGAATCATTGTAAAAATATGAATTTCTCTTATAAAAATATCAATTTCTATTTAAATTGATACTACTAAATACTGACAATATGAGAATAGATGAGATAATAAGAGAATATAAAGAAGATATAATTATTAGAATTATCATTTACAATTTTAGATTAGTCGCAATTTACATTGATATAAAATTAATCAATATATATATATTCTTAAATCTCTACAATAAATTTAATACATTATAAATTCAGCTTAAAAATTATCAATAATCAATATAATGATGAATATTTTAAAATGTATAAATACACTATTAATTAAAACTTTTGTTATTTCATAATCATCAATAATCAATATAATAACAATTTTACTCTTTTGGTATAAAAAATTAATGCCTATATATAGATTTATACTTGAACTTTAAGTTTATTTCATAATCATCAATAATCAATATAATTAATTTTTTATACTAAAAGGGTAAAATTGTCATTACATTTACTTTTAAAAATAATAAAAGTCTTATATTTACCCTTTTGGTATAAAAATTAATTAAATAAATAAATGTTAAAATGATACTAAAAATTACACAATCAATTGGATGCTATCAGAAAATTTTTTAAGGTTTAATCCTTTAATTGAAAAATTGAGACAATCCCCAATTTGGAATTAAATTTAATCCTCTAATTAAAAAAATTAAAAGACAATCCACAAAATGAAAAAATAAATAAAAGTTTAGGGTAATAATCTATATTTAGACCTAAATTATAGTCACATTCAAGTCGACACAATCTAAAATAAGCATGCACATTCTAAAATTTAAAGGAATTTATGTTAGTTTTGAGTTTAAAATTAATAATAATCTTATATTTTAAAACCCGAATATATTATTAAATTATTGTATGTCAAAATATACCTCCTCACATGATAACTTTATTAGAAGCAAATTACAACATCCCGTTACAAATTAATAATGATCGATATTGATTTTTAAAAGTTAATTTAAAATATTTTAAACTCAAAATTGAGATAACTTATTAAAAATTATAAAATAATAAAACTTTTAATGAGTAATACTTTTTAGATACTACAGTTACAGTATAATATTAATTAATCATTATATTGATTTAAATTAAAATAAAGTATGTCAATTTTTTGTTTAAAAAATAACCAAACAAGATTCTAATCCTTCAAAGGCAGCTTGAAATTCAGTTATAAACGAATTTTCAAAGCTGCATGTCATGTAAACAAACAAGCCCTATATATACATGCAGATTACTGTATCAGTGTGTGACTCCATGATCCATATACTAGTATTATCTATATTTCATACTGTGATTTTGTACATTTGTGTTGCTAGCTAGCTACTACATACTATTCTCAAGTACTTCAATTCATCATATCAAAACTGCAAATCCATTGCTACATTGGCAGGGTTTGTCCAAGATTCCGATCCAAAATTCTGGCCCTTTCGATTTGAAATTTATCTTGAATTCTTGAAAAAAAGGAAAAACTCTACGCGTAACATGAATATTTTACAATTTTACTTATTTGTATGTGGGGTCAAAATACAAATAAGTAAAATTATAAAGCACTCATGTCATGTCCGCATAGAAGAATTCTAAAAAAATAATTCCACTCCAAAAAAAAGTCGTTCAAAAAATTTCCACGGATTACAATAACGATTAACATTTATTTGAACATCATAGTAAAATTTCACCTAAATATGGATTAATACATTGAACTTTTAATTTTTTTTTTATTTTGGAAATTGTTTTCTCAATTTTTTCAATTAGGGTATAACCTTTAGTTTTTTTTCCACTTTGTGGATTGTTTATTCAATTTTTTCTATTAGAGGATTAAACTTTTAATTTTTTATGATTACGTCTAATTGATAGTGACACGTTAGAAAATTGATGGTATCACAGCGGCACGCGACTAAAAAATGCTTCTCATGTAATATTAAGCGCTCTTTTTAACATTTATTCAATTAATTTTTTTGTACGAAAAGGGGTAAAAATATGGGATCATTATTAATTTAAAAGTAAATTATTATCATTATAATTTTAATATAAAACCATTATTAATTTTTAAAGTAAATTTAATGATAAATTTTCCTTTTGGTAAATTATTAATTTTTTGGTAAATTTAATTTTTAAAGTAAAATTAATAATGGTCTTATATTTATTCTTTTTGGTACAAAAATTAATTGAATAAATGTTAAAATGAGACTTAATATTACACATAAGTATTTTTTACTTGCGTGTCGATGCCATGTTATCAATTTTATGATGTGACACTATCAATTTAGAATTATCAAAAAAAATTAAAAGTTTAATCCTCTAATGAAAAAAAATTGAGAAGACAATCTCCAAAGTAGACAAAAAATTGAGAATATAATTTCCAAAATAAAAAATATTAAAAATTTATGGTATTAATCCATATTTAGGAATAAAATTTCATTATTCCGGCAACCCGTAATAAATTATCATTCTTTGGTCATAATAAAATTTTAAATTATCATTCCTTGGTCATAATAAAATTTTCATCACCAACATATATAATATAATAGCTAAAGGAGAAGTTAAATGATGAACATAAAATTAGGTTGGATTGAGCTGCTAGAGAGCTATGCCCAACCACACCCTAAATTAAGTTTATAGGTTGTATTATGATTGTATACCCCCAATATATGTAAAATCTTGCTAAGTTATGCGGATTTCTAGTCAGGGTCATTCTTGAACACGGGGTTAGAGTCGATCAGTCTCCGATTAGAGGGCCCAATTAATTAATTAATTATATATATATATATATATATATATATATATATATATATATATATATATATATATATATGGGATTCCATCCATAATAATCTTCTTTGTGGAAGAACCCTTTTTGGTCTGTTGATTTATTTTTTTGCTCCAAATTGAAATTTCAACAGGTCAAAAAAAGTATTGCCTTTCAACAACCGATTATATATATATATATATATATATATATATATATATATATATATATATATGGGTTTCATCTACAATAATCTATCACTTTGGAAGAATCCTTTTTGACCCCATATTATGGCGGTATTTTAGAAAAAAAAATAAAAAAAAAATTGTAAAAATCGCTACATGTTGTGGCGGCGGGCCAAAAGGGTTGTCTTCCAAGAGAACTTATGGATATGGATTTAACTATATATATATATATATATATATATATATATATATATGTGTGTGTGTGTGTGTGTGTGACTTTACCGAGAGAAATTTGTAAAAGTTTTGAATTGTTTCCTAATGTTTTAATTGCTTACATGGTATTATTAACTATTTCTATGACAGTGATATCTGCCGAAAGAAATTTTTTAAAGTTGAAATTGTTAAAAAATTACTTGTGGTCGATTATATATGACACAAGAAATGTTAAATGGGTTCACAACCATGTGCATCGAGAAAGATATGCTGGACAAATTTGATTTTGGACATTTGATTGAAGATTTTGACTCTAGGAATAATAGAAGAAGTATGTTTCAATGAATGTATTCTAATATATTTAATTTGTTGTTGTCGAACTTTTCATATATTTGTTGTAGTCGAACTTCTCAAATATTTTGTTGTAATCGAAGTTCTCATATGCTTTGTTGTAATCGAACTATTATATTTTAAGTTCCGAAAAAATATTTTTTTGAATACAATTGTACTTTTATTTATTTATTTTTATTCTTTTTTTTTAGCGAAGATAATATTTCAAAAAAGTCTGGTTCTCATTTTTCGCCCAGACCGCCAACCCTATTTCTAGCTAGCTGGTCCGCTCAAAGTGTTAATGATCGAACCCAATTAAGCAAATTATATCATCTGAATCCATCAAAGTAGGTGGCCTATTAGCTCATCAGCTGGTTCGGGACTTGCATGCATGGGCCATTAAATTTTGACAATAAATCTTTTATTAAACATGATTTCCTTTCTTTTTATTCAATCTTTCCTTTTACCATTTGTTTCCTTTAATATCAGCAAGCAAGCTTCAGCAGTTGTCTTTGTAGTAGTCAGTTTTGAGTTTTAACACATTTTCGTCTAGAAAGTAATTTATTTATATAACATGCATGCTGCTGCATGCCTGTCTTTTTATTCCTACGATATATCATCTGCAGCAGTTGGTGACTGTTTCGAGAGTCAATCAAGCAAATTATTCTAATCCAACACAAAAGCAAGTTTATCAGGGTCCGGTCTACCTAGTACTACTATGTGTTTTTCGGAACCTAGTACTGTCAATTAATTTTCCCATATCCATATTCATCATGTGAACCTATCATATATATATATATATATATATTGATTAGACAAACTTATTTATTTTAAAAAGAAAAGAAACTTGAGAGCTTAAATTAAATATATAAAATTAATGTTGTTTGGGTCCGTAACTAGCTAGCTAGCTAGCAGCTTCTTCTAACCAGCTGCATGCATTATGTTCTTTATCATTGGATCCTTTGCCTCTTTGCCCGTTTAACCAAAAGTGACACCCTCGTGAAATTGATCGCTGCTACTACTTACTTTTCATGTGAAAAATTGAACAATTTTACAAGCTTATTGGATTGCAAGAAAGTTTTTAAGACAGTGGTAGACACCATTATACATCTCAAGCACCACCTTTGGGAGCATGGGGCCGGTCCTCTACTGAAGAAGAGGAAGCATTCAGTTTTCTTTTCAATATATAACAATGAGGAAATTTTTTTTGCATTTAACAGTGAAACACATTTACATGGTGTGGGCTCAAGTGCAAATTAGGGTTTACATACCTAATTGAATTAAATGCACAATTAGGATTCCGTGACCTCAATAAATGTGTAAATTAGAGTTCGCATAACCTAATGGAATGAAGACGGAAAAGCCGAAAATAAATAGGCGAGACCGAGAGAGAAGCTCTCCACGGGTCCCGAGGCGTAAAAAGCTCGTGGAAGCGAAATTATTTTAGGAATTGATTGAGGATTGGATTGGTGGTAGGCTGAAGGACAGACAATATGGGCATTATTCTAACGATCTAAAGGATATTTACGAATTTTCCAAAACATGTGTCTAAACATGTGACTACTTAATTCGAGAAACTCTATAAATACCCCTTCCATTCTAGGAAGGGAAGGGAACTCTTTTGGTGACTTAAGGCAGATTTTCTACCTAAAAGCACTAAAGGGTTTGGACCTCTCTTCAGACTCAGGACTTGGACTCTTGGAAGATCAAAATGACTCTTTTGGTGACTTAAAGGCTGGGATATTCCACCTAAAAGCACTAAAAAGAGTTTGGACATTTTCTCAACTCGAAGGACTCAAGAAGACTCTTGGAATCCCTGCTACCCTAACACGGTTCTCGGATTCTAGGAGTTCTGCCACGCGTCGTTGGAGTAATCGCCCACCTGTCGTTCTCTCCTCTACAATCAACCAATCAATTCCGTGCTCTTTGTGGATTTCTCTCCTCCTCAGCCAACATAAAACCCTAACTGGCAAGGCACGATTTCCTTACCCACACATGGTTAATTTGATTAACCATGTAATTTTACCAAAATTAATCTAAAGCCTAATCCTCACAAAGGCTTAATTAATTAAAGTATTTTCCTTTTCCTGAATAATTAGTAATGTCTTGAAGTATTTTCCTTCTCCTAATTAATATAAAATGCATTTGCTAACATTAGATATGAAGGAGAGCAGGTCCCACAGAGAGAGGAGAGAGAAACTAACATTAGACAAACAGAGAGATATGGAGTCGCCGGGATCGACGGCGTTAATGGAGTTAATGGAGTCGACTGGTAGCGGCCGCCGACGAGAGGGTTGAGAAAGCACAAAGCTTAACAAGGAGATGTTCACATTCTTTTTCACCAGAATAAAAGACCCACAGGAAGCTTAACAAGAAAAATGAACTAAATAGAATACAAAATAAAAGGAAGCTTAACAGGAAGCTTAACCAGAATAGGAGAGAAAGTGAACGGACAACATTACATAGTTATTAATGGTGCTGGAGAAGGAAGGGTAAAAAAAGAAAGAAATAGATAAAATATCCTTGGTTTTGTAAAACGTCAAATATTTAAAAAAAATAATAATCTAAAACGTCTATTATTTTAAGATAAAGAGAATATATTACTGTGCTATACTTTTTCAGTCACGTGTTTTTGTTATCACCGATTTTCTCCGCCCTTAGCAAATTATTGCTCTCGACCTGATATTAAAAAAGTGTCTTAAATTCAATATGAAGGAAAATTTTTATATTCAATGTTTATACCTAAAAATAAATAAATATCAGTTTAGTAGCACGATGATGACTGACTAGTATCCTCTCCATTTTAAATAAATAGATATTCTTTATTTTATGATTCAGATTTAAAATTATATTTTTTTTAATATCAATTAAAAATATTAAAAATACTTGTGCAAAATATAAGTTTCCAATATTTATCAATTAAAAATAGACTAAGGAGTCATTTTGTGAAACGCGGTCAACGGCAAGCTAACTATGCCCGTACTATTCGATGTTGTCGTAGATATGTCCTGCATGCAATATGGCCATGAAAATGTTGTAAAACTGAAAGGAGAAAAAAATAGCAGAATGCAAAATTAATTGTGGAGCTAAGTAATAGCACGAACCCACCAATAAGAATATAATATAAAGCTTTAACATGTTGCATCTAGCATGCACCATGATACCATGTGTTAAAATTAACCATATATATATATATTTATATCATCCGATCCAGTCCACTCCCTATTGTGAATCTTTTAGCCAGCTTGACGATAATTAGAATGACTATAGTTTCTCAAGCACGCTAAAAGATTCACAATTGGGACATATATATATATATATATATATATATATATATATATATATATATATATGAGTGTGTGTGATTACATATAAATAAAATTGGTAAGATAAAAGAAATTGCAATGATAAATTACTTTTAGTTTAGATGATTGTCACGATCAACTAACTGTTACAACCATCTTATCCTCTTTATAAATTCGACAATTTCTTTTGAATATCAAAATTTTAGACTAAAGTTTGTTAATTAATAAAAACTACTGGACAAAAGTTATATTAAGACTTATAAATAAAAAAATTAATCTTCCATACACCGTCAATTTATACACTTGTCAGGATCATGACATCTAATAATAAAGTATTTATGTTCGATAAAATTATTCTGATTTTAATAACATGTTAGAATCCTTAACACCCGTTAGTATACATGTATCAAATTTTTACTTTTATTAAAAATTAAAATGGGACTCTATCTAGTAGTGAGATAATATTTTCTTAATCATCACAAAATAACAAAATAACACAATATTACTCGAGAGGTCAAGACATTCTTCTTTTTCCACCATATATAACACAAAAAAACAATAAAAATTATAAAAAGGAGATTTTTTTTTTAAAAAAAAAAGAAAGAAAGAAAGAAAGATATATGTACATTTCCATACGTTAATCCGACTCTTAATTAATTGGTCCATATAGCGTGAAATTTGGAAACTTGCATGCCTCTGTTTAGGGTTTTTCATCTGCTCCTAATTATGTACTTTGAGTGAACACATGTAATTCAAGAGCTGGCCTGAACATAGCACAGCATTGTACGTACGGTTGTTTTAATTCCAAGATGGTGATAGTACGTATGGAACTTGTATACAATCTTTCTGCCATATTTGTATGATGAAAACCATATCGTCACGATTCTGATGCTTCTTCATCAACTCTGACCAAGACATATATATAATATATAAACACACACATATATATACAGAGAGGGAGAGAATGTGTGTCCGACGTTTGTGTAAATGCATGTCAGTAAAAAACAAATGCCAAACTGGGTGTTTACGTCCAAACCGGATCAACAAAGTCCACATTTCTTTGTTAGGTTCTGATCTAAGGTTTCCCTCCCCACGAAAAAGATCCCTTCCCCCTTTCTAACAATATTATTTCACCAACCAAAATCCACTCTCTCTCCATATATTAATTCCTTCACTTTGTCAAAATTACTAAATTAAAATCCCACCACCATGTACTAGCTTAATTATTAAGGCACAAATTAACCACACCCCAAAAAAGGAAAAAAGAAAAAGAAAAAGCACACACAAATTAAAAGTAATTAATAATATAGTAATTAATTAGAGGATATTGATATTGGTTCTTTGTCTCTTAACACTCCCTGATGAAGACTCATCGCCATTTGTTTTGTCCATTACAGCTTTAAGTGCTTCTTGTATGGAACTTATCGAGTAGTGCTGTTGTTGTTGTTGCTCATCATCATCATCATCATCATCTCCGCTGTTCAATTCTTGATCATGATCCCCAGTAATGAACAAAACATTCTTCACTCGTCCACCCAGCGTTGTTATTTCGGCTTTTAGTGTTCTTAGTCTCAAGGCTTTCAGGGTCTTTATGAGATCAGGCAAGAGATCACTCCTATCCTCGCAACATAACGATGCTTTGATCACAAACCTACCCTCCTCGTCGGATTCGTTATCCACAGTTAATTCGTCCATCTCCGTCGGTACTGGACTCGATTCGGCAATGATGGAGGTTTGACGCTTTAGCTCCTTCAAATGTTGTATCACTTCAGCTAGTAATGAGGCTTTGTCCGTCTGCGTACACAATTAACAACTTAAAATAAAATCAGTCCGTACGTTTTTATCATTACTTTGATCAGATAATTGATATTAACGGGGTAAAAATTAAGTACAAAGACATTAGTTTTAGACTAATATATCAGGTCATTAAAATAGGGCGAGAAAAAACCATAACATGAATTGTTAAAATAAAATTAATTACTCTATTCCCATAATTTTTGTTATGTTAATATTAATTCACATCCGTTTAATTAATTAATTAATCACTACCGCAGAAGGTAAACTATAATTTTAATTATTTATGCAAAAATAAAGTGATTAGTGTCGGTGTGTGAAAAGAATAGATGTGGGATTGGATCAGACATTGGTAGCTACTTATACTACCTAGTTTGATGTAATTTAAACTAGAAAGTTTTTGTGTTGTTATGGAGTAGGAGTATGTAGTATGTAGGGCGACTGACAATAATTCTTGATTTTTGTAGTATATATGTCTCTTCATTTTTAACGACTGCATATCCGGCAAGAATTTTCCATGGAAGCTTTTCAACTGCTCCGTGGTTTCCCTTTATTATATCAACTGACCCACATTAACGCTACTAATATTCTTCTTCGATATCTCCTCGACCGGAACTACTTATCACAAACACCCCGTCGGAACAAACAACAACCAAAGAATAATAAACCGTACATTTATTTAGTTCCAGCAGAATAGAATATAAAAGGACACAATGCAAAAAGAGTAATGGAGTAATGTTAGGTGACTATGCAAAAAATATCTAGTTTAACTAGATAGTTTTTGTCTAATTTATCTAGTAGTCGTGATACATAATATATATATATATATATATATATATACTTTGCTATATGTGTACATATATTCTATATACCTAAAAATATATAATGGTCACTGGCTAGCTCTTATACATTATATTTTAGTAGCAAGGATCGATCTTAAGAAGATCTGCAGAGGGCCGGATATTAGATTCAAAATGCTAGCTGAATGTGAAACAAAGTATGTAGTATATATAACACCATATATATAATATACAGATATATGTTAGATATAGATATGTTGCACGCATGGGAATAACAAGTGATTTAAATTTTTCTCATACATATGGGAATGATGGTTGAAAGTGTAATTAGTATTAGTGGTAGTATCTTACTTTAGTGGTGCTGGGTAGTAAACTGCGCAACTTAGCAAGGTGGTTGTTGATTCTCTCTCTTCGTCTTCTCTCGGCTTCACTGTGGCTCTTAGAAGCAGCCAGAGCCTTAGCGTCCATAATCTCCTGGGCCGTCAGCTTACCTAGCTCGGCTTGAAGTCCAAAAGGCCCAGAAGAGGGCTGAACCACTTGGCCGAGTACGGTGTCGGATAGGAGTCTGAGGTGGTCAGAATTAGATGGACCCTCGTACCCAAATGATCTTGATCTGTTGAAGAAGCCTCCGTAAATAGATGGGGATGGAGGAGGAAGAAGAAACGGGTCGTGGTCTCGAATCGGGTTTGTGGGAAAGTGAACCGGGTTGAAACCAGGTGGAGGGAGAGTCCACGGCAGGACTTCTGAAAACATTCTGCTATTACCACCAGCAGCAGCGGCTTGTAGATATGCGTCGCTCATATTTTGATGTTGCATGATGATCTGTTGATCAAGAAACAAATATTGATGATGATCTTATAATATTTGGTCAATATTAATTTTTATACTAATACTATTATCATATTATTATTAATTATTTGAACGCTCCCTTAATTCTTATTCTTTTTTGCACACATCTCTATCTCTTTCTCTATGTATATTCCCAACCCTAGCCTAACTGATCACTTCCTCTTTCTCTATCTGTAGATATATATATATATATATATATATATATATATATATATACACACACGTATATGTATATATAAGTACGTAGTAGCAGTAGGGAAAAAATAGAACAAAGTTCGAAATAGAACAACTTTAATCTTGGTTTGATTCGCAATCAACTCATATATTTGTTTCATATAAATTAAGATGAAACGGACGAATATAAAGAAAGGCCATGGGAGGGGGGATGGTGAAGTTGGATTGAAGCTGGGGGCAAAAGAGATTAAAAAGGAGAATTAAGCAAGAAACAACAAAAGGAAATAAGACAGACCTTGTTTTTTATATCTTGTGATATATTGCTAGGTAGCTGGCTTTGTGGTTGTGGGGGAGAGGGGTGAAGACTAGTGGCTTTTTATCTTACCATCAACTAAAGGTTGTTCTCTTGCTCTTGTGCTTTTTTTTTTTTTTTTCTTCTAAGGAAATTAAATTTGTTGGTATATTTTTGGTTACTATTTTTATTTGGGGTGGACCCTACCTTCTCATTACACAAATGCAGTCTGCGCCTTCACCCAACCTCTCCCACTCCCACTCCTAACATATATATAGAGGTCTGTAAGTACTGTTACTCTTCTTTACTTTCTTCTTACGGCATCCTCTTTTCTCTCTCTCTCTCTCCATCTCAGTAACCCTCATGCATCTGACTATTTATTTTTCTTCTATTTTGCATATATATATATATATATATATCAATTGATCCTCAGTTTATGCACAAAAAAGAAAATCCTTATAATGAATTTTTTTATCAATACTGAACTGGAACATGATGTCATTCAATATATACTTTCATTAAAAGTACAAATGTAATGTTCTAAAAAAAAAGTGATTATTCTTTTAATTTTTTAGTAGTAAATGAGTTTTTTTTTTTGTAAAATTGATGAAAAGTACTACTACTAGAGTAATATACAACTACATACATATACAGGTATGTTAGTCGGTGATTGGTTGGAAGGGTATAATTACATTGTGTGAGTGGTGTTAGTTTACCGCAGAAGGGGAGAGAGAGAAATGGGGAATGGGGAATGGGGGGAAACACAAGCACAACACACAGATTGTCGACCGACCAAAACACAAATGCTAATAAAGCACATAGATAGATAGATATAGATAGAAAGTGTTTGTATGTGATGCATCATAATCATAATCATAATAATCTAGGCCTATATTTTTAGCAACCTTTCCTTCCCCTTTTGTTGCCTCGGTCAAGCCTCCACGTTCTTCCATACACACTCTCTCTCCCTCTCTCCCTATTTCCACGCCACCCCTTTCTGTTTCCCAAGACCCATGTAATCATTTTGTCTTGGAAGACACTGCGCGCCCCAACCCTCCCTCCCTCTCTTTATATTTCATTCATTTCAAAATTATAAATCACGTTATTTTATACATATATTTTTATTTTTTCAAACATATTTATATTTTAACTGAAAATATAATAGTGACGATATATTTACTGGTTCTTAATTTTTTAATTAAAGACCTTTGTGAAGGAACGAAACCAAGGAGCTAGGGCAATGGGCGGCACCTGCATTTTGTAATTTTTTAACACGGAATAATGGGCCCTTTATAGTTTCTACATGAATGGGAGCTTCATATTCATGGTATCAATTATTCTCCTTACAATTTATATATATATATATATATATATATAATTGATAAAAATAAAGGTATACAGCCGTATAATTTTTAAAATTATACGGTCTTCACTCTATGATCGTAGAGTAGCCCACGATAGTAGAATAAATTCACAAATCGTGATCGTAGAGTGAATTTAGACTACGATCGTAGACCGTGTAACTTTAAAAATTATACGGTTGTGCACCTCCATATTCTCCTATATAATTATAAACTACTAGGTAGTAGTAATTAATTATATACTCCCTCCATCCCTTAATATAAGATTTTTTAGAGTTGTGCACAAGTATTAAAGAAATAATTGTATAGCATTAAATATAATATCAAATGTCTATATTGCCCTTGTATTGAAAAAAGAGATTGTTATTTATTGGACAAAAAATAGTGAGGGACCCAAAGTTATATTTAATATTTGAGGTAATATTGGAAACTAAACAATTAATGCTTATTTGAAATTCTAAAACGTCATATATTAAAGGATAAAGAAACTTATATAAAACGTCTTATATTAAAGGACGGATGAAGTAGTAGTATTTATAATATATTCCCTCCGTTCCTAAAAGATTATCGTTTTAAAAAAAAATATTTATTCTAAAATATTTGTCGTTTACAACTTTCTAGCTAGGAGAATAAATTATTTACTTTTCTATATTACCCCTACCTTCTCTCATTGTCCCAAAAAATTATCCCCTTGTATTAATAGTTTTCAATTTCTCATAAAAAGGTAGTGATGGAATTTCAAACAAATTTTAATTGTTACTCCCTCCATTCCTAAATAAGTGTCGTTTAAGGTTTTTGCACATGGATTAAGAAAGTCATTTAATACTATCATTTACTCCCTATGTTCCTAAAAGATTGTCGTTTAAGGTTTTTGCACATGGATTAACAAAGTCTTTTAATACTACTCTCTCCATCCCATTATATCTGACGTTCTACAGATTTTCACATAAATTAAAAATAGATACAATTTTACTATTTTACCCTTAATTAATATATCATCCCATTAATGCTTGGTGTTCGTCTGTGGAAGCAAATTTGCTTGGCTTCTCTGTTTTCTTCTAAAAATTCTCTCTCCTCCTGCCTATTACCGGTAGCAGAGAAGTATTAAGAATAGATGCAAGTATTATCGATGTTTTCCCGTGCTTTCTTGACACCCATGTTCACCTTCATCTTTTTTCTCTCTCTCTCTCCATAATTAAGATCTACTCTATTAAGATCTTTCTAGTGCTTTCTTGACACCTATATTCACCTTGACCGTTCAGAAACAACTCATTCGCCTGCGCTCCATCGTTTTCTTCTTCATCTCTTCATCTACCCAGATCGTGGTTCAAAACAACTCATCTCTTCATCGTTTGGTCCGGATCGCTTCGTAAATAACTCATCTCTTCATCTACGTAGGATTGGACTAAGCCGAGAACCTTTGAAGTTCTCCGCCATTGTTAGGGCTTGAGAGTTCCACCATTACTGTTTGAATAATTGTGTGTGTGTGTGTGTGTTTGTGAGAGAGAATAGAATTTAAACTGCTGTCTTTTGAAAACAGAGAAAATAACCATTAATGGTGGTGGAGAAGGAATGGTAGAGAAGGAAAACAAATAGGCAAAATATTATTGGGATTGTAGAAACATCAAATATTTTGAGAAAAAAAAATACTCTAAAACGTCAGATATAAAGGGATGGAGGGAGTACCATTTAACAATTAAAAATTGTTTGAAATTTCATCACTACCCTTTATGGGAAATTGAAAACTATTAATACAAGGGAGATAATTTTTTGAGACAATGAGAGAAGGTAGAGGTAATATAGGAAAATAAATAATTTATTCTTCTAGAAAGTTGTAAACGATAAATATTTTGGAACAAATTATTTCTTCTAAAACAATAATTTTTTAGGAACGGAGGGAGTAATAGTTAAAATATATATAAAATTTCATCACTACCCCTTTATAGGAAGTTAAAAACTATTAATACTAAGAGTAAGAATTTCTTAGGACAATGAGAGAAGGTTGGTGTGATATAGAAAAATAAATAATTTATTCTCTTAGAAAGTTGTAAACGAAAAATAAATTTAAAACAAATTTTTTGTTCTAAAACGTCACTTATTTAGGAATGGAGGGAGTAAATGATAGTATTAAATGATTTTCTTAATTTATGTGTAAAAATTTTAAACAGCAATTTTTTAAGAACAGTGGGAGTATTGGTTTCAGTATCATTGTATTTTGTCGAAGAAAGAATAATGACAAATATGAAAGTGACACCTAACAAACAACCACTATATATATATATATATATATATATATATATATAGATAGAGAGAGAGAGAGAGAGAGAGAGAGAGAGGCAAGTACGTACTATCTGAAATCATATAAGGATAACTAATAAGGTCAAGTCATCCGACAGTATAGTTATATATTATTACTATGTTGCATTGTTTTCGATTAGCTAGGCTGCACTTGTTGTAAAACTTAGTGAAAGTAATTTGAATGTTACTTTTATTTATTGTTATATCAATAAATTGGAAGTGCAATATGGTTTGTAGTGAAGGACAGGAGCACACGATGAAATCCCACTAATATAATTAATGCACGGTGACAATTTAATACAATTTAATACTCAATTGAACGAATAACTAATTATAAATTCAAAGTCATGGTTTTTATTTGTATAAAAATACCCAGCTTCTAAAACTTGAACATTCGTAACATTTAGTTTGGTTCTTTAATTTGCATTTTATTCGAAAATTGCATGCATGATTCATAAAGATTTTTATTAATGTGTATATATACCACCACTCGTATATAAACACTAAAATAAGCAATATTCATTAGGTCAAGAGCACCCCTCTCAATTATAGTATGTGTAAAAGAAATTCCCTAGAACTACAAGTGAGTCCCTTTAATTTCCTCTCTTTGATTGATATTTGAATTCCACTTTATGTTTCATTCCTTTGTTGAACCTTCTAAAGCTTAAAAGTAAATAAGAAACCTGAAGAATCCCTAGTTCGATCCCTTTGATTTTGGTTGTTGTTTGGTAATTTTGTCCTTAAAAGAGTCCAAAAAATGCCATGACAGAAAAATTAGATGGATCACTTATGTGTGTGTGTGTATATATATATATGGTGATCGATCCATAATAAACGTTATAAAAAATAATCTAGTCTTACAACACATCGCGACCTTCCGACCGAAGATTGAGCGGTCTTATAAAGACTTTGTCTGCAGTTTAGTTTTCAGTATTTGGCACTTTAATACTGCGGACGATACGGATGACCAAAATGCCGCTTCGTTATAGTTCCCCTTCCGTAGCTTAATACTGCGGACGTTGAGATTATGAAGCGACGGTCGGACGACGTCGTTTTCAATAATGAAACTTAAAGGTCTAGTCCGCACTTTAATACTGCGGGCGTTAGGTCCCCTATATATAAGACGAGATAGAATTGCAAACAAAAGACGTTCTGAATACGCACAAAGAGTTCGACCTAAAGTTCAAGAATTTTCTGTTTCTTCTAACATATTCTTGTTGTTACCAGTTGATGTGATCTGGGATGAAAAGACATGTGTGGCACTATTTTTTTAGGGCACAACATCTGGAAGCCCTTAATTTGTTCTGAATCTGAAGTTCAATCCGACCGACTCGCTTTATCAAGCCTTCCAATTTTAGTTGCCATGTGTGTTTCTCATTATCCCAAAGAACTTATATATATATATATATAGGGGATCTAATGTAAGACCTCGGATTTTATGAAATAAAAGTATTCAATTTTTCTTATAATTATTATTCAGTAAATGGTTAAATTGATAAAAGTTTAAAGTTAAGAGTGATATATGTAAAAGTTTACAAAATACGCAAGTGGTTATAAAATACTCATTGTTGTTTGGGAATATTCGGCTTGGTCGTGGAATATTATTTTTATCTGAATATTAAATGCACGTGGTGCGACCATTTAATGGGCCCCATAATGAATAATCTGTCGGATGAAGAAAACGCATAACGACGTAGTTATTACAGAATTAACATTTGTTAGAATACACAGTGGTTAAAATACTGATAATATGCGTTGGTTGCACAAGATGGCACGCGGTGTTGCATATATTTTTGAATTATTAATTCTTACGTAAGAAGGCACTTTACTCAATAATTATTACGAAGAATTCTTGCTTCAATATTTTATTTTATTGATTCAATAATTCTTTGCGTTGATATTTTATATTATTATTGTTTCAATAATTATCACTGCAAAGTATTTCCCATTATCAGATCAATAATTCATAGTATTTGGATAATATTATTAGATAGCATTATTGGCAATGTCTAGAAAATTTTGTCAATGAGAGGTTTGGTCACCTAATTGCGGCGCCAAAGAAAGAAAATCCTTATCGAAATGCCTCTCTTCCTTTAACCGTATGCATTTTGTCATTATTGTGATTCTGTAATATTATTTGTGAATAATTAATTATTGATTTATATGATAAGAAAATATTTACTTGATGTGGATATAAGTGATGGATTTATTTATGTGGCTATAATTGAAGGAATTAATATTAAGGTGTTTTATCAGTATTTTATCGGATTGGAGGTATTAAAAACTCAAATCGGTGTTCTTAAAGCTTTATTGCGTGAGTTGTAATTTTAATCCGACCGTTGGATCGTTGTGATTTTTGGATATGTTATACATATATAAGTTGAGTATATGTCCAAAAATTTTGAACCGTTAAAAATTAACGCATGATTTGTTATGAATTTTTAAAGGTGTTGAAACGATGTTTAAAATCATCCGTTTATGGATTTCGGATATTTTTGGTCTGGAATTTGGAAAAACTTTCTTATGCAAAGTTGTAGAGAATTTGATTTCGTTTGGAATGGATATAAAATTAGTATTTTTTTGATAAACGGACTATTTTCTATGAATTATTAAAGTTTTAGAAAATAAAATGATTTTTATTAAAATTGGGTGGGACCCACTTTTTGGTTGGTGTAGTAAACGTGTGCTAGAATTAATTTTCAAGTGTGGTGGCTACTGATTTCTCAAATATGGCTACGTAGGAGAAAAGAGAAAATAATAATATATTTTATTAATTTAGTCTCCTTTGGCGTTCTAGCATTTTCCTATAAATAGGTGCTTATGTTAGAATTGAAAATCACACCAGAAACAAGTTTTCTTTCTCCCTATATTGTCGAGCGTATTTTTGTGAGTATTTAGATACTTTGAGAGTTGATATCTGATGGAAGTTTCCTTGACTTTACATCCGATGCTCCACGTCGTAAGCTTTTCTTTTGAGGTAAAGGGATTTTAAGGGTTATTATGTTTTTCAGTTTCGTAATTTTTTGTACCTTCAAAAATTCTAGAAAAAATTGAAATGATAATTTGATGAGTTTCCTTGATTGTATCCAAAAATGGCGATTTTTGGATGTATAGATTAGGAGTTATGGATTTTATGAGAAAATACTATTTTAAAAGTAAACGCTTATAACTCCTTGTGGTTAACTCCAAAATTGATGAAATTTTTATTGGAAGTACATCTATATAATATCAATATACCCTATGAATTTTGAAATTTTTGGATAAAAGTAAAATTTATGATAAATGTCTAAATATTCGTCAATTTTGGCCAATGAATAATAGTAAATGAATTTTAAAAATTATGAAAAAAATATATGTTCAATATGGGACTATGTCCTGCTAAATCCCAGAAAAAAAAATTTGTTTGTACTGATTTGATATTTTTCATGAAAATGGACTAGTTATGAGTAAATGAATTAAATATGTTATGTGAAGTAACAAAATTGGAAAATAGGATTTTATGGCTTGGGAATCCTATATAAGGTATATGCAAACTTTTGATGAGGGTTTTGGTTATTGGTGATGAAATCTTATGAGTTTGGCATTTTAGGATGATTAAATGCATTAATTAGTAAAGTGTAAACAATTAAATAAATTGTTTATAAGTTTAAGAAATGATTAAGATATTGTGGTAATATTAATAATATTAGATTATGAGATTATTAAGTGATTTATAATATTTGGATTAAGGTGTTATGAAATCATTGATTTATGAATCTTACTCTTGAAATTAAATGCAGTTGTTGATCATATTGTTTTTATATATTATCATATATAACATTTTTATAAATCCCGTGATGAAATTTCTCTTTGACTTAAGTGTAAAGATGGGTAGATTATTGGTATGATCATGACTATGGGTTCTCTTTGGCCAGTAGTGCAAAGATAAATGGTTGACTGGTATGATTATGACCATTGAATTTACAATTGAATATTTTTAGCGTAAGTGCAAAGGTGAATTGATCAACATGGTTATAATTATGCTTTATATAAATTCTGAAATGAATGTATGTTTCTTTGAGATATGAATATCTTTTGCATATTGTGACGCCCCCAAAACAGGTAAAGATCACCCATCTTGAGTCGCCAGAAAATACACTACTGACAACTTCATTTATACAACTGTCGTGCAAAATACGATGACAGGTATACTGTGAGTTTTAATACAAATATATGTAACTCTCATGGTGCCTCGACCACAACCTTACAATGGTACTTTACATAAAAGTACAGTCAAAAACTGTTTTAGAAATTAAAATATTTGGGAAGTACTTAAGGAAATCTTTGTACATAGGAGGCCATGAATCTAAGTTATGAAAGATATCATATATCCAGAGAATTATCTTTGGTTGACCCAATAGACCCCAAAGAAAAATGAGAAGATTACTATCATGTTTCTTCCAATGACGAGTCTTCTCTTGACATATAACTATCTCCACTGTCTCCAAGTGAAAATTATATTTCAAATAAACTCCAAGATCATATAGGTAGTGCTCGTAGATATACTCAGCAAGTGGATGTGCACAACCCTGTCTTATGATAACACGAGGTTATATGTCATTAGACATCATGTATGATAGTGACAAAACACCCTTCCAAAGTTGGGTTCGCCTCACCCTATTCGGTTCACCAAATTTAAATATCAAATGACGTATACAATACGACACACTTATCTAAAGTTCTCAATAAAATTATTTCCATACTATTTAGGGAGAATCTCAATAGCTATATCACCACCGCTCTATTCTCCTCATTATCCCCTTCGACCCATTTACACTCTTATTACACGAAAGGAATTGTGAAGCAAAAGGGTGAAAGCACAACTAGCCCAAAGAAAGAATATCATAACGAAAGATAATTAAATTATCAACAAATTTTGTCAATAATAAATCGTAGATTTAGAAACATATGGTAGATGATAAAACTTTTCAACCATAGTTAACGTGAACGAAGCAATCCATTAAAGAGTCAAATAGACCATCAGGTCTATTATCTTCTCCATGTTAAAAGTCCACGAATAATGTTTTATCCCTATAACGTCAATCAACAATTCATGTCCACAATCATATGAATAACTCATAATCATAATTGTGATTCTGAATTCTTTTTAGCACCTAGGACGAAGATAATTTTCATCACCTATCTTCACCGAAACCATCAAAAATCATGGTTATCCAAATCACAATCCTCTCATCATAATCATACTAATAAATTCATCTTTACACTACGGCCAAAGATGTTCATTAACAATTCATCTTTTGCACTACAGTGCCAAAGACATACAACCGTATTTTAGAAGAGTCAAGTAGAGCGCATGATATCTACTATCTTCTACAATTTAAAAGCTTATTATCAAAATTTTATCATTGAGACTCAAACAATAAATAATCCACATCATCGAATCACCCCGCACTTACTACTGACCAAGGATATTCGTTAATATCACATCCATGAATTATCGTACCTTATGGCCAAGGATATTCATTATTATCACATCCATGAATTAATATTTCATTGCTGAGACTCAGCTCAATAATTAATCCACATCATCAATTGATCCCTGCACTATAGGCCAAGGATATTCCTTTAGTATCACGACCACGAATTATCCATGCACTACGGGCCAAAGATAATCGTGTTTTCATCAACGGTCCTGATCATGCCATAAAATAATTCATCTTTGCACCCTTGGCCAAAGAGAATCCATAGCCATAATCATACCAAAAACTGTCCATCAATGCACTACGGCCAAGGATATTCATTAGTATTACAACCACAAATAATCCATACACTACGGGCCAAGGATATTCGTGTATTCATCAATGGTCATGATCATGCCAACAACTGTACATCAATGCACTATGGGCCAATGAGGACTTTTTCCACATCATTTGTAATATTATGGTCATGATTATACCGAATAATCCCTGGTCATAATCATACCAAGTCCATCTATGCACTACATTCCACAGATGACTTTCAACATAATATAAATATGAGGATGATGACAATGATATAAGAATTCAATAAAACAAGTTCAAGAATTAATTTATCCAGGAATCAATACGTCCAAATTGTCAACATGATACTTCTTTGTAGAGTAAAACTCAAGAATGCTCAGAAGAATATTTCCATGAAAAGATACTGGATGAAGCGCAAATATCAAGGATATTCCATTAATTTCATGGAGTATAAAGTCAAAACTTTAACCAACCGAGTATAATAAAGAATGGAATAACAAAAGAAAGCACCACGTACGCGCACTTAGCGTATGCGTTATTCCAATGAATAATAAATAATGTAATCCAACCGTCAAAGTGTGTCATGCGACCGATAGGATATTCCAATGAATAATAACAAATGGAATAACAACAGAAATCACATGCAATGCGATGTCGTCGCGTGGCGAGTTATTCCAATGAATAATAAATAAGGTAACGGTCGTGTCGCGTAAATTAAATGCAAGCGGGATGTTCCAATAGAATAATAAAGAATAGAATAACAACGGAAATCACCATGCATGCGATACTTAGCATATACAGGTTATTCCAACAGAATAATAAATAACGAAACTAGGTCCGGCGTAAAACGCATAGACAGGATATTCCAACATAATAATAAAGACGGAACCAGTCCCACAGAAACTTACTGAGCCGTGATATTCCAATGTAATAATAAATAATGGAATAACGTAAGAATTTCACCAAGTATAGGGTAGATCACAGTATATAGGTTATTCCAATGAATAATAAAGAATGGAATAACAGAAGTTCTCTTCATGAATACAAAAGAAATAATACCCCTTACGGGTACAACAAATAATATCCCTTACAGGTACAATAAATAATATCCCTTACAGGTACAACAAATAATATCCCTTATAGGTACAACAGATAATATCCCTTAATACAGGTACAACAAATAATATCCCTTACAGGTACAACAAATAATATCCCTTACATGTACAACAAATAATATCCCTTACGAGTACAACAAATAATATCCCTTACTATAATAATAACATCCCTTACCTTTGAAAGAAGAGTACGTACTCCTACTGGTAGGGAGAGGATATACTCGAAGAAAACTTGCACTATGCTCAAAACTTTCTTAAACTCTAAAGAAATACGCTCAAGATTATAGAAGGAGAACTCTCTCTATAGTTTCTCACTCTAGAGTTTTA
Source organism: Panax quinquefolius (assembly GCA_020205615.1). Taxonomy (NCBI): domain Eukaryota; kingdom Viridiplantae; phylum Streptophyta; class Magnoliopsida; order Apiales; family Araliaceae; genus Panax; species Panax quinquefolius. Next base: position 8,447,236 of record CM035173.1, on the reverse strand, counting down.
GTGAATTCGTAAGAAATAATGAAGGAACGAGCTTCTATTTATAGAAGAATGGACTGCATAGTAACTAATTCATAAACGGTTCAGATTGATTTATTTTTAATCGGACGGTCCATATTTAAAGCAAAATCTTTTAAATAAAATATAATATATTCTATTTATAATCTAATAAAACGAATAACTTTATAAAAGTATTACATTTATATAAAAAATTTTACTATGCAAAATATTATGCGCAGCACTATGCAACACTATCATAATAAAATATAATATATTCTAATTATTATACTAATAAAATAGATAACTTTATAAAAGTATTCTATTTTATATAAAAAGATTTTACTTATTAGCCTAATAAAACGAATAACTTTATAAAAGTATTCCGTTTTATATAAGAAACATTTTTGTTTTATTACATTAATAATACTAATAAAACAAAACTTCATCATCACTTACTTTGAAAAATTTTCAAATGTCACCCTTCACTTTAAACTTTTATCAATTTAACTATTCACCAAAATAGAAAAATTGAATACTTTTATTTCATAAAATTCGAGGTCTCGCACATATAGTGCAAAGATGAACTGTTGATGAATATCTTTGGCCCATAGTGCAAAGATGAACTTATTAGTATGATTATGAACATGAACTGTAATTTGGTATAACCATGATCTTTGATGTTTCAAGTAAAGACATGTGATGAAAATTGTAAGACGCCATCTTATTATGAATAAAAATTAAATTTTCTCTATTTATTATCTTGAAATAATAAGGATTTAATTTGATATAATACTTTGGTTATGGGTGAAATGTACAAATTTTACAAAATAAGCAAGTGGTTATAAAATATTCATTTTTTTATCGGGGAATATTCGTTTGGTCGTGGAATATTCTTGTTGTCGGGGAATAATCGTACGACGGCGCAGCTATTCGTGGGCCTCATAACAGAATAACTGTCGGATGAAGAAAACGACAAGTTTGAGTTTTTATAAATAACGGCGTAGTTGTTACCGTTAGCATTGTTGGAATACTCGATTGGTTAAATTATAAGAATACGGCGTTAGTTGCATGTTGAAGCATTACCTGTATTACATGCATATTTTTGAATTATTAATTCTTACGTAAGAAGACACTACTCAATAATTTTTACAGTAATTACTTTTCAATATTTTATTTTATTGATTCAATAATTGATGCGTTGATATTTTATATTATTGTTGTTTCAATAATTGTCACTGCACAGTATTTCCCATTATCAGATCAATAATTCTTATTATTTGAATAATATTATTAGATAACATTATTGGCAATATCTAGAAAATTCTGTCTAATAAGGAGAAATCCTTAATTGAAAGCCCCCTCTTTCCTGGGAACGGCCTGGTTGTCATAATTGTGATTCTGTAATATTATTTGTAAATAATTAATTATTGATAAGAAAATATTTATTTGATGTGGATATAAATGATGGATTTATTTATTTTATGTGGTTATAAATTAAGGATTTAATGTTGAGGTGTTTTATCAGTATTTTTGTCGGAATGGAGGTATTAAAAATCAAATCAGTATTTTTACGATATATTACGTGAGTTATAATTTTTAATCCGACCGTTAGATCGTTGTAATTTTTGGATATGTTGTACATATATAAGTTGAGTATATGTCCACAAATTTTGAACCGTTAAAAATGAACGTATGATTTGTTATAAATTTTAAGAGGTGACTGATCAGAAATTAGGTTTATAATGATTTTGGTAGAAAATTCTATAATTGAGTGGGTACGCGTTTGTGGTTGGTGAAGAAATGTCTTGAATTTTATTTCAAATGTGGTGGATGGCAATAGTAGCGAGTAAAGCCATCGGTGTAGTGAGTCAAGTCTGCTTGACGTCTTAACATTTTCCTATAAATAGAGGCTAAGTTAGAATTAAAAATCACACCGAAACATAAGCTTTCTCTCTCTCTATATATTATTGAGCGTATTTTGTGAGTATTTAGATACTTTGAGAGTTCTTTGTTCAATACAAGTTTCATTCAAAGATCACTTCCGCCTTTCCTTCCGGCAATCGATTCTTTGAGGTAAGGGATGTTATTTTCTTCTTAAATGATATTATTTTCTTGAATATCATTATCTTAAAATATTGGTTTGAACTTTTTAATCAAATTTGGAACTTTTGTGTAGGGTTACTTATTCACATATACGGCCTATTCATTCAATATGATACTATTCACCTAAAAATGAAATTTTCTCTTTTTTAGTCCCCAGATGTCTTTTATGGTTACTATCTTTGATTGTATCCATGTTTTGATCTTTATTTTTGAATTCTACTTCACACTAGGTTATTATGGAGTATTATTGAATTTGGATAAACCAAATACGAATCCCTAATATTTGTCCTTCCGCTTTCTTGTATTCGTTCTCTAAAATGTTTTCATCATCCTCGAGTCCTTAATGGTGGTACTTGATGAATATCTTTTGCTTTATGTAGTCAAAAGATGAATGATTATTTAATGAATATCTTTGGCAGTAGTGCAGAGATGAACAGTGTTGAGATGAACATGACCAACTTGGTGATATGAATGAATATCTTTGGCCCGTAGTGCAAAGATGTATATTGATTGATGTTACTGAGGATAAAATATTGATGATGGACTTTTAAATTCATAGATGATAGTAGATTTCATTCTCTACTTAACTCTTCTAATGAATTATTGTTTCCTCTGCAGTTGTTGATCTAAAACTTGTTGTCGATTATATTCTATCAGATTTTTCCCTGTTGAAGACGAAGGATAATTTGTTGTATATTATCTTAGTCATAATATTCTTTACTGGGCTAGTTGAGCTCACCCTTTTCCTTTTTGTTCTATTTTTCTTCTCGAGGCGAGAACATAAGAGAACGATCGGGGTATAGAGTGATGGTCTGAAGCAGTTATTTTAGTCAGTCCTCACATTTTTGTAAAATAGTACATCAATAATTATAATGAGGACTTTATTTGGGTGTTGATATTGTCTAGAAGACAATATTTGTATTAAAACTTCATGATATATGTTGTGTATTTTTGCACGACAATTGTATTAATAAAGTTGTAGTTGTTTTTCTGTACCATGTATTTGGCGACTTCGTAATGAGTGATGTATACCTATTTTGGGGGCGTCACAAATTGGTATCGAGCTTAGGGATATGGTCTTTGCGGAGATCGGGAATAGAACTAGGAGGGAGAGACGAGTAAATCCTTCGCTAGTGTGTCATACCTAAGCTTATTTGTTGGTCGGTCATAATATAGGGATTTTATGTGATATGTTAATTTATTTAATTAACCCCTATTTTATGGCAGTTTTAAGAATGGCAGCTGAGAACGTTAACAATGGAGTCTATGAGGCGTGGAACAACCTTTGATTACCAATCAAGAGAACGACAACGGGAAAAATATTCCTCCCAGTAAACGATGAATGATCACGATGTTTAGAAGCTTTTGCGGTTCATGCAAAATCGATTTGAGGAGACTCGTGTACAAAATACGGTGAAAATGATAAGAACGTGATACATCACAACCAAGCGATTCAAGGAGTTGGGACCACCAGATTTACGGGAAAGCTTCGATCCCATTAAGGTGAAAACGTGGGTTAAGCAAATGACCAAGATATTCGATGTCTTGGGCGGCACGGAGGAACAGAAGGTTCCATTCGCCACCTTTATGTTTTGTGGTTAGGGTGATTATTGGTGGGAATCATCGCCGCGTACCCACCGGTACCGCCTTCAACATGTCTTGGGAAAAATTTCAGAAACTGTTCAATGACAAGTACTTTCCTGAAAGTATTCGTCATATTAAGGAGGTAGAGTTTATTAGACTGGAACAGAATAACATGACGATGTCCCAATACGAGGCGAAGTTCGCGGAGTTATCCAGGTTTGCACCTCATTTGGTAGAAAATGAGGAACGTATGACGCAGATGTTTCTGAGAGGTCTAAAACCCGAGATTCGACAATATCTTATCTCTCATAAATTTTCTTTATATTCAAATGTTATAAACAGGGCTCAATTATTAGAGCGTTATAACGAGTATGTTCAACCGAGGGACCACAACCAGAGTCATACCGGTGATAGCAGTCATCTGAACTATGATAACCAGCGAGGAGGGAAAAATACGGACAAAAGCGGTAACCACTCGGGTGGTCATCATGGCCATGACAATAGGAGAAGTGAGTCAAGTGGAAATTTTAAAAAGAGGAGATTCAACAATGATAGAAAGACATCAGCACCAACACCAACAACAAATTCTAGGGGAGGAGAACGACCGCCAGTTAGATGCTACATGTAAGACCCCGAATTTATTTTTTTAAATAAAATGGAATTTCCTCTATTTATTATGTTGAAATAGTAAGGGTTGATTTGATTAATGTGGTGAGTTATGGGTAAAATGCGCAATTATTTCAAACAAGCAAGTGGTTTTAAAATATTCATTTTATCGGAGAATATTCGTTTGGTCGTGGAATATTTTTACTGTCGAGGAATATTAAATACGTAATCATGCGACCTTGTGTGGGCCCCATAATGGAAAGCGATTGGATGAAGAAAAAAGACAAATATAAGTTGTTTAAAAATAATCTGGCGTAGTTATTCACTGCTAATACTATTAAAATACTTTGTGGTTAACACACAAGAAGATGCCTGATTATTGCACAATTATTGATTCTTACGTGAAGGCACTACTCAATAATGGTTACAGTAATTCTTCAAAGATTTTTTATTTTATTGATTCAATAACTGCTGCGTTGATATTTTATATTACCGTTGTTTCAATAATTGTCACTACACGGTATTTTTTTATTATCGAGACAATAATTCATATTATCTCAATAATATTATTAGATAACATTATTGGCAATGTCTAGAAAGTTACATACATGGAGAGGTTTGATCATCTAATTACGCACCAAGAAAGAGAGAGATCCTTATTGAAAGCCCTTCTTTCCCAGAGGCGCCCCCGGTTGTCGATATTGTGATTCTGTAATATTATTTGTGAATAATTAATTATTGATTTATATGATGAGAAAAATATTGATTTTATGTGGATATAGATGGAGAAAATTTTTAATATGACAATTGTTGAAAATTGATATTTTATCTTTTCTGATAAAATAATTTATTATTATATTTTGATGGTGATATTTTTATAATGAATGTGGGACATATGAGTATATGAGGAGGAAGAGTATTTTTGTTGCATTAAATGTTTAACACATGTTTGGTATTACAAAAAATGTTTAACATATGTTAAACATGTTGGTGGACACAATTTTTGACTGAAATTTGATTATAGCCTGTATAATCGCCCGTTGGTGGATTTCAGTCAATTTTTGTTTGGAATTTGGAAAAAATTCTTCTGTAAAGTTGTAGAGAATGAAATTTTCTATAGAAAGGACACGTGGTTCGAATTTTTGTGACAAAAGGGCTATTTATTATGAATTATTGAAGTTCCGAAGTTCCGAAATAATTGATTCTTGGAAGTTTTAATTATTTTTTTAAAGAAAAACATTTTTTACATTTTGTGGCCTCATTAAACATGTGATAAGTTGCTGAATTCAAATTCTTGGTGTGCTAAGGAAATTTGTATAAATATATTATTATTTTATCAAATTTTCTGCTTTGGTGTTCTAAACAATTTCCTATAAATAGGGTGCTTAGGTTAGAATTGAAAATCACACTAGAAACTGAAGTTTTCTCTCTACTTCTCTCTCTATATTATCGAGCGTATTCTTGTGAGTATTTTGATACTTTGAGTGTTGTTATACGGTGCAAGTTCCTTTCAGCACTATATCCAGTATTCCAGTCAGAAGTACTGTCTTTCCGAGGTAAGGGATGTTATTTTTTTCATATATGATATTATTTCTTTCAATATCATTATGACGAAGTATTGATCTAAAATTTTAATCAAATTTGGAACTTTTTGTGTCGAGGTTACTATTCACGTATACGGCACTATTCAGGAATACGACACTATTCATCGAAAAATGAAAATTTTCCTTTTTGTCCAAAATATCTATTATGGATACTAGCTTTGATTGTATCCATGTTTTGATCATTCTTGAATTTTACTTCTCTATGATTATTTATGAGGTATTTTTGGACATGAAATAGCTGAAATACGAATCCTTGATATTTATTCTTTTGTTTCACTGCATTCATTTCCTTGAAAATATTTTTCATCATCCTCAGTCCTAAATGATGATATTATTGAATATCTTTGGCCTGTAGTGCAAAGATAAATGATTTTATAATGAATATCTTTGGCCCGTAGTGCAAAGATGAACAGGTGTTGAGATGAACATGACCGACTGATGAATATCTTCGGCCTGTAGTTCAAAGATGAATATTGATTGATGTTACAAGGATAAAATATTGATGATGAATTTTTAAATTCACAGATGATAGTAGATTTTATTCTTTACTTAACTCTTCTAATGAATTGTTGTTTCTGCTGCAGTTGTTGATCTAAAACTTGTTGTCTGTTATATTCTATCAGACTTTTCCCTGTTGAAGACTAACGATAATTTTTCCCAGAAGAAAGTCAAGTCCAATCGACTAAGGCACCAAAGGCGACTACACGACAAAAAAAAAGTCGGTGGTTCAAGGAAGGGCGTTTGTCGTGATCGCAATAAAACGCGAGAAACCCGAACGAGGTGATCACGGGTAAGCTAATCTTGAACTCTTTGCGAAGTTTATATCTTCTAGAATCTGGTTCTACCCATTCTTTTATCTCTCCCGCTTATGCTCAACGTTTAAACTTGACTCCGGAGAAATTGGACTTTAACTTATCTGTTGAAACTCCGTTGGGTGAAACCTTTGTTACATCTACAGTTTATAAATCTTGCTTGATCCAAGTTGGCACAATCACATTACCTGCTGATCTTATCTCTTTAAAGATACTTGCATTTGATGTGATTTTAGGGATTGATTGTTAACCACTCATCATGCCAAAATTGATTGTTTTCGTAAGGTTATTAGTTTTCATATTCCTAACCAACCTATTATACGAATTCAAGCAACTAAACCACTAAAATCAATCACGGTCATATCAAGCCATAAAGCTATTCGTTTATTGAAAAACAGATGTCAAGCTTTCTTAGCCCATATTATGGACTTGAACAAAAACACGTCAGATTTGAATAATATTCCTGTTGTTAATGAATTTCCTAACGTATTTCCTAAAGAACTTCCTGGTCTACCCCCAGAGCATGAAGTTTAATTCTTTATTGATCTTGAACCGGGTACAAAGCCCATTTCTAAAACCCCATATCGAATGGCTCCTATTGAACTTCAGGAGTTAAAAGTCCAACTACAAGAATTATTAGACATCAGTTTCATTCGTCCTAGTACATCTCTTTGGGGTGCTCCTATTTTATTTGTAAAGAAGAAAGACGGGAGTATGCGACTTTGTATTGACTACCGAGAATTAAACCATGTCACCATCAAGAATAGGTATCCGCTACCTCGCATTGATGACTGTTTGACCATTCTGAGGAGCACAATACTTTTCAAAGATCGATCTTAGATTACGGATATCATCATTTGAAGATTAAAACTAAGGATATTCCAAGACCCTTTGAACTTCTGATGCGGGCATTATGAATTCTTAGTTATGTCTTTTAGATTGACTAATGCTCCTGCTGCTTTCATAGATATGATGAATCGTGTATTCAAGGAATATTTGGATCAGTTCGTTGTTGTCTTTATTGATGACATCCTCATCTATTCCAAAAGTCATGAAGATTATGAGCACCATTTAAAGCTGGTACTTCAAAGACTTTGTGACAACAAGCTATATGCCAAGCAGAAGAAATGCGAGTTCTGGCTTAAGGAAGTAGCATTCCTTGGGCATGTGGTGTCAAAACTGAAAGCAGTATGCACACAAGCCAATCATGTTTGATGATAAAGCATATACTTTGTAACAATCTTATTAATTTATTAATAAAATGTATTAATTTATTAAATGCTTTTAATTATCTACATGATGCTGTTTTATAATATGTGATAAACCCATAGTTTTAAGCAATGCTTTTAGAATAATGATGATGATCATTCTAATGAGATCTAAATTCTTAGAAAGCTTAAAACTAAAATAGTTCCCAATCATTGGATTACTAAATTGGGGATTAGTGAATCCGGATAGATTGGTACATACGCTCGCTTTCTCATTGGATGAGGATGATTGATCTCACGATCATTTGTGTGGAGACACTAAAGCAAGTATGTAGGTGCTTATTAGAGAATAAGTTCATTTGAACGTGGCTCGCTAAGGAATACCTAATGGAGTTTTATTTGCTCACAATAGGAATTCTCAGTAGTGATAGTAAGACAAGTAATCCTTGGATTTGAGATCATCATAGTATCTTGTGTATGATGAGTTATACTTTGACTTATTCCTTAAGACCCTTAGGGTATATCAAAGGGTATGCTTGGGTATAATAAGTTATACATGGAGATAATATATGATCAATAAAGAATCTACCACTTAAATAAAAGAAGAGAAATGTCCTATGTGATTCGATAAATGACAACCCAAGAGTCCTCGGCAAGGCGAAATGAAATTAGAAAGGAGTTTCTAATTTGTATTATTTGAGTTGTGCATTTAAGGATCGAAATACATATAATTAAATAAAATAAGACTTGACAAGAATTCCTTGTCTTATATTTAATTGGGACATTGTATGGTGGAAGGATTGAATTATACTGGTAACTATTTACTCAAAGGTTCTTTAATGATTAATGTTGAAATCTATATTATCCGGAAAGTCGTTAATCGCTAGGAGGCTTATCCCTATTGTAGAATAAATATTATTTATTTAAATAAATTAATTGTTTAAATTATTTATTTAAATAAGATTAGAATTGTTTCTAATTGATTTATTCACAACCTAGGTTTAATATGGAGAACCTAAAGGGTCACACCATAAAAAGGAAGAATAATTATTTAAGAAGTTAATGGCATAATCGTAATAATATGTTAAGTATATTTAATTTAATATATGGTGATAGAATAAATTAAATAGCTTAATATTTATTATTTAATATTTTAGAAATATTAAATATAAATTAATAAGAGGAGTCTTATTAATATTATTACAATTATTATTATTTTAATTTCTAAAAGAGTTTAGGAATTAATTTAATATAAGTACTCTCATTTATTCCTAATTGGATTAGGAAGGAAAATTAGTTAAAGGAGTTTAATTAATTATCCCTAATAAGATTAGGGAGCTTAATTAATTAAAAGAATTTAATTAATTAAATAAATCCCAATTCCTTAATTGTTAAGGTGGGTTGCCCACATCTATAAATATGAGGAGTCTTATTATGGGTGGTGGGGGTTGTTGAATTTTTCAACATACGACATAATTCCATTTTGTTGGAGAGTACGCCCTTTTTCTATAGAGATAGGAAAAACTAGGGTTTGAGCCAATAACCCATCTTCTTGAATCTTTATTTTTCCTTGGTGGATCACCTCTGAGGCCAAACACTTGGGTGGCTAACGCCGATCAAAGGAAGGAACCAAACCCTATGGATTCAAGTTGAACGCGAAAAGGATTGAGGCGAACTTGTACCGAGGAAGCTCGGATCTTCAAGGTATGTTTTTATTCATCTTTTCGCTTTAATTAATAATTATCGTAAAGGGTGATCCGGGTATATGGTTTGTAAATTTTTTTAAACTCGATTTTACACGTTTAGCATTTTTATGCAATTTGATTACAAGCATACGTAATATATTACAAACCCAACAAAGGCATCGAGCCAAAACCTTTATGCGAAATTATTAATTGTTCAAGATTTGATATGTATATTGATATGTGTTTAGAACAATTTAATTGGGCATAATTTTATGGTATAAAATTTATAATAATAAAAAAAAAAATGGATTTTATTTGGAAGTCGTCATTCATGAAATTCGCCTTATTTTTTTTTTTACTATCTCAATCAACGAAGGAACGGATTATATATAAATGATATGATTGCTGCACAGAAATCAAGGCATGGCAGGAGCAATTTTTTTATTTTTTTTTTTGGAAAGGCATCAAGCACGGAAATCATGATTTACCGAAATCATGGCTGTAACTTTTTAAGGAATGCACGGAAATAAGGTCACCTGTTGCACGTTTTAAAAAAATAAAAATAAAAAAAAATGGAGCTTCATGCGTCTAAAGTTAACAGGATACCACGTGAAACAAGAGCCTATCATGCACGGTAATATTAAAGGCCACGTGCTTCTTTTTTTTTATTTTAAAGATTACTAATTTGTCCAGGAATGCATGGTTAATATAAATACCGTATATATATATTTTAATATTATACGGTTAATATATATATATATATTAATTAATTATTTTATAATTAAAATAAAAGTTTATTTTAATTTTAAAATAAAAGTTTATTTTAATATTAAAATAAAAGGTTTATTTTAATTTTAAAATTAGATTTCATGCTAACTAATTAGAGTTGGAATTAGATTCCATGATAACTAATTGGAGTTGAAATTAGATTTTATTTTTCTAAAATAAAGGAGTTTATTTGTGAATAGAGAAGTAAATCCATCTTTCCTTAAATAAAGGAGTTTGTTTAGATATGAAATAAGATTTCATATTATTCAAAAAAAAAGAGTTTATTTGTGAATAGGAAAGAAATCCTTCTTTCATTAAATAAAGGAGTTTGTTTAGATATGAAATAAGATTTCATATTATTCAAAATAAAAGAGTTTATTTGTGAATAGGAAAGAGAATCCTAATTTCCTTAAATAAAAGAGTTTATTTAAATATGGAATAAGATTTCATATTATTCAAAATAAAGGAGTTTATTTGTGAATAGGAAAGAATATCCGTGTTTCCTTTAATAAAAGATTTTTTTTTACATGGAATTGGATTCCATAATTAATTAAAATAAAAGAGTTTATTTTAATTAAAGATTTTTTTTACATGGAATTGGATTCCATAATTAATTAAAATAAAGGAGTTTATTTTGATTAATAATTTTGATTAAAATAAAATAGTTTATTTTATTCAAAATTGGATAAATTAAAATAAAATAATTTTATTTTGATTTAAATTTGGATTAAAATAAAGGTGTTTATTTTGATTCAAAAAGATTTTATACTAACTAAATTTGCTTATTAAATGATATCAATATATATATTAAATGTTTATTATTCATAAGATGAATGTTATTTATTGATGCGTATGATGATGTGTATGATAATAAATGGGATTGATTATGGACTATCACCAATGTGATTGGATTTTATTTTAGTTGGATGTACGAATGTATGGGTTTTATTAAATGGGTCTCACAGATTGCCTCTTCTAATTTTTTTCGAATGTAAATTCTATCTCCCTCCTATGTATTTCTCCTCGATCACGATCAAGGTTTCTATTCATTTTAAAATAGTTGTGTAATAGGAATAGTTAGAATTAAATTTTGAAAAATTGGAGATCAAGGAGCAAGGAGCGCTTGAAGACTTGCGTTGTAATGGATCCCGGGTTTAAATGTAATAGTTATATTTAAATATTATTTCTTGCACCCCTGGGGTTGACCTTTTGGTTCAATTGGTGGCTCTAGTGAACCAAACTAGAATAAAAGTCCATAATCAATCCGTGTAGAATATAGTATTCTATATATGCATATACTTATACTATATATATTATATATTATACAAACATGCTTCGCATGTTCATTAATATATTGCGTATTTTATATATATATGTGTACTTGCGCTAAACAAGATGAGACAAATTTAATAACAAACCCCTCAATTTTTATATTAAGTCCTAAGCGTTCAAAGATATTTGGTATATCGAACGTCGCTTTCTAAAGCATGATAAAATTAATAGAGTATTAAATATTTAATATGAGTTTGTTGTGTCACCACAAGGAAAGTATTGAGTATTTAAGATGTTAATTTATCACATTTGATGCTTATAAAGAAAATTGAACAATATTGTTTTATCAGTGTCACCACAAGGATGATATTTTTCTTTTTGAATATATGGAGTGCTAGGTTCGACTTAACTTGGATAATTTTGATTCGGATGTGCCACCACTTGATCAAAATAATCTAAGAGGCGAAATACAAGGAGTTGCATAGTTGATGTAATTGACAAGAGTTGTCTACCTATTTATTTATATATAGTTTGTTTTGTCACCACAAGGCTATATACATTTGAAATGGGATCCTTATTCTCACTAAAGAAATCTTTAAATTAGATTTTGTCGAACTATATAAGTGAGGGTAATATAGTTTGAAGAAAATAGTGGGAGATACCAATTTAAAACAAGACCTAAATTATTTTGGTAATTAATAAAAGAATGTATGTTAAAATGTTGTTAATTACAAATTCATTTACGTAATTTTAAAATGTCTAAAATTACTATCATCGCAAAAGCATATTAGATGCTAAATTAACCGTAATCCAATTAAACGGATTGGTTAAGGATTTTGAGAATAGTTCATCATAGTTGAAAAGCTATCTTATGTCCTTAATACCTATCCCCGCAATGGTTGCGAGATAATGCCTCCGAGGAAGAGATTGCTACTTTTAGAAAGTGGCGAAGATGATGCACACTGCTCAACGATCATGCTCGCATCAATGAAAGTAACAAGCTTCGTCGACTGAAACTATGGATACTCTACTATATTCCTGCACATCTAGTAGTTGATGGTGAGGAAAGTAGGATCGATAGATATCGGATATCTAAGGAGCTCTTCCGATCTAGAATGGCCAATGGCACTATAAAGATGATAAAAAGTTCTTAACATAATCAATTTGATTGATCAATTAGACAACTGGTTTTGTCATGGATGGAGAGTTGAGTCAAAATTTGATCTTGCACTCACTCGCGGACTCTTTTTCATAATTGTTGTGAATTTTCATATGAACAAGCTAGATATCGCCTTCACCGATTTGCTTAACATGTTGAAAAATGTTGAGAGTCACTTTCCAACCAAGAAAGATCAAGTCTTCTTGGTAGGGGCCAAAGGATCTTCGAAAAGAAGAACGATTCAAAGAAGGTAAATAGAAAGGCATAAACAAAGGATAATAAGAAGAAAAGCGATACGGATAAGAAAGGAGTTTGCTTCCACCGCAATAAGCTCCTTGACACCGGAAAGAAATCTGCGAGAAGCATCTTGCAGAGGCTAACCAAAAGAAGCTTAGTGAAGTTTCTTTCATAATACAATTTTTTGTTCATGATTGAAATAAATTTTTCTTTAAGTCAAGGTTCTACTTGGGTATTGGTGTGAGACCCCGATTTTATCAATAAAGATTTAAATTTTGTTGAAATAATTTTTAATATTATGGTGTGAATTTAAGATAATATTATAGTTGTGGGTAGTATTTATAAATTTTGCAAAGTATGCAAGTGGTTATATTATATTCGATTGGTCTGGAATATATCTTGGTTTAGCAGGGAATATTCGCATAACTACCAATCATTGGTGGACCCCACAATGTAATTATTGTCGGATTGAGAAAACGACAAAAATATTTTATTGAAATAACGACGGAAGTTTTACCGTGGTTACTTGTTGAACTACTTTGGTAGTAAAAGTACAAAGAATACGTGTGGTTGCATAAGAAAGACACCAGATTGATTATCGATGCTTATGTGAGAAGTCACTCATTTGATTCCATTATCATCGATTAATAATATGAATTATTATAGCGATAATGACGCTTTTGTTTTATTCAGATTATTAACGTAATAAAATGTAAACATCTTTTATATAAAATAGAATACTTTATTAAAGTTATTCTATAAATAGAATATATTATATTTTATTATGTCATAGTGTTGCGTAGTGTTTTTTGCATAGTGTTTTGCGTAGTATTTGCATAGTAAAATGTTTTTATATAAATAGAATATATTATATTTTATTTAAAAGATTTTTCTTTAAATACGAACCGCCGATTAAAGTAAATCAATCTGGACCGTTCTCATGGATTAGTTACTATGCATTCCATTTTCCTATAAATAAAGCTCATTCCTTCATTATTTTCTTATTTAATTCATTGAAACTCTGTAGAGAGAAATTATAGAGAGAAGCTTTATAGAGAAAATTATAGAAAGAAGAAAGAGTATTCTGCTACTTCACTACTTCTATATTCAGCCTTTTTACGGTGAAGGGTGTTATTCTTTCTTCTTGAAGAGAAACTTCATTATTCCATTCACTATTATTCATTGGAATAACTCGTAAAAGTGGCATACCCTATACATAACTTCAGATACGCGCAGATACCCTATACTTGGTGAAATCTTTATGTTATTCCATTGCTTATTATTCTCATTGGAATAACTCAGATATATCTGCTTTATTCCTATACTTGGTGACATTCTTCTATTATTCATTTGAACATCCTCGTCTCGTGTGTTTTACACCGACCGGTTCCGCTTTTTATTATTCTGCTGGAACATCCTCACATCATGTTTTTACACCGACCGGTTCCGCTTTTTATCATTCTCATTGAATATCCTATCTGTGTTTTTACACCGATCCGGTTCCATCTTTTATTATTATTCTTTGAATATCCTGCTTGCGGTGAATTTCACCCGACTTCGTTCCGTTATTATTATTATGTTGAATAACTCGCCTATGCGAAGCACCGCATGCACGGTGATTTCTTTTGTTATTCCATTCTTTATTATACCCAAATTGGTTAAAACTTTGACTTCTATACTCCATGAAATTAGTAGAATATCCTTGATATTTGCGTTTCATCCAAAGATCTTTTCATGGAAATATTCTTCCGATCATTCTTGAATATTACTCTCTAAACAACAAAGATCACGTTGACAATTTGGACGTTAATAATTTATGGATTAAATAATTCTTGAACTTGTTTTATTGAATTATTATGTCATTGTCATCATCCTCATGTTATATTATGTTATCTTTGCTTACGTCATAGATTAACTTAGTATGATTATGACCGGGATCATTCCGTATAATCACGACTTGATATAAATGATGTGACTAAAGTCCTCGGCCTGTAAATGCAAAGTGATGGATAGTTTTTGGTATGATTATGACCAGGGGTGATTCGGTAGATAGTCACGACCATTGATAATTTGATGAAAATCCTTGACCGTGGTATACGAGGATGATTAGATGTGGTGGTTTATTTATTGTCGAGTCTCAAATGATAAAAATTGATGAAAACCTTTTTAAAACCTAAAAGATAGTAGACTTTATTTTCTACTTGACTTTTTAATGGATCGCATATTCCACCGCAGCTTAAACCGGTTGTCTATTGTATTTTATCGCTTTAACATCATTTGAAGGCTAATGATAATTTATTTTGCATTATCTTAGTCATAATATTTCTTCTTGGGCTAGTTGAGCTCACCCTTTCTTTCACCGTTTTCTTGAGAAATGAGAACATAGCCGGGACGAAGTCGGGGAACGGAGTAATGGTCCGAGGATAGCATTAGTAGTCCTCACTATTCTCGTGAAATAGTGTGATAATAGTTGTAATGAGGACTCCTTTTGAGTTTGTATAATATCTAGTAGATAATATTTGTATTCAAACTCACAGCTTATGTCGTATTATACACTACGCTTATATTAGTAAGTTGTATTTGAATTTATGTACCATGTATGTGGCGACCCAAGATGGATGACGATACCTAATTTTGGGGGCGTCACAACAGGTATCAAAGCTTAGGATATGATCCTCGCTAAGAGGTGAGAATAGAACTAGGAGGGAGAGACGGAAATTCCTTCGCTAGTATGACCTACCTAAGTTTATTTGGTATTTAATTGGTCGGTCCACGTGTATAGGGATAATATGTGATGTGTTAATTAACCCTTATTTTGTGGCGAGATTTGAAAATGGCATCCAAAATGTTGAGATAAGCATTGGAGCACGTGAGACCTGCTGATTCTCCACGATCAATAATCGTGACAATGTGCAACAGGATGGCGATAATCCTCCGTAATACAACAACACCGATCAATTGATGAACGACGAAGCGCTTAAAAGGTTTTAGAATTCATGCAACATCAAAGTAAAAGCGACTTCTGCTCAAAACGTAGGTGGAAACACGGAAAACTCTCTCAAGCGGTCACCGCTAAACAATTCAAGGAGTTGGGACCACCGAGTTTAAGGGAGAGCCAAAACCACTTCCGCGCGAAGCATGGATTAAGCAGATTACCAAGATATTTGATGTCTTGGGATGCTCCAGGAGCAAAAGGTTCCTTTTCCGCCTTTATGTCATGCGGCGGAGGCAGACATTCGGTGGGAATCCCAGAAACGTACTCAACTTCATTATCATCAAGATATCTTGGGAGAAGTTCCAGAGTCGTTCAACGACAAATACTTTCCCGAAAGTATTCGCCATACATGAAGGAGGTGGAGTTTATCAAGTTGAAACAAAACAATATGACCGTGTCGTAATACGAGGCAAAATTTGCGGAGTTATCACGATTCGTCCCCCACTTGGTGGATAATGAAGAGAGAATGGCGCGAATGTTTTTAGAGGTTTGAAGCCGGAGATACGTCAACATCTTATTTCTCATAAACCGTGTTTTTATTCGGATGTTGTAAATAGGGCTCGATTAGTGGAGCGCGATAACGAGTCAACGTAACTAAAAGAGAGCAAATTTAAAAAAATTATAATACCAAATGAAAGTAGTCATCGGGCGGTGACAACAAGCGTGGAGGGAATCAACAAAGCGATATGGTAACCACTTTGTGGTAATCAAAACAAAATAATAAGAATGGACATTTCAAGAAAAGGAGATTCAACAATGATGGAAAGACGCCAAGACCAAAGACTGTTGTTAAGGAAGGAGAAGGACCACCTATCATATGCTTCAAATGCGAGAGAGAGGACACATCATCCGAATCACGCCCATGCCATCCAAAGCATGTTATAATTGTGGAAGAGAAGGCCACTTAGCTCGATTTTGTCGCCATCAAGACGAATTCAACTAGGATGGAGGCACCAAAGGTCATCCCTGCATAAACCAGAGCCGTGTAGTTTAAGAGAGAGCGTTTTTTTTTTTCTCGTGACGAGGAACCCGAATAAAATTATCACGGGTAAGTTAATCGTAAGCTCAAGCAAAGTCTATACCTTATTAGATACTGGGTTCTACCCATTCTTTTATCTCTCTTGCTTTGCGTTCAACGCTTAAATTTGACTCAAGAAATTAGACTTTGATTTATCTATTGAAACTTCGTTGGGAGAAACCTTCGTTACCTCCAATCGCTTATTAATCTTGTTGTTTCAAATAAACACTTTCACGTTACTTCACCGATCTTATCTCTTGAAAATACTTGCCTTTGAGGTAATTTTTGAAAATAATTGATTAACTACTCGTTATTCTTTTTGTAAGGTTGTTAGCTTTCATATTCTAACCAACCTGTTATACTGAATTCAAAGTAACCAAATCCTAAAGTTAATCATCGTTATTTCAAGCTATAAGTAAAGAGCCCCGATCCTTTCGTTCTTGACTTCCTTGTGTGGAATGCACCGGCCGACTTTCTCAGAGGCGACGCCGTGGATCAAGATGGCAAGTTAATAGGTATCATTGTGAGGTGCTATCTCGTGTTAAGGGATAGAAGTCACAGCTTGGTATTAATGTGACGTACTATCCAAGTCTTGGACGAGAGTAATAGCTTTGAATGATATTTCTATCATTAATAAATTTCTTGGCGTATTCTTGAAGACTTCCTAGCCTACCCTAGAGCGTGAAATCGAATTTTGTATTGACCCCAAAGACAAAACCCATTTCTTAAACCCTCAAATATTTCTTCAACTAAAAGGATCTGCTTTACGTGGATTATGATGAAAGTCATAATAAAAGTATAGAACTAATAAAAATCATGGGTATATGAAGTATTAGTAAGTTTTATGATGAGTTATGTTGGTTAGTATGTGAAAACATGAAAGTTTCTTAGAAATCACAAAGAGTTGAAAATCGATTTTAGTGAAAAAAAGCGTAATATGAAATTCAATTAACCATATCTCCTGTTATATTTTTGAATTTTGAATGTGGTCAAGTCCTAGAGTTAGATCTATGAGTTACCTAACTAATCCAAGTGGAATTACTGGAAAAGGTGTTGTAGATTTTTGTGTGGACTGATTTTAGCAAAGGAGTGCAAAGCTGCAAAAAAAAAGCTTCTGCCATGATTTTAGAGAGGCTGTTTCGGCCACTTAAATTATGAGAAAAATTCTGGCCTTTTGGAACATGAAAGTATATGGTATAAAGTACCTCCTGTCCAAAAATGAGCTCATTCTCGACTTAAAATGAGCAAGTTATGACTATTTCAATATTTAGGTTTTTCCGATTTAAAAACGCTATAACCGAGTTCTATAACTCACGTGACCATGAAATTTAAACCTGAAGCTCACGTTAACATGTGTAAGGTCCTGCCAAGATTTGGGAATTTTTGGAGTTAAACTTGAGGTAGCTAATTTCTTAAGGAATTAAGTGGAAATTGATTTTAAAAAATAGTAAATGAATTTTAAAAATTCCAGAAAATATATTTTCATTATGGGACTATATTATGCTAAATCCAAGAAAAGAAATATTTTTGGGGCTGATTTGGTATTTTCATGAAAATAGTTTAGTTACTGAACATATGAGTTAAATATGTTATGTGAAGTAACAAAGTTGAAAATAGGATTTTATGGCTAGAGAATCCTATATAGAGTATATGCATATTTTTTGATGAGGATTTGATAATTGG
This sequence comes from Panax quinquefolius, assembly GCA_020205615.1. Lineage (NCBI taxonomy): Eukaryota > Viridiplantae > Streptophyta > Magnoliopsida > Apiales > Araliaceae > Panax > Panax quinquefolius. The sequence continues at coordinate 8,428,505 of CM035173.1, read as the reverse complement.
TGATGATATTTTATGAGTATGACATTTTGAATGATTAAATGCATTATATGGTAAAGCGTAAACAATTAAGATAAATTGTTTATAAATTTAAGAAGTGATTAAAATATTGTTATAATATTAATGATATTAGATTATGAGATTATTAAGTGATTGAAAACATGGGATATATTCTTGAATCTCGGATAAATTATATTATAAATGTTTAATATTTATCCTTTATCTCATTCGATTGATTCTTTATATCATTATCCTCATGCTTATATTATGTTGAAAGTCATCTCATGGCTCAGTAGATGGACTTGGTATGATTATGACTGTGGATTGTTCGGTATAATCATAATCAGTAAATGAATACACAATTATCTTTGGTCAGAGTGCATGGATAATTTGTGGTCGTGATATTAATGAATACACAATTATCTTTTGGTAGTAGTGCATGGATAATTTGTGGTCGTGATATCTTAATGAATACACAATTATCTTTGGTAGTAGTGCATGGATAATTTGTGGTCGTGATATTAATGAATACACAATTATCTTTGGTAGTAGTGCATGGATAATTTGTGGTGGATAATTTGTGGTCGGATATTAATGAATACACGATTATCTTTGTCGTAGTGTACGGATAATTCGTGGTCGTGATATTAATGAATATCCTCGGCCCAGTGTAGTGCGGGGATGATTCGATGATATGGATTAATTATTGAAATGAGTCTCAAAGAATGAAATATTAATTCATGGATGTGGTAAAAGTCATCCTCGTCAGTAGTGCATTGATAGACTTGGTATGATTATGACCACGGATTATTCGGTATATAATCATTACAGTAATTGAAAACGAAATATCCTTAGCCAAGAAGTGCATGGATAATTCATGGTTGTGATACTATTAAGTTTGAGTCTCAAAGATTATTGGTTTTATGTTTGTATATCTTTGGCTTCAGTAGTGCAAAGATGAATTGTTAATGAATATCTTTGGTAGGATTGCAAAAAAATGAATTTAATGTTTTCGACGGTAAAAGGTATTCAAGGTATCCTCACCTCTTTATCATATCGTGTATCGCATTCTAATTTCGAGGGCAAAATTCCATAAGGAGGGGAGATCAGAGACCCCAGATTTTATCAATAAAGATTTAAATTTTGTTGAAATAATTTTTAATATTATGGTGTGAATTTAAGATAATATTATAGTTGTGGGTAGTATTTATAAATTTTGCAAAGTATGCAAGTGGTTATATTATATTCGATTGGTGGGGAATATTCTTGTTTAGCATGGAATATTCGCATAACTACTCAATCATTGGTGGACCCCACAATGTAATTATTGTCGGATTGAGAAAACGACAAAAATATTTTATTGAAATAACTTGGCGGAAGTTTTACCGTAGTTCTTGTTGAACTACTCTCGGTAGTAAAAAGTACGATGAATACGTGTGGTCGCATAAGAAGACACCTGTATTGATTATCGATGCTTATGTGAGAAGTCACTCACTTTGATTCCATTATTGTCGATTAATAATATGAATTATTATAATGATAATGACGCTTTTGTTTTATTCGTATTATTAACGTAATAAAATGTAAACATCTTTTATATAAAATAGAATACTTTATTAAAGTTATTCTATAAATAGAATATATTATATTTTATTATGCATAGTGTCAGCATAGTGTTTTGCGTAGTGTTTTTGCATAAGTGTTTTTGCATAGTAAAATGTTTTTATATAAATAGAATATATTATATTTTATTTAAAAGATTTTTCTTTAAATATGGACCGTCGATTAAAGTAAATCAACTGGACCGCTTCATGGATTAGTTACTATGCATTCCATTTTCCTATAAATAGAAGCTCATTCCTTCATTATTTTCCTTATGAATTCATTGAAACTCTAGAGAGAAAATTATAGAGAGAAGCTATAGAGAGAAAATTATAGAAAGAAGAAGAGTATTCTCGCTACTTCACTACTTCTATATTCAGCCTTTTACTTGTAGTGGGTGTTATTCTTTTCTTCTTGAAGAGAACTTCATTATTCCATTCACTATTATTCTCATTGAATAACTCGTAAAAGTGGCATACCCTATCATAACCTCGTGATACGCCAGATACCCTATACTTGGTGAAATCCTTATGTTATTCCATTGCTTATTATTCTCATTGAATAACTCAGTATACGCTTTTACCCTATACTTGGTGACATTCTTCTATTATTCTCGTTGGAACATCCTGTCTCGTGTGTTTTACACCTACCGGTTCCGCTTTTATTATTCTCGTTGGAACTCCCCTGTCTGTGTGTTTTACACCGACCGGTTCCGCCTTTTATCATTCTGTTGGAATATCCTATCTGTGTGTTTTACACCGGATCCGGTTCCATCTTTATTATTCTGTTGAATATCCCGCTTGTGCGTGAATTTCACCGACCGGTTCCGTTATTATTATTATTATGTTGAATAACTCGCCTATGCGTACCGCATGCACGGTGATTTCTTTTGTTATTCCATTCTTTATTATACCCAAATTGGTTAAAACTTTGACTTCTATACTCCATGAAATTAGTAGAATATCCTCGATATTTGCGTTTCATCCAAAGATCTTTTCATGGAAATATTCTTCTCGATCATTCTTGAATTTTACTCTCTGAAACAAAGATCATGTTGACAATTTGACGTTAATAATTCATGGATTAAATAATTCTTGAACTTGTTTTATTGAATTATTATGTCATTGTCATCATCCTCATGTTATATTATGTTATCTTCGCTTACGCATACATAGATGAACTTAGTATGATTATGACCGTGGATCATTCTAAGATATAATCACGACTTGATATAAATGATGTGACTAAAGTCCTCGGTGGGCTGTAATGCAAATGATGGATAGTTTTTGGTATGATTATGACCAGGTGATTCTAAGATAGTCACGACCATTGATAATTTGATGAAAATCCTCGACCGTGGTACAGGATGATTAGATGTGGTGGTTTATTTATTAAGTCGAGTCTCAAATATAAAAATTGATGAAAACCTTTTAAAACCTAAAAGATAGTAGACTTTATTTTCTACTTGACTCTTTTAATGGATTGCTATTCACCGCACGCAGCTTAAACCGGGTTGTCTATTGTATTTTATCGCTTTAACATCAAGCCAAGGCTAATGATAATTTATTCGCATTATCTTAGTCATAATATTTCTTCTTGGGCTAGTTGAGCTCACCCTTTTTTTTCACCGTTTCTTCTTGAAATGAGAACATAGCCGGGACGACAGTCTGGGAACGGAAGTAATGGTCCGAGAGGATAGCATTAGTAGTCCTCACTATTCCGTGAAATAGTGTGATAATAGTTGTAATGAGGACTCCTTTTGAGTTTGTATAATATCTAGTAGATAATATTTGTATTCAAACTCACGCTTTATGTCGTATTATTGCATACCTACGCTTATATTAGTAAGTTGTATTTGAATTTATGTACCATGTATGTGGCGACCCAAGATGGGTGACGATACCTAATTTTGGGGCGTCCACAATTGGATACCGACTTTGGTTATCATAAATATAGATTTATGAAGGACCAAGCGAAGTAGTAGAAAGTTAAACAAAGATAAGTAATCCTATGTATGCGGAAATGTGACAAAGGTTGCAACATTAACCATAGAAACTTATAGTTTAGCAATGCCTACGCAAATCTATTAAGTCAATAAGTTGTTATCAGATTCCAGCTTCTTGTTAAAAAATATTATTTCCATTTTATTGTTGGACAATGAAATCTTTGGTATTATAATTAAGAACAATTGTTTGTTCTATTTATAATAATAATGTTTTGTATAGAATCGAATATTACTTAATAAATTTTGTATACTTGACTTACATGAAAATAATTTTGCATATTGAACAAATTAGTATAAGAAAAGGAGATGATCATTCAAAGAGTTGAATGTGTGTATTTTCTGAAATACAAGTGTGAATTATTTGAAAGGTTCAAAGAATTCAGAAGTGAAACAAATTGGCAAAGTATTAGGATTCTTTGATCGGATCAAGGAAGGAATATTTGTGCAAGAAGTTTCTAGATCATCTCAAATGGTTTTCTCATAATGGACACCTCTCGATACATAATAATTGATAGATGTATCTAAAAGGAAAAATCATACCTTGTTGAACATGGTACGATCCAAAATGATTTTACCGACATTCCAGTATCCTTCTAGGGTCATGTCCTAGAAATGGCTGCATATCTACGAAAAGGTAATCTCTAAATCCAGCCCAAGACTCCATAAAAGTTATGGACAGGGAGGATTCCTAATCTTAAGTATGTTAAGATAAGGGGTTGTCCAACTTATGTGAAACGGTTTCAAAAGGATAAGCTTGGGACAAGATTTGACAAGTGTCGATTTGTGGGACATCCTAAAGTAAGTTTAGGGTATATGTTCTATAATTCTACTTAGCAAAAGGTGTTTGTTGCGAAACACGCTTCCTTAAAAGATAAAGGTGTTTATCATTGAAGGGCTAGTGGGAGGATAATAGATCTTGAAGAGTTCAAGAACCACAAAACACTATAAGTCAAATAAGAGGAACCTATAGATAGACTGTTGTACCACAAACCGAATCGTAAATCGGATTAGTCTCAAAGATACCTAGGAGGTATGGATTCATCATGGATGATGATGATGAGGTACGCATCATAGAAGATGATGATCCAGAGTTACATACGATGAGGTAAGAGTTCTAGTGTGTACAAAAGAGTCAGTGGGAGCGTCTTGAAATTTCTAGTATTATATGTTGATATACTACGGATAAGGAATGACATACTAATGCTACAATCAGTAATGATAAAGTTGTCTAAACATTCCTCCATGAATGGTTTGGGAAGAGTATCATTATTGGGGATGCAAATCTATATAGATAGATTTAAAAGGATGTTCAACTTAACCCAAGGAACGTATATTCATTTGATGCTAAAGTCGTTTAGCATGGCAAACTCCAAGAGATGTCTCATGTCGATGAGCTATGGAGTGTATCTCTCTTAATAGTCCCCACAGACTCCTGAAAAGAGAGGTCGCATGAGTGACAATCATGCATGCAATGAAATGTACGAGATCTGATGTTGATCAGTCATCTTATGGAGAAGTTCACTATGAGTCGCTGAAAACATCTTAAAGTGCTTAACCTAAGACTAAGGATGTGATCATATTCATGGTGGGTCTTAATTAAAACCGGAGGGCTTAACAGGACTCAAGTTTTTCGGATAGACCAAGACGACGAAAAATCCACTTTAAGGTAAAGGGTTACCTCAACAAAGGGTGCAATGAATCGAAAGGTTCCAAACAAAGAAAAAGTTCTTTGGTTTAGTGATAAAGACAAAGTATATAGCTATAAATGAAGTCGCAAGTTAATTGTTTGGATTAAAGTTCATTACGTAACTAGGAATAGTTCTAAACATGTGTCGTGGGCACTTTCATTTGATTATTAGAATCATTGAAAGATGGGAAATCACTATAGAGATAGTGGACTCTCATGAACAACATTACATATCCATTAACTAAAGCTTATCCAATGTTAGGATAATCGCCACTTAGAGAAGAAGTGTATAAGATACCATGACGATCGACTTTAGTGCAAGTGGGAGATTGAAAGTAGTATGCACACAAGCCAATCATGTTTGATGATAAAGCATATACTTTGTAACAATCTTATTCATTTATTAATAAAAGGTATTAATTTATTAAAGGCTTTTAATTATCTACATGATCTTTGTTTTATAATATGTGATAAACCCATAGTTTTAAGCAATGCTTTTAGAATAATGATGATGATCATTCTAATGAGATCTAAATTCTTAGAAAGCTTAAAACTAAAATAGTTCCCAATCATTGGATTACTAAATCGGGGATTAGTGAATCCTGATAGCTTGGTACATACGCTGTCTTTTCATCGGATGAGGATGATTGATCTCATGATCATTTGTGTGGAGACACTAAAGCAAGTATGTAGGTGCTTATTAGAGAATAAGTTCATTTGAACGTGGCTCGCTAAGGAATACCTAATGGAGTTTTATTTGCTGTCAATAGAATTCTCGTGATGATAGTAGAAGTAATCCTTGGACTTGAGATCATCATAGTATCTTGTGTATGATGAGTTATACTTTGACTTATTCCTTAAGACCCTTAGGGTATATCAAAGGGTATGCTTGGGTATAATAAGTCGTATACGGAGATAATGTATGATCAATAAAGAATCTACCACTTCTAATAAAAGAAGAGAATGTCCTATGTGATTCGATAAATGACAACCCAAAGAGTCCTCGGGCTAAGGCGTAGTAATGAAATTAGAAAGGAGTTTCTAATTTGTATTATTTGGAGTCAGTGCATTTAAGGATCGAAATACATATAATTAAATAAAATAAGACTTGACAAAGAATTCCATGTCTTATATTTAATTGGGACATCAGATGGTGGAAGGATTGAATTGCATTTGGAACTATTTACTCAAAGGTTCTTTAATGATTAATGTTGAAATCTATATTATCCGGAAAGTCGTTGATCGCTAGGAGGCTTATCCCTATCAGAATAAATATTATTTATTTAAATAAATTAATTGTTTAATTTATTTATTTAAATAAGATTAGAATTGTTCTAATTGGTTTATTCACAACCTAGGTTTAATATGGAGAACCTAAAGGGTCACACCATAAAAGGAAGAATAATTATTTAAGAAGTTAATGGCATAATCGTAATAATATAGTTAAGTATATTTAATTTAATCTATGGTGATAGAATAAATTAAATAGCTTAATATTTATTATTTAATATTTTAGAAATATTAAATATAAATTAATAAGAGGAGTCTTATTAATATTATTACAATTATTATTATTTTAATTTCTAAAAGAGTTTAGGAATTAATTTAATATAAGTACTCTCATTTATTCCTAATTGGATTAGGAAGGAAAATTAGTTAAAGGAGTTTAATTAATTATCCCTAATAAGATTAGGGAGCTTAATTAATTAAAAAAATTTAATTAATTAAATAAATCCCAATTCCTTAATTGTTAAGGTTGGTTGCCCACATCTATAAGTAAGAGGAGTCTTATTATGGGTGGTGGGGGTTGTTGACTTTTTCAACATACGACATAATTCCAATATATTGGAGAGTACGCCCTTTTTCTATAGAGATAGGAAAAATTAGGGTTTGAGCCAATAACCCATCTTCTTGAATCTTTATTTTTCCTTGGTGGATCACCTCTAGAGGCCAAACACTTGGGTGGCTAACGTTGATCAAAGGAAGGAACCAAACCCGGTGAATTCAAGTTGAACGCGAAAAAGGTTTGAGGTGAACTTGTACTGAGGAAGCTCGGATCTTCAAGGGTATGTTTTTATTCATCTTTTTCGCTTAATTAATAATTATGCATAAAGGGTGATCCGGGTATATGGTTTGTAAATTTTTTTAAACTCGATTTTACACGCTTCCGCATTTTTATGCAATTTGATTCACATATATGTGATGTAAGACCTCAAATTTTAAATAAAAGGAATTTCCTTTATTTATTATTTTGAAATAGTAAGGGTTGATTTGATTAATGTGGATAGTTAAGGGTTAAATATGCAAATATTTCAAATTAAGCAAGTGGTTATAAAATATTCATTATCGCTTGGGAATATTCGTTTGGTCGTGGAATATTCGCATCGTCGGGAATATTATTTATTGGCACAAAAATGATGTGTGGGCCCCATAACTGAAAAGTGATTGGATGAAGAAAACGACAAATATAAGTTGTTTTTAAATAATTGGCGTAGTTGTTACCAAGTTAATCTTGTTGGAATACCCGGTGGTTAAAACACACTAATACGCGTTGTTGAACAAGAAGACTTGGTATTGCACCAATTATTGATTCTTACGTAAAAGCCACTACTCAATAATGGTTACGATAATTAATGCTCAAAGATTTTATTGAGTTAATAATTCTTTGCGTTGATATTTTATATTGTCATGTTGTTTCAATAATTGTCATGGTTACACTAAAAACTCATGTGATTCAATTTTCCGATGAAAGGGCTATTTATTATGAATTATTGAAGTTCAAGCTCAAAATAATTAATTTTGTAAGTTTTAATTATTTATTTTATGAAAAACATTTTTTATCATTTCTTTCTAGAAGGTGGCATGTGGAAATGCTAGGATCTGAATTCTAAGGTTGGCGTATGAATTTGATATATATATATATATATATATATATATATATATATTAATTTATTAAATTTTCTGCTTTTGGTGTTCTAAGCAATTTCCTATAAATAGGTGCTTAGGTTAGAATTGAAAATCACACCAAATCAAGTTTTCTCTATATATTATCGGCGTATTCTTGTGAGTATTTTGAGTATACTTTGAGTATTGCTATACTGCAAGTCCAAGTCATAGCCTATATCCTGTTTCAAATTTAGAAATCTTGATCTTTCGAGGTAAGGGATATTATTTTTTTCGTAATGATATTATTTCTTCAATATCATTATCTTTGAAATGTTGATCCAAGTTTTTATCAAATTTAGAACTTTTTCATGCTCGGGGTTACTTATTCATGGGTTACTATTCATGAGTTACTATTCACGAAGTTACTATTCATGAGTTACTTATTCACGAGTTACTATTCACGAGTACTATTCATGAAAGCGTGAAGATGTTTTTGTGGAATTTCTATCTTTTGGTGTTCTGAGTTACTTATTCACGATATCAAGACTATTCACGATATCTGACTATTCAATTCATAAAAAATAAAATTTCTTCTTTTGTCCAAAATATCTATTCGGATACTAACTCGATTGTATCCATGTTTTGATCATTCTTGAATTTTACACCACTATGATTATTTTGAGGTATTTTTGGGCGTGGATAAAACCAAGTACGAATCCTTAATCCTTAATCCTTGTCATTTTGTTTCAATCGGATTCGCTTTCTTTAAAATATTTTCATCATCCCGGCCTTAAATGATGATATTATTGAATATCTTTGGCCCAGTAAAGTAAAAGATGAATGATTTCAAGAATATCTTTGGCCTCAGTAGTGCAAAAGATGAAACAGTGTTGAGATGAACACGACCGATTGATTAATATCTTTGGCACAGTAGTGCAAAGATGAACAGTGTTTAAATGAACATGACCAATGATGAATATCTTTGGCTCAGAGTGCAAAGATGAATATTTGATTCCGATGTATATTGATTGATGTTACGAGGGATAAAATATTGATGATGGACCGTTAAATTCATAGATTATAGTAGATTTCATTCTCTACGTAACTCTTCTATGAATTATTATTTCATTCATGCGAATATTGATCCAAACTTGTTGTCTATTGTATTCTATCGATTTTCCTGTTGAAGACTAACGATAATTTGTTGTATATTATCTTAGTCATAATATTCTTTCTTCGGGCTAGTTGAGCTCACCCTTTTCCTTGTTGTTCCATTTTTTCTTCTCGTGAGGCGAGAATGTAGCGAGTACTAGTCGGGGGTATGGAATGAAGGTTCTAGAGAGAGTTGTTTAGTAGTCCTCACCATTTTGTAAAATAATGAATCAATAATTATGATGGGGATTTATTTGCATGTGGATATTGTCTGAAGACAATATTATATTTAAACTCATTATGATATATCAGTCGTATTTCACACGACATTTGTATTATTGAAGTTGTAGTTTGCTTTTTGTACCATGTATTTGGCGACTCAGAATGGGTGTTGTGTATACCTATTTTGGGGGCGTCACACATGAATATTACAAACCTAACAAAAACATGGAGTATCTGTTGACCCGACAAAGATTGAAGCAATCCAAAGTTGGGAACAACCAAAGTCGGCGACCGAAATGCATAGCTTTCTGTGCTTAGCTGGTTATTATCGGAGATTCGTGGAAGGATTTTCTCGAATCGCTACTCCGTTAACTCAGCTGACTCGGAAAGATGCAAAATTTGTATGGAGCGAGGAATGCGAGAAGGGTTTCCAAGAGCTCAAGAGGAGACTCATTTCAGCACCTATTTTGACAATACCATCTGGTTCGGATGGATTTGTTATCTACAGCGATGCTTCAGGCAAAGGGTTAGGATGTGTTCTCATTCAACATGGGAAAGTCATAGCCTATGCCTCGCGATAACTCAAAGAATATGAGAGGAATTATCCTACTCATGATCTGGAGTTGGCAGCAGTCGTTTTTACGTTGAAAATCTGGAGACACTACCTGTATAGGGAGAAAGTGGAGATTTATACGGATCATAAAAGCCTCAAATATTTATTTATCCAAAAGGAACTCAACATCGGGCAACGACGTTGGCTCGAGCTGTTGAAGGATTACGACCATAGCATTCAATATCATCATGGAAAAGCAAACGTTGTAGCTGACGCATTGAGTAGAAGATCGTATGCGAGTATGAGTGCAATATTGTTAAAACAGAGACCCATTTTGTACGACTTACAAAGGATGGAGATAGAGTTAAAGGCTCCAAGTACCCACGTGATGATGGCAAATATACGAGTAGAACCGACTTTAATCGATAAAGTTAAAGCTGCTCAAGCTACAGACCTGGAGCTGATGCGTATAAAAAAGAAAGTGCAAGAAGGTGCTATTCCGGAGGCAAGAATTGATGAAGAAGGAATACTTAGAGTGAACTCCAGACTTTACGTTCCTAACGATTTTGACTTGAAGCACAAAATCATGATGGAGGCACACAACACACCATTTGCAATCCATCTTGGGAGTACCAAAATGTATCACGATCTTCGACATACATTTTGGTGGAGCAATATGAAGAAAGAGATCGCGGAGTTTATCTCGAGGTGTTTAACTTGTCAACGTGTAAAGGCGGAGCATCAAGTGCCAAATGGTCCATTGCAACCACTTGAGATTTTGAAATGGAAGTGGGAACACATTACTATGAATTTCGTTACGGGTCTTCCCAAGGTTTCTCAAGGTATAGATGCGATTTGGGTTATTGTTAATTGATTAACCAAGTCAGCTCATTTCTTGCCAATACGTGAGACTTATTCCCTTGAACGTCTTAATATGTACGTAAATGAGATTATAAGATTGCATGGCATGCCAGTATCCATAGTTTCGGATCGTGACCCAAGATTTACTTCACAATTTTGGGTTAGCTTGTAGAAAGCTATGGACACGGATTTACGATTCAGTTCGGCATACCATCCTCAAACGGACGAACAATCAAAAAGGACTATTCAAACCCTTGAAGATCTATTAAGACTCTGTGTCCAAGATTTTAAAGGAAGTTGGGATAAGTACTTGTCACTGGTGGAATTCTAGTACAACAACAGTTATCAAGCAAGTATAGGCATGGCTCCATTCGAGGCGTTATATGGATGAAAGTGTCGTTCTCCAGTATGCTGGGACGAGGTGGGAGAAACAACCTTGTTGGGACCGGAATTAGTACGCATGACTACAGAAAAGATTCAAATGATCCGGCAACGTATAAAGACCTCATAAGATCGACAAAAGAGTTATGCTGATCTTCATCGAAAGGACGTAGAGTTTAATATTAGAGATCATGTACTGTTACGTATTGCTCCATGGAAGGGAGTTACAAGATTTGGGAAGAGAGGAAAGCTCAATCCACGATTTGTTGGTCCATTTGAGATTTTTGACCAAATAATAAATGTGGCCTATAGACTCGCATTACCTCCAAGTATGTCTCGTGTTCATAATATTTTTCACATATCTATGTTTCGTAAATATGTGAAAGACCCAAACCACATTATTGCGTTAGAACTGCATTTGAGATAGCCAAGAAGATTTAACATACGAGGAGGTACTCACAAGATATTGGATAGAAAAGAGCATATCCTACGAACAAAGGTAATACCACAAGTCAAGGTTTTGTGGAGGAACCATGCTATTGAGGAAATGACTTGGGAGTTGGAATTAGAAATAAAAGCGAGGTACCCTCACCTTTTTGAAACAACAGGTACGTACATCAATTTCGAGGACGAAATTTCATAAGGAGGGGAGGTTGTAAGACCCCGTCTTATTATGAATAAAAATTAAATTTTCTCTATTTATTATCTTGAAATAATAAGGAGTTAATTTGATATAATACTTTGGTTATGGGTGAAATGTGCAAATTTTACAAAATAAGCAAGTGGTTATAAAATATTCATTTTTTTGTCGGGGAATATTCGTTTGGTCGTGGAATATTCTTGTTGTCGGGGAATATTCGTACGACAAAAGTTAAATCCATTCGTGGGCCTCATAAATGTAATAACCGCTTGATGAAGAAAATAATAAGTTTGAGTTTTTATAAATAACGACGTAGTTGTTACTGTTAAGACCGCTGAAATACTTTTATGGTTAAATTATAAGTAATACGCTGCATTGGCACAAAGAAGAAGACATTACCAGATTGCATAAAGATTTTTGAATTATTAATTCTTACGTAAGAAGGCACTACTCAATAATTGTTACAGTAATTACATTTCAATATTTTATTTTATTGATTCAATAATTGCTACGTTGATATTTTATATTATTGTTGTTTCAATAATTGTCACTGCACAGTATTTCCCATTATCAGATCAATAATTTTTATTATTTGAATAATATTATTAGATAACATTATTGGCAATATCTAGAAAGTTCTGTCTAAGGAGAGGTTTGGTCACCTAATTGCGCGCCAGTAAGGAGAAATCCTTAATATAAAGCCCCTTCTTTCCTGAAAACGGCCTGGTTGTCATAATTGTGATTCTGTAATATTATTTGTGAATAATTAATTATTGATAAGAAAATATTTATTTGATGTGGATATAAATGATGGATTTATTTATTTTATGTGGTTATAATTGAAGGATTTAATGTTGAGGTATTTTATCAAGATTTTTTTTTGAATGGAGGTATTAAAAATCAAATCAAGATTTTTACGATATATCATGTGAGTTATAATTTTAATCCCAATTAGTTGGATCGTTGAGATTTTTGGATATGTTATACATATATAAGTTGAGTATATGTCCACAAATTTTGAACCGTTAAAAATGAACGTATGATTTGTTATAAATTTTAAGAGGTGACTGATTCGGAAATTAGGTTTATAATAATTTTGGTAAAAAATTCTAGAATTGAGTGGGCCCCACTTGTGGTTGGTGAAGAAATGTGCTGAATTTTATTTTAAATGTGGTGGGTGGCAATAGTGGCAAGTAAAGCCATCAGGTAGTAGGTCAAGTCTGCTTCGGCGTGCTAACATTTTTCTATAAATAGAGGGCTAAGTTAGAATTAAAAATCACACCAGAAACATAAGCTTTCTCTCTTTCTCTCTCTATATTATTGAGCGTATTTTGTGAGTATTTAGATACTTTTAGAGTTGTTGTTCAGTACAAGTTTCATTCAGCATCACTTCCGACCTTTCCTTCCGAAGTACTGATTCTTTGAGGTAAGGGATATTATTCTCTTCTTAAATGATATTATTTTCTTCAATATCATTATGTCGAAATATTGGTTTGAACTTTTTAATCAAATTTGGAACTTTTGTGTCGGGATTACTATTCACGTATACGGCACTATTCACGAATATGACACTATTCACCGAAAAATGAAATTTTCTCTTTTTCATCCCAGATGTCTTTTATGGTTACTATCTTCGATCAGATCCATGTTTTGATCTTTATTTTTGAATTCTACTTCACACTCGGGTTATTATGGAGTATTATTGAATTTGGATAAACCGAAATACTTAATCCTTAATATTTGTCCTTCGCCTTACTAGATTCGTTCTCTAAATATTTTTCATCATCCTCGCCTTTAATGGTGGTATTTGATGAATATCTTTGGCCAGTAGCAGCAAAGATGAATGATTACTGATGAATATCTTTGTCCCAGAAAGCAAAAGATGAACAGTGTATTGAGATGAACATGACCAATCGGTGATATAAATGAATATCTTTGGCCCAGTAGTGCAAAGATGTATATTGATTGATGTTACGAGGATAAAATATTGATGATGGACTTTTAAATTCATAGATGATAGTAGATTTCATTCTCTACTTAACTCTTCTAATGAATTATTATTTCATTGCAAATTGTTGATCTAAAACTTGTCATCGATTATATTCTATCGATTTTTCTCTCGTTGAAGACTAAGGATAATTTGTTGTAAATTATCTTAGTCATAATATTATTTATCGGGCTAGTTGAGCTCACTTTTCTTTTTGTTCCATTTTTCTTCTCAGGAAGCGAGAACATAGCGAGAACCATCGGGAATAGAGTGATGATCCTGCATAGTTGTTTTAATAAATTCCTCACTTTTTTGTAAAATAGTACATCAATAATTGTAATGAGGACTTTATTTGGGTGTTGATATTGTGACGCCCCCAATATTAGGTATACGTCACCCATCTTGGGTCGCCACTTACATGGTACATAAATTCAAATACAACTTACTAATATAACTATCGTGTACAATACGACATAAACTGTGAGTTTGAATACAAATATTGTCTACTAGATATTATACAAACTCAAAAGGAGTCCTCATTACAACTATTATCACACTATTTCACAGAATAGTGAGGACTACTAATGCTATCCTCCGGACCATTACTCCGTTCCCGACTCGTCCCAAATATATGTTCTCATTTCCTCAAGAGAACAATGAAAGAAAGGGGTGAGCTCAACTAGCCCAAAGAAGAAATATTATGACTAAGATAATGCGTAATAAATTATCATTAGCCTTCAAATGATGTTAAACCGATAAAATACAATAGACAACCAGTTAATCTGCAATGAAACATGCAATCCATTAAAAGAGTCAAGTAGAAAATAAAGTCTACTATCTTTTAGGTTTTAAAAGGTTTTTCATAAATTTTATCACTAAGACTCGCTTTAATGAATAAACCACAATATTTAATCGTCCCATGTACCACTTGGCCAAGGATTTTCATCAAATTATCAATGGTCATGACTATACCGAATCACCCCGGTCATAATCATACCAAAAACTATCTATCACCGCATTACAAAAGCCACCGAGGACTTTTATCACATCATTTATAACAAGCCATGATTATACCGAAATGATCCTCGGTCATAATCATACTAAGTTCATCTATGCACGTAAGCCAAAGATAACATAATATAACATGAGGATGATGACAATGACATAATAATTCAATAAAACAAGTTCAAGAATTATTTTATCCGGAATTAGTAACGCCCAAATTGTCAACAAGATACTTGTTTTGTGAGAGTAAAATTCAAGAATGATCGTAAGAATATTTCCATGAAAAGATATTTGGATGAAACGCAAATATCAAGGATATTCTACTAATTTCATGGAGTATGAAGTCAAAGTTTTAACTAACCGGGTATAATAAAGAATGGAATAACAAAGAAAATCACCACGCATGCGATACTTGGCATGTATAAAAAGTTATTCCAATGTAATAATAATAATGTAACTGTGTCGTGAAATTCACACCGGCGGGATGTTCCAATGAATAATAAAGATGGAACCCGCATCCTGTAAAACACACGAATAGGATATTCCAACGAGAATGATAAAGATTTTAACCAACCGTCCCGTGTAAAACACATGACGTACGAGGATGTTCCAAATGTAATAATAAAGATGAATAATAGAAGAATGTCACCAAGTATAGGGTAGTCCACAGATACAAAGTTATTCCAATGTAATAATAAAGAATGGAATAACAGAGGGATTTCACCAAGTATATAGGTACGTCACATATCAAAGTTATTCCAATGTAATAATAAAGAATGGAATAACAAAAGTTCTCTTTATGAATAAGAAAGAATAACACCCCTTACGCATACAACAAATAATACCTCTTCTTACCGTAAAAAGACACCGGATATCAAAGTAAAGAAGTACCGTAATACTCTTCTTCTTTCTCTCTATAGATATTCTCTCTATAGCTTCTCTCTATAATTTCGCTTCTCTGTAGTTTCAAAGAATTCGTAAGAAAATAATGAAGGAATGAGCTTCTATTTATAGGAAATAGAATGCATAGTAATTAATCCATGAGCGGTCCAGATTGATTTACTTTAATCTGACGGTCCATATTTAAAAGCAAAATCTTTTAAATAAAATATAATATATTCTATTTATATAAAAACATTTTACTATGCAAACATTATGCAACCGTGGACGCCCCCAAAATAGGTCCATTCCATCCAACCCATTCTCGAGTCGCCAAATACACGGTACGTAAATAACTACAACTTTATTATTACAACATATAAATCTGTGAGTTTAACTACGAGATATTGCCATCTGAGATAATATCCACACGCAAATAAACCCCATCATAATTATTGATACATTATTTTACAAAAATGGTGAGGACTACTAAACAACTCTCTCTAGAACCTTCATTCCATACCCCGACTAAGACTTCGCTATTTCTCGCCTCCCCGAGAAGAAAAAATGGAACAACAAGGAAAAGGGTGAGCTCAACTAGCCCAAGAAAGAATATTATGACTAAGATAATATACAACAAATTATCGTTAGTCTTCAACAGGAAAAATCAAATAGAATACAATAGACAACAAATTTTAAATCAATATTCGCAATGAAATAATAATTCATTAGAAGTGTTAAGTAGAGAATGCAAACTACTATCTTCTATATATGAATTTAAAAGTTCATCGTCGATATTTTATCCTTGTAACATCAATCAATATATATCCGAATCAAATATTCATCTTTGCACTACAGTGCCAAAGATATTCATCGATGGTCATGTTCATCTAAACACTGCTCATCTTTGCACTACTACCAAAGATATTAATCACCGGTCATGTTCATCTCAACACTGCTCATCTTTGCACTACGGGCCAAAGATATTCATCAAGAAATCATTCATCTTTGCACTACAGCCAAAGATATTCCATAATATCATCATTTAAGATCAAGATGATGAAAATATTTTTAAAGAAACGAATCCAAAGAAACAAAATGACAAGGATTAAGGATTAAGGATTCGTACTTTGTTTTATCCATGTCCAACAATACCTCAAAAATAATCATAGTGGTGTAAAATTCAAGAATGATCAAAACATGGATACAATCAAAGCTAGTATCCGTATTAGATATTTTGACGAAAAAGAAGAAATTTCTTTTTTCTATGAATAGTCTTAGATTCAGTGAATAAAGGTCGTATCACGAAATAATACCAGATAATCGTGAATAGTAACTCTGACACCAAAAGATAGAAATTTCACAAAAAACATCATCACGCTTCGTGAATAAGACTTTCGTGAATAAGAATTCCTGAATAAGAACTCATGAATAAGAACTCGTGAATAAGAAACTCATGAATAGTAACCCCATACATGAAAAAGTTTCAAATTTGATAAAAAGTTCCAACCAATATTTCAAAGATAATGATATTGAAGAAATAATATCATTTGAGAAGAAAATAACATCCCTTACCTCGAAAGACAAGATCTTCTAGTTGAAACACCTGATATAGGCTATGACTTGAACTTGCACCGTATAGCAATACTCAAAGTATACTCAAAATACTCACAAGAATACGCTTCGATAATATAGAGAGAAAACTTCATTTACGTGTGATTTTCAATTCTAACCTAAGACCCTATTTATAGAAATTGCTTAAACACCAAAGCGAAAAATCAATATAATAATATTATATATTAACAAAATTCATACACCCACATCTTGAATCTGAATTCAGCCACCATGCACATGTTTAATATGCCCACAACATATAAAAAACGTTTTTATTAATAAAAATAAATAAAACTTCCAAAAATCAATTATTTCAGAACTTCAGAACTTCAATAATTCATAATAAATAGCCATTTTATCATAAAATTCAAATCTCGCGACTTTTTATAGGAAATTCAATTCTCTACAACTTTGCAGAAGAAAATTTTTCCAAATTCTAAACAGAAATTGACCGAAATCCATATACGGATAATTTTACAGGCTATAATCAAATTTCAGTCAAGAAATGGGGTCCACCGACATGTTTAACATGTTTTAAACATTTATTGCAACAAAAATACTCTTCCTCCTCGTATACTCATATATCCCATATTCGTTGTAAAAATATCACCGTTAATATATTATTAAAATAATATATTTAAATGAATTATTTTATCAAAAAAAGATAAAATATTAATTTTCAACAATTGTCATTTTAAAAATTTCTCCATCTATATCCACATAAAATCAATATTTTCCTCATCATATAAATCAATAATTAATTATTCACAAATAATATTACGAGAATCACATTATCGACAACCAGTGCGCCTCCTGTGAAAGGGGCTTTCCAATAAGAATTTCTCCTTCTTGGCGCCGCAATTAGGTGACCAAACCTCTCCTTAGATGTAACTTTCTAGACATTGCTAATAATGTTATCTAATAATATTATTCAGATAATATGAATTATTGCTTCGATAATAAAAAATACCGTGTAATGACAATTATTAAAACAACAAAGAATATAAAATATCAACGCAACAATTATTGAATCAATAAAATAAAATATTGAATAAGAATTATCAGTAATAATTATCGAGTAAGGCCTTCTTACTTAAGAATCAATAATTGGTGCAATA
This sequence comes from Panax quinquefolius, assembly GCA_020205615.1. NCBI lineage: Eukaryota > Viridiplantae > Streptophyta > Magnoliopsida > Apiales > Araliaceae > Panax > Panax quinquefolius. The sequence goes on along the minus strand of CM035173.1, from coordinate 8,409,916 downwards.
CTGCAGCTACTTCAGACATAACAACGCCGTATTAGTGTGTTTTAACCACCGGTATTCCAACAAGATAATTCAGAATAACTACGCTAAGTTATTTATAAACAACTTATATTTGTTGTTTTCTTCATCCAATCGCTTTCAAGTTATGGGGCCCATAAAAAGACCGCATACCGTCAGCATTTAATATTCCCCGACAAAGATTTAATATTCCACGACTAAAACGAATATTCTCCGGCAATAATGAATATTTTATAACCACTGCTTATTCAAATATTTACAGTATTTTACCCATAACTATCCACATTAATCAAATCAACCCTTACTATTTCAAAATAATAAATAGAGGAAAATAAATTTCATTTATTAATAATTTGGGGTCTTACAAACAACACTATGCAAAACACTACGCAACACTATGCATAATAAAATATAATATATTCTATTTATGTAATAACTTTAATAAAGTATTCATTTTATATAAAAGATGTTTCGCTTTATTACGTTAATAATACGAATAAAACAAAACGCGTCATTATCGCTTATAATAATTCATATTATTAATCGATAATAATGGAATCAAACCGAGTGACTTCTCACATAAGCATCAATAATCAATACCGGTGTGTTACTATGTAACCACACGACATCGCATTTTTACTACCGAGTAGTTCAACAAGATCAACGGTAAAACTTCCGCCAAGTATTTCAATAAAATATTTTTGTCGTTTTCTCAATCCGACAATAATTACATTGTGGGATCCACCAATGATTGAGCTGGTTGTACGAATATTCCCCGCTAAATCGAATATTCCCCACCAATCGAATATAATATAACCACTTGCATACATACTTTGCAAAATTTATAAATACTACCCACAACTATAATATTATCTCAAATTCACACCATAATATTAAAAATTATTTCAACAAAATTTAAATCTTTATTGATAAAATCTGGGGTCTCACAATCTCCCTCCTTATGGAATTTCGCCTCGAAATTAGAATTACGTGCACTGATATGATAAAGAGGTGAGGATACCTTGAATACCTTTATTGTTAAAAATATTAAATTCATCTTCGTAATTCTACCAAAGATATTCATTAACAACTCATCTTTTTTGCTACAGCCAAAGATATACAACTCAAAACCAATAATGCCGAGACGCACTTAATAGTATCACGACCACGAATTATCCATGCACCAATCGCCAAGGATATTCGTGTTTTCAATCTGATTATGATTATACCGAATAATCCTCGGTCATAATCATACCAAGTCTATCAATGCACTACTACCAAAGATGACTTTTACCACATCCATGAATTAATATTTCATTATCGAGACTCACCAATAATTAATTCATATCATTGAATCATCCCCACTTACTACGTGCCAAGGATATTCATTAGTATCACGACCACGAATTATCCATGCACTACTACCAAAGATAATCGTGTATTCATTAAGATATCCGACCACAAATTATCGTGCACTACTACCAAAGATAATCGTGTATTCATTAAGATCACGATCACAAATTATCCATGCACTACTACCAAAGATAATCGTAGTATTCATTAGTATCACGACCACAAATTATCCATGCACTACTACCAAAGATAATTGTGTATTCATTAAGATATCACGACCACAAATTATCCATGACTACTACCAAAGATAATCGTGTATTCATTAGTATCACGACCACAAATTATCCATGCACTACTACCAAAGATAATCGTGTTTTCAATTACTATTATGATTATACCGAAAGCAATCCTCATTCATAATCATACCAAGTCCATCTATGCACTACAGCCATGACTTTCAACATAATATAAACATGAGGATAATGATATTAAGAATCAATCAAATGAGATAAAGGATAAATATTAAACATTTATAATATAATTTATCCAGATTCAAGAATATCCCCATGTTATCAATCACTTAATAATCTCATAATCTAATATCATTAATATTATAATAATATTTTAATCACTTCTTAAATTTATAAACAATTTATCTCAATTGTTTACGCTTTTACCATATAATGCATTTAATCATTCAAAATGCCATACTCATAAGATATCATCACCAATTATCAAATCACTCATCAAAAAAAATATGCATATACTCTATATAGGATTCTCTAGCCATAAAATCCTATTTTCAACTTTCATATTTCACATAACATATTTAACTCATATGTTCAGAATTAAACTATTTTCATGAAAAATACCAAATCAGTCCCAAAAATATTTCTTTTCTGGGATTTAGCATAATATAGTCCCATAATGAAAATATATTTTTCTCGAATTTTAAAATTCATTTACTATTTTTCAAAATCAATTTCTAATTAATTTCTTAAGAAATTAGCTACCTCAAGTTTAACTCCAAAATTCCCAAATCTTGGCAGGACCTTACACATGTTAACGTGAGCTTCCAATTTAAATTTCATGGTCATCTGAGTTATAGAACTCCGGTTATAGCGTTTTTTAAAAACCTAAATATTGAAATAGTCATAACTTGCTCATTTTAAGTCGAATGAGCTCATTTTTGGACAGGAGGTACTTTATACCATATACCTTCATGTCCCAAAAGACCAGAATTTTTCTCATAATTTAAGTGGCCGAAACAGCCCCTCTAAAATCATGGCAAGCAACTTTTTTGGGTTTTGCAGCTTTGCACTCCTTTGCTAAAATCAGTCCACACAAAAATCTACAACACCTTTTCCAGAATTCCACTTGGATTAGTTAGGTAACTCATAGATCTAACTCTAGGACTTCACCACACTCAAAAATTCAAAATATAATAAGAGATTTGGTCAATTGAATTTCATGTTACGCTTTTCACCAAAATCGATTTTCAACTCTTTGTGATTTCTAAGAAACTCTCATGTTTTCACATACTAACCAACATAACTCATCATAAAACTTACTAATACTTCATATACCCATGATTTTCATCAGTTTCTATACTTTTATTATGACTTTCATCATAATCCACGTAAATGCATCCTTTTAGTTGAAGAAATATTTGAGGGTTTAAGAAATGGGTTTGTATCTTTGGGGTCAATACTGAAATTCGATTTCACGCCTAAGTAGGCTAAGAAGTCTTCAAGAATACACCAGAAATTTATTAGTAATAGAAATATCATTCAAAACTGCGACTCTCATCCAAGACTTGGATAAGACGTCACATTGATACCAACTGTGACTTCTATCCCTTAACCTAGATAAAGACCTCACAATGATACTTATAAACTTGCCATCTTCATTCACGATGTCGCCTACTAAAGCTTTGGCTTGGTGCATTCCACACAAGGAAGTCAACAACGAAAGGTTCGGGGCTCTTTACTTATGGCTTGATATGACAATAATTGACTTTAGTAGTTTGGTTACTTGAATTCGCATAACAAAGTTGGTTATGAATATAAAAGCTAACAACCTTACGAAAAGCATGATGAGTAGTTAACCAATTGATTCCTAAAATCACATCAAAGGCAAGTATTTTCAAAAAGATAAGATCGACAGGTAACGTGAAAGTGTTTATTTGAATCAAACAAGATTTAAAATTAGTAGCGGTAACGAAGGCTCCTACTAACGAAGTTTCAACCAATAAGTCAAAGTCTAACTTCTCCGGAGTCAAATTTAAACGTTGAACGCAAGCAAGAGATATAAAATAATGGGTAGAACCAGATCTTATAAGGTATAGACTTCGCAATTTATAATTAACTAACCCGCTAACTTCGTTCTTTACTACACGCTGAGAAGTCATGAAAAATGCACTTCCTAAAACCAACGACTTTGTTTTGTCCATATCCACCTTTGGTGCCACCGTCCCAAATAGACTTGACTTTGGTGCACAACAAAATTGAGCTAAATGACCTTCTCTTCTTGCAATTTCCACTTCTATTATCTTTGCCATGATTACCACCAAGTGGTTACCATTCTTAGCATGATAATTTCCCCCACGATGGTTATCATTGTTCGATAATCATTGCCACCACCAAGATGATTATTATCGTGTTGTTAGTCGTTACCTTTTGTTTGAAATGAATCAACACTCTCATGTGCTTCATTCTTATCTCAAATTTTCGGATGTCATTCTCAAACACCGTCACAAAAACAAGGGTTAATTAACATATCACATATTATCCCTATACTCTACGATGACCAATTAAATACCAAATAAATTTAGGTAGGTCATACTAGTGAAGGAATTCCCGCCTCTCCTCCTAGTTCTTATCTCACATCTCAACCAGGATCATCCCTAAGCTCGATACCAACCGCGACGCCCCTAAAATTAGGTATCGTCGTACCCATCTTGGGTCGCCACTTACATGGTACATAAATTCAAATACTGACTTACTAATATAACTGTTGTGTATGCAATCGACATAAAGCGTGAGTTTGAATACAAATATTGTCTACTAGATATTATACAAACTCAAAAAGAGTCCTCATTACAACTATTATCACACTATTTCACGTAATAGTGAGGACTACTAATGCTATCCTCTCGACCATTACTCGCTCCTCGACTAAGCCCGTCCCAAATATGTTCTCATTTCACGAAGAAACAATGAAAGAGAAAGGGTGAGCTCAACTAGCCCAAAGAAGAAATATTATGACTAAGATAATGCGTAATAAATTATCATTAGCCTTCATAGTGTTAAACCGATAAAATACAATAGACAACCAATTTAATCAATGAAACACATACGATCCATTAAAAGAGTCAAGTAGAAAATAAAGTCTACTATCTTTTAGGTTTTAAAAGGTTTTCATAAATTTTTATCACTAAGACTCAGGTTTAATGAATAAACCACAATATTTAATCATCCTGTACCACGGTCAAGGATTTTCATCAAATTATCAATGGTCATGACTATACCGAATCACCCCCGGTCATAATCATACCAAAAACTATCTATCAACGCATTACAGACCCACCGAGGACTTTTATCACATCATTTATAACAAGCCATGATTATACTTAATGATCCTCGGTCATAATCATACTAAGTTCATCTACGCACGTAAGCGAAAGATAACATAATATAACATGAGGATGATGACAATGACATAATAATTCAATAAAACAAGTTCAAGAATTATTTTATCCAGAAATTAAGTAACGTCCAAATTGTCAACAAGATCTTGCTTTTGTAGAGTAAAATTCAAGAATGATCGTAAGAATATTTCCATGAAAGATATCTTTGGATGAAACGCAAATATCAAGGATATTCTACTAATTTCATGGAGTATAAGTCAAAGTTTTAACTAACCGGGTATAATAAAGAATGGAATAACAAAGAAAATCACCACGCATGCGATACTTCAAGACAGAAAAGTTATTCCAACGTAATAATAATAATGAACTGTGTCAAAAATTCACACAAGCGGGATATTCCAACAGTAATAATAAAGATGGAACCGGATCCGGTGTAAAACACACGATAGGATATTTCAACGAGAATGACAAAGACGGAACCAGTCCGTGTAAAACACACGCATGTGATGTTCCAATGTATTAATAAAGATGTAATAATAGAAGAATGTCACCAAGTATAGGGTAGTCCACAGATACAAAGTTATTCCAATGAATAATAAAGAATGGAATAATGAGGGATTTCACCAAGTATAGGGTATCTGCGTGATACAAAGTTATTCCAATGAATAATAAAGAATGGAATAACGAAGTTCTCTTTATGAATAAGAAAGAATAACACTTTACGGCACAACAAATAATACCTCACCTAGTAAAAGATACTTGGATATCAAAGTAGTGAAGTACGTATACTCTTCTTCTTTCTCTCTATAGATTTTCTCTCTATACTTCTCTCTATAATTTCTCTCTCAGAGTTTCAAAGAATTCGTAAGAAAATAATGAAGGAATGAGCTTCTATTTATAGGAAAATAGAATGCATAGTAATTAATCCATGAACTATCCATATTGATTTACTTTAATCGACGGTCCATATTTAAAGCAAAAATCTTTTAAATAAAATATAATATATTCTATTTATATAAAAATATTTTACTATGCAAGTGAGACCCCGATTTTATCAATAAAGATTTAAATTTTGTCAAAATAATTTTTAATATTATGGTGTGAATTTGAGATAATATTATAGTTGTGGGTAGTATTTATAAATTTTGCAAAGTATGCAAGTGGTTATATTATATTCGATTGGCCTGGGAATATTCTTGCTTAGCAGGAATATTCGTATAACTACCAATCATCAGGACCCCACAATGTAATTATCATTTGATCGAGAAAACGACAAAAATATTTTATCAAATAACTATTAAGTTTTACCGTGGTTACCGCTGAACTACTCTTAGAGTAAAAAGTACAAAGAATAAGTGTGGTTGCATAAGAGCATTACCTGTATTGATTATCGATGCTTATGTGAGAAGTCACCATTTTGATTCCATTATCACGATTAATAATATGAATTATTATAATGATAATGACGCTTTTGTTTTATTCAGATTATTAACGTAATAAAATGTAAACATCTTTTTATATAAAATAGAATACTTTATTAAAGTTATTCTATAAATGTAATATATTATATTTTATTACGATAGTGTTGCGTATAAATTTTTTTATAAGTATTTTTGCATAAGATTGCATAAAGGTTTGCATAGTAAAATGTTTTTATATAAATAGAATATATTATATTTTATTTAAAAGATTTTTCTTTAAATATGGACCGCAGATTAAAGTAAATCAATCTGACCGCTCATGGATTAGTTACTACGCATTCCATTTTCCTATAAATAAGCTCATTCCTTCATTATTTTCTTACTTAATTCATCAAACTCTGAGAGAGAAATTATTATAGAGAAGCTATATAAAAAAAATTATAGAAAGAAGAAGAGTATTCTCTACTACTTCACTACTTCTATATTCAGCCTCTTTTACTAGTAGTGGTGTTATTCTTTCTTCTCGAAGAGAACTTCATTATTCCATTCACTATTATTCTCGTTGAATAACTCGTAAAAGTGGCATACCCTATACATAACCTCGAGATACGCCAGATACCCTATACTTGGTGAAATCCTTTATGTTATTCCATTGCTTATTATTCTCGCTGGAATAACTCAGTGATACGCCATTTTACCCTATACTTGGTGACATTCTTCTATTATTCTATTGAACATCCTCGTCTGTGTTTTTACACCTGACCGGGTTCCGCTTTTTTATTATTCTTCGTTGGAACATCCTCGTCATGTGTTTTACACCGGACCGGTTCCGCTTTTTATCATTCTCGCTGAATATCCTATCTCGTGTTTTACACCGGATCCGGTTCCATCTTTATTATTCTGGTTGAACATCCCGCTTGCAGGTGAATTTCACCGACCGTTCCGTTATTATTATTATTCTCGTTGAATAACTCGTCTATGCGCGGCACCGCATGCACGGTGATTTCTTTTGTTATTCCATTCTTTATTATACCCAAATTGGTTAAAACTTTGACTTCTATACTCCATGAAATTAGTAGAATATCCTCGATATTTGCAAGTTTCATCCAAAGATCTTTTCATGGAAATATTCTTCCGATCATTCTTGAATTTTACTCTCACGAAACAAGATCATGTCGATAATTTGACGTTAATAATTCATGGATTAAATAATTCTTGAACTTGTTTTATTGAATTATTATGTCATCATCATCATCCTCATGTTATATTATGTTATCTTCGCTTACGCAAGATAGATGAACTTAGTATGATTATGACTGTGGATCATTCTAAGATAATCACGACTTGATATAAATGATGTGACAAAAGTCCTCAAAGGGCCAGAATGCAAAGTGATGGATAGTTTTTGGTATGATTATGACCAGGGTGATTCTTAAGATAGTCACTTACCATCGATAATTTGATGAAAATCCTCGACCGTGGTACGTGGATGATTAGATGTGGTGGTTTATTTATTGTCGAGTCTCAAATGATAAAAATTGATGAAAACCTTTTAAAACCTAAAAGATAGTAGACTTTATTCTCTACTTGACTCTTTTTAATGGATCGCTTATTCCGCGCAGCTTAAACCGGTTGTCTATCAGTATTTTATCGCTTAACATCGTTGAAGGCTAATGATAATTTATTCTCGCATTATCTTAGTCATAATATTTCTTCGGGGGCTAGTTGAGCTCACCTTTTCTTTCACCGTTTTCTTCGTGAAATGAGAACATAGCCGGGACGAGCCTGGGAACAAAGTAATGGTCCGTAGGATAAGATTAGTAGTCCTCACTATTCTCGCGAAATAAAGGTGATAATAGTTGTAATGAGGACTCCTTTTCGAGGTCAGATAATATCTAGTAGACAATATTTGTATTCAAACTCACGCTTTATGTCGATTGCATACCTTACGCTTATATTAGTAAGTCAGATTTGAATTTATGTACCATGTAAGTGGCGACCCAAGACGGGTGACGATACCTAATTTTGGGGGCCACAGCATGGTATCGTGAGCCATAAGTGTGAAAGAGCCCCGAGCCTCTCACCGGTGACTTCGTTGATGGGGAATGCACCGCCGCATTCTCCGTAGGGGCCGCCGCCTTTTCTAAGGCAAGTGACAGTACCAATGTGAGGTGTCACACAAGTTGGTGTCCAGAGTCACGGTTGGTATCGTAGCTAGGATACGATCCTGCTAAGATGTGAGAAAAGTACTAGAGGGAGAGACGGAAATACTTCGCTAGTATGACCTACCTAAATTTATTTGGTATTTAATTGGCTCACGTAGTATAGGATAATATTTGATATATTAATTAACCCTCGTGTTGTGGCAAAGTTTGAAATGGCAAATTAAAATATTCACAATGGAGTGAATGTGACCATCAGACACCTTTAATCACTAATCGTGTTAATGCAAAGGTCGACGAGGAACAAATTAGAGATATCCACGTAGTGAATGAAGAACTAATTGTTGCACCTTTAGCTAGTTGCAGAGGTAGCAAATGAAAGTGAGGAAGAAGAGAAGAAGAGAAGAAGAGGAACCCGAGGAGAATTGGTTAAAGAAATTTATGATCAAAACTTAGAATTACAAAATCGTGTTCGTGAGCTGTAAGAACAAAGTTGAAGAACGGCAAACTATCGTGGAACAAAGGGATACAACAATTCAAAATTGGGTTACCCGATATGTGATGCTCGAACAAAATCACGCTTTGGCAGGTGTAAGATATTAAAGTTGAATCGAGAATTTAAAAATCAAAGATCACCTAAAAGAAGAAACAACCGAACGAAGGAGAATAGGCGATGCATGGGTAAAAGTCGCACAACGCGTTGATAGTGTAGAAAAGACGTCCGATCCAATAAAGCCAAAATAGATGAAATGGACTTTGCTTTTGGAAGAATTGAGAATTTAACATCGAATTCTAATTACCTCAATGTATAGCGGCCAACCCGAATTCGATATGGATCGAGAATAATGATTCAAATAATGGATCGTGAATGTGAAGAAGCACTTAAGGGTGGAATGTACCCTATAGTAAAGTCAAACTCAGTAATTTAAGCGAGAGCGCTTACGAGAAACCGAACGGGTTATTACGTAAGTTAATTATAAATTAATGCTAAGTCTATACTTTATTCAATACAAATTCTACCCACTTTTTTATTTCACCTAGTTGTGTTCAACGCTTAAATTTGACTCAAGAAGTTAAACTTTGACTTATCGGTTGAAACTTCGCTAAGAGGAGCCTTCATTATCGCTTACTATTTTTAAATCTTGTTGATTCAAATAAACATTTTCACGCTACTTCGTCGATCTTATCTTTTTGAAAATACTTGCCTTTGATGTGATTTTTAGGAATCAATTGGTTAGCTAATCATCATGCTTTTTCGTAAGGTTGTTAGCTTTTATATTCATAACCAACCTCATATACTTAATTCAAAGTAACCAAATCCTAAAGTTAATCACCAAGTTATATCGCTCATAAGAAAGAGTCCCAACCTTTCGTTGTTGACTTCCTTGTGTGGAATGCACCGCGCCTTACTTTTTTCCAGAGCGACGACGCCGAATCAAGATGGCAAGTTGATTGGTATCATTGTGAGGTGCTATCCAGTTAAGGGATAAGTCACAGCTGGTATTAATCATGACGACTATCCAAGTCTTGACGAGAGTAATAGCTTTGAATGATATTTCTATCATTAATAAATTTCTTGACGATTCTTGAAGACTTCCTAGCCTACCCTAGAGCGTGAAATCGAATTTTGTATCGACCCCAAAGATAAAACCCATTTCTTAAACCCTCAAATATTTCTTCAACTAAAATGAATAGCTTTATGTGGTTTATGATGAAAGTCATAATAAAAGCATTGTACTAATGAAAATCATGGGTATTCGTGGTATTAGTAAGTTTTATGATGAGTTATGTTGGTTAGTATGTAAAAAACATGAAAGTTTCTTAAAAATCACAAAGAGTTGAAAATCGATTTTAGTGAAAAACGAATATGAAATTAAATTGACCATATCTCCTATTATATTTTGAATTTTTGAATGTGGTCAAGTCCTAGAGTTAGATCTATGAGTTACCTAACTAATCCAAGTGGAATTACTGGAAAAGGTGTTGTAGATTTTGTGTGGGACTGATTTTAGCAAAGGAGTGAAAAGCTGCAAAAACCTAAAAAGCTTCTGCCATGATTTTAGAGAGGCTGTTTCGGCCACTTAAATTATGAGAAAATTCTGGCCTTTTGGGACATGAAAGTATATGGTATAAAGTACCTCCTGTCCAAAAATGAGCTCATTCTCGACTTAAAATGAGCAAGTTATGACTATTTCAATATTTAGGTTTTTCCGACGGTAAAATGCTATAACCGGAGTTCTATAACTCCGATGACCATGAAATTTAAACTGAAGCTCACGTTAACATGTGTAAGGTCCTGCCAAGATTTGGGAATTTTGAGTTAAACTTGAGGTAGCTAATTTCTTAAGGAATTAATTGGAAATTGATTTTTAAAATAGTAAATAAATTTTAAAAATTCCGAGAAAAATATATTTTCATTATGGGACTATATTATGCTAAATCCCAGAAAAGAAATATTTTTGGGGCTGATTTGGTATTTTCATGAAAATAGTTTAGTTACTAACATATGAGTTAAATATGTTATGTGAAGTAACAAAGTTGAAAATAGGATTTTATGGCTAGAGAATCCTATATAGAGTATATGCATATTTTTTTGATGAGGATTTGATAATTGGTGATGATATCTTATAGAGTATGACATTTTGAATGATTAAATGCATTATATGGTAAAGTGTAAAACAATTAAGATAAATTGTTTATAAATTTAAGAAGTGATTAAAATATTGTTATAATATTAATGTTATTAGATTATGAGATTATTAAATGATTGATAACATGGGGATATTCTTGAATCTCGGATAAATTATATTATAAATGTTTAATATTTATCCTTTATCTCATTCGATTGATTCTTTATATCATTATCCTCATGTTTATATTACGCTGAAAGTCATCTCGCGACCAGTAGTGTATAGATGAACTTGGTATGATTATGACCACGGATTATTCGGTATAATCATAACCAGTAAATGAATACACAATTATCTTCGTCAGTAGTGCATGGATAATTTGTGGTCGTGATACTAATGAATATCCTCGCCTCAGTAGTGCGTGGATGATTCGATGATGTGGATTAATTATCGAAATGAGTCTCAAAGAATGAAATATTAATTCATGGATGTGTTCAAAGTCATCTGTGGCTTACGTGCATAGATGGACTTGGTATGATTATGACTGTGGATTGTTCGCATATAATCATAACCAGTAATTGAAAACACAATTATCTTCGGCAGTAGTGCATGGATAATTTGTGGTCGTGATACTAATGAATATCCTCGGCCCAGTAGTGGGATGATTCGATGATGTGGATTAATTATCGAAATGAGTCTCAAAGAATGAAATATTAATTCATGGATGTGTTCAAAGTCATCCGTGGCTTACGCATAGCATAGATGGACTTGGTATGATTACGACTGTGGATTGTTCTAAGATAATCATAACCAGAATTGAAAACACAATTATCTTTGCCGTAGTAGTGCATGGATAATTTGTGGTCGTGATACTAATGAATATCCTCGCCCGTAGAAAGGTGGGATGATTCGATGATGTGGATTAATTATCGAAATGAGTCTCAAAGAATGAAATATTAATTCATGGATGTGTTCAAAGTCATCCGCGGCTTACGCAGCATAGATGGACTTGGTATGATTATGACCGTGGATTGTTCGGTATAATCATAATCAGAATTGAAAACACAATTATCTTCGTCAGAAGTGCATGGATAATTTGTGGTCGTGATACTAATGAATATCCTCGCCCGTAGTGCGGGGATGATTCGATGATGTGGATTAATTATCGAATGAGTCTCTCAAGAATGAAATATTAATTCATGGATGTGTTCAAAGTCATCCGTGGCTTACGTAATAGATGGACTTGGTATGATTATGACTGTGATTGTTCAAGTATAATCATAATCAGAATTGAAAACACAATTATCTTCGGCCGTAGAGTGCATGGATAATTTGTGGTCGTGATACTAATGAATATCCTCGGCCCGTAGTGCGTGGATGATTCGATGATGTGGATTAATTATCGAAATGAGTCTCAAAGAATAAAATATTAATTCATGGATGCGCTCAAAGTCATCTCGGGCTTACGCGTGCATAGATGGACTTGGTATGATTACGACTGTGGATTGTTCTTGCAGATAATCATAACCAGATTGAAAACACGAATATCCTTAGCCAAGAAGTGTATGGATAATTCATGGTTGTGATACTATTAAGTCGAGTCTCAAAGATTATTGGTTTTACAACAGATATCTTTTGCCTCAGAATGCAGCAAAGATGAATTGTTAATGAATATCTTCGCCTGGATTGCAAAAATGAATTTAATGTTTTCAACGATAAAGGTATTCAAGGTATCCCACCTCTTTATCATATCAGTATCGCACTCTAATTTCGAGGGCTTAAATTCCATAAGGAGGGAGATTTCATGTGAGAGACCCCAGATTTTATCAATAAAGATTTAAATTTTGTCAAAATAATTTTTAATATTATGGTGTGAATTTGAGATAATATTATAGTTGTGGGTAGTATTTATAAATTTTGCAAAGTATGCAAGTGGTTATATTATATTCGATTGGCCTGGGAATATTCGGCTTAGCAGGAATATTCGCATAACTACCAATCATCAAAGTGGACCCCATAATGTAATTATTGCATTTGATCGAGAAAACGACAAAAATATTTTATCAAAATAACTACGGAAGTTTTACCGTGGTTACCGCTGAACTACCTTGGTAGTAAAAAAGTACAAGAATAAGTGTGGTCGCATAAGAAGACACTCCAGATTGATTATCGATGCTTATGTGAGAAGTCACCATTTGATTCCATTATCACGATTAATAATATGAATTATTATAATGATAATGACGCTTTTTTTATTCAGATTATTAACGTAATAAAATGTAAACATCTTTTATATAAAATAGAATACTTTATTAAAGTTATTCTATAAATGTAATATATTATATTTTATTACGCATAGTGTCGCATAGTGTTTTCAGATATATATTTTGCATAAGATTGCATAGTGTTTGCATAGTAAAATGTTTTTATATAAATAGAATATATTATATTTTATTTAAAAGATTTTTTTTAAATATGGACCGCCGATTAAAGTAAATCAATCTGACCGCTCATGGATTAGTTACTACGCATTCCATTTTCCTATAAATAAGCTCATTCCTTCATTATTTTCTTTACTTAATTCATCAAAACTCTAGAGAGAAAATTATGAGAGAAGCTATAAAGAGAAAATTATAGAAAAAAGAAGAGTATTCTCGCTACTTCACTACTTCTATATTCAGCTTTTACTAGTAGGGTGTTATTCTTTCTTCGAAGAGAACTTCATTATTCCATTCACTATTATTCTTGCTTGAATAACTCGTAAAAGTGGCATACCCTATACATAACCTCGTATACGCCAGACACCCTATACTTGGTGAAATCCTTATGTTATTCCATCGCTTATTATTCTCATTGAATAACTCAGATACGCTGCTTACCCTATACTTGGTGACATTCTTCTATTATTCTCATTGGAACATCCTGCTCACAGTGTTGTTTTACACCGACCGGTTCCGCTTTTTATTATTCTTCTTGAACATCCTCGTCATGTTGTGTTTTACACCCGACCGGGTTCCGCCTTTTATCATTCTCGCTGAATATCCTATCCGTGTTTTTACACCGATCCGGTTTCCATCTTTATTATTCTCGTTGAACATCCTGCTTGCAGAATTTCACCCGACCGTTCCGTTATTATTATTCTGCTTGAATAACTCGCCTATGCGGCACCGCATGCACGGTGATTTCTTTTGTTATTCCATTCTTTATTATACCCAAATGGTTAAAACTTTGACTTCTATACTCCATGAAATTAGTAGAATATCCTCGATATTTGCTTTCATCCAAAGATCTTTTCATGGAAATATTCTTCCGATCATTCTTGAATTTTACTCACGAAACAATATCATGTCGACAATTTGACGTTAATAATTCATGGATTAAATAATTCTTGAACTTGTTTTATTGAATTATTATGTCATTGTCATCATCCTCATGTTATATTATGTTATCTTTGCTTACGCAAGATAGATGAACTTAGTATGATTATGACCAGGATCATTCTCGGATAATCACGACTTGATATAAATGATGTGACAAAAGTCCTCAAAGGGCTGTAATGCAGTTGATGGATAGTTTTGGTATGATTATGACCAGGGGTGATTCTAAGATAGTCACGACCATTGATAATTTGATGAAAATCCTCGACCGCGGTACGTGGATGATTAGATGTGGTGGTTTATTTATTGTCGAGTCTCAAATGATAAAAATTGATGAAAACTTTTAAAACCTAAAAGATAGTAGACTTTATTCTCTACTTGACTTTTTTAATGGATTGCTTATTCCGCCGCAGCTTAAACCGGTTGTTTATTGTATTTTATCGCTTTAACATCGCTTGAAGGCTAATGATAATTTATTCTCGCATTATCTTAGTCATAATATTTCTTCGGGCTAGTTGAGCTCACCTTTTCTTTCACCGTTTCTTCGTGAAATGAGAACATAGCCGGACGAAGCCTGGGAACAAAGTAATGGTCCGTGAGGATAAGATTAGTAGTCCTCACTATTCTCGCTAAATAAGTGTGATAATAGATGTAATGAGGACTCTTTTGAGGTTGTATAATATCTAGTAGACAATATTTGTATTCAAACTCACGCTTTATGTCGATTGTATACCTACGCTTATATTAGTAAGTTGTATTTGAATTTATGTACCATGTAAGTGGCGCACCCAAGATGGGTGACGATACCTAATTTTGGGGGCGCCACACTATGCAAAACACTATGCAACACTATGCATAATAAAATATAATATATTCTATTAATAGAATAACTTTAATAAAGTATTCGCTTAAAGATGTTTCGCTTTTATTACGTTAATAATACGAAAAAACAAAACGTCATTATCGCTATAATAATTCATATTATTAATCGACAATAATGGAATCAAACCGAGTGACTTCTCACATAAGCATCAATAATCAATACCGTGTGCTACTACGCAACCACACGTATTCATCGTACTTTTACTACCGAGTAGTAGTTCAACAAGATCAACCAGAAAACTTCCGCCAAGTTATTTCAATAAAATATTTTTGTCGTTTTCTCAATCCTACAATAATTCTGTTGTGGGATCCACCAATGTATGAGTCGTTGTACGAATATTCCCTGCTAAATCGAATATTCCCCGACCAATCGAATATAATATAACCACTTGCATACTTTGCAAAATTTAAAAATACTACCCACAACTATAATATTATCTCAAATTCACACCATAATATTAAAAATTATTTCGACAAAATTTAAATCTTTATTGATAAAATCTGGGGTCTCACAGATATTGTCTAGAAGACAATATTTGTATTAAAACTCACAGTATGTGTTGTCGTATTTTGCACAACAATTGTATTAATAAAGTTGTAGTTGTTTTTCTGTACCATGTATTTGGCGACTCAGAATGGGTGATGTATACCTATTTTGGGGGCGTCACAAAAATTATCTTCGTCTTGGATGAGAAGAGAAAATTAGAACTACAATTATGATTATGAGTTATTCACATGAATGTGAACATGATCTGTTGATTAATGTTACAGGGTTAAAGCATTGTTGGTGGACTTTTAACATGGAGAAGATAATAGACTTTATGGTCTATTCGACTCTTCTAATGGATTGCTTGCGTTCAAGCAACTATGGTTGAAAAGTTTTATCATCTACCACATGTTCTAAATCTCCGATTTATTATCGATGAAGGCTATTGATAATTTAATTATCTTTAGTCATGATATTCTTTCTTTCAATTAGTTGTGCTCACCCTTTTGCTTCACAATTTCTTACAGGTAATAAGAGTATAGGCTTGGGTCGAAGCGGGGATAACAAGGAATAGAATCGGTGGTCTATAGTCACGTTGAGGTTCTCCCTAAATAGTATGGAAATAATTTTATTGAGAACTTTAGATAAGTGTGTCGTATTGTATATGTCATTTGATATTTAATTTTGGTGAACCGAATAGGGTGAGACAAACCCAACTTTGGAAGGGTGTTTTGTCACTATCATACGAGATGTCTAATGACCTATGAGTTATCATAAGACAGGGATGTGCACATTCACTTGCTGAGTATATCTACGAGCACTACCTATATGATCTTGGAGTTTATTTGAAATATAATTTTCAACTAGAGACAGTGGAGATAGTTATATGTCAAGAGAAGACTCACCATTGGAAGGAACATGATTGTAATCTTCTCATTTTTCTTTGGGGTCTATCGGGTCAACCAAGGATAATTCTGTGGGCATATGATATCTATCATAACCTAGACGCATGGCCTCCCATGTACGAAAGTTTTCTTGAGCACTTCCCAAATATTTTAATTTCTAAAACAGTTATTGACTGTACCTTTATGTAAGGTGTCGTTGGGACATGAGTCACAGTTGGTATATATTTGTATCAAAACTCACAGTATATGTGTGGCAGTATTTTGCACGACAATTGTAGTAATAAAGTTGTAGTTGTTTTCTGTACCATGTATTTGGCGACTCAGAATAGGTTGGATGGATTGGACCTATTTTGGGGGCGTCACATCTAACGTCCACAATATTAAAGTGCGGACTAGATCTTTAAGTTCCATTATTAAAAATGACGTCGTCCGACTGTCGCTTCATAATCCCAACGTCCGCAGTATTAAGTTGCGGAAAGGGAACTATAACAGATGGACATTTTGGTCATCCGTTCCGTCCGCAGTATTAAAGTGTGGAATACTAAAAACTAAACTGCAAACGGGGTCTTTAGAAAATTGCTCAATCTTCGGACAGAGGGTCGCGATGTGTTGTAAGCTTAGGGGTTGAAAGGGACAGTTAATGACTTCCTACAGTTTCAAGTGTTATCCCCTCTTCCATTTCAAGTCTAGGGGTTTCACATGTTTCTAGATACGTTATAAATTATTCAGGTATCCCCTCACCAAATCATCATAGTAATTGAATGGATTTACCTAATATAAGCCTCAAATCATAGAGCTTCTGGAATAAAAAGGAGCTTCATGGCTACAGATCATGTTGGTCATCAAGCATTAATGATTGGGGCCACAAATTAACATTCCTGAAACTTCCCTCGCCTCCTCTAATTTTACATTCTTGAAAAATGCATGCGAGTCTGTCAAAAAATAAAGTTTTCTGTTTTGTTTTTTATCAATGTTCCAGAGTGCTTGAAGGTGACTTATTGAATTTACAGAAGCTTTAAAATGATGGTGGTTACAAATTAACATAATCCATTTAAACCTCCTATAATTTCCTTATGTATGCTTGTTGACAACGTATACAACTTGCCAATAATAATCAGTAACTTAATTTTTTTCTTGATTAGTGATTCATTTCTTATTTCTTAGTTGTCACAGGTAGCAAGTGTGAGGAGCAACTTAATACATATGTGAAGTGTGAAGAGACACTTTTGACTGGACTGACATACATGATCAAGTGTGAGGTGGTTCGTGGTTTTCATTTTGATTTGAAAAGGTATTGTGCTTGTATTTCTGAGAGCTGAGGTGAGCATTCTGGGTAGATCTTACCTAAATTTATATGCAGCCATTAGCTTTGTAATGGTCATTTTTTGTAGCTAAGAAGCTTATGATGAATTCATGAATATTAACATTTGGAGTCATACATTTCCTTTTGATCCTTCCAAAGGTTGTATAGCAAAAATTTGCCCTTTTCATCATTGGTCTTCTTTGGTATTTCACGATATGTCGTGAAATAAGTGTCATTTAGTTGTTCATTTTTATCTTTTATCTAGTATGGTATTATCTAATGGTATTATCTAATGAAGTATTTCCCCTAGGCCTATTCTTTGTAACTCAATGATCCTGCATCGTTTTTCTAAGTTTAAAGTATTTTTGTAAGAGCCCAATTTTTATGAATAAAGATGAATTTTTTATAATAATTATTTTTGAATGAATTTGATATAATGTTATAGTTGTGGGTAATATTTAGAAATTTTACAAAGTACGCAAGTTGTTTATAATATTCGATTGGTGGCGAATATTCGCTTTTAACAGGAATATTCGTATGCGACGCACAAATATTAATGGACCCCACAACGGAATTATTGTTTTGATTGAAAAACAATAAAAAATATTTTATGAAAATAACTACGAAAGTTTTACTGTTAACTATTGAAACACCTAGTTAAAAAAGATAAGAATACGCGCGTTAGTTGCGTAGTAGCACACGACATTGATTATTGATGCTTACGTGAAAGTCACTCGGTTTTGTTCAATTATTGCTTGAAGAATTCTTTGCGATAAGATCTCACATTATTTGATTCAATTATTGTCAATATTTTATATATTATTAAATCAATAATTGAGATAACAAAGTTGTTAATATTATTATTTGCATTATTAACGATGTCTAGAAATTCTGCGAATGAGAGGTTTGGTCACCTAATTGCGCGCCAATAAGGAAAAATCCTTATTGAAAAGCCCCCTCTTTTCTGTGAACGACCTGGTCGATTAATAGTGTGAATTATGATAATGATGATGAAGTTTTATTTTATTAGTATTATTATATTAATGTAATAAAGGAGAAAAACTTTTTATATAAAACAGAATACTTTTATAAAGTTTTTCGTTTTAATAGGCTAATAGTAAAATCTTTTTATATAAAACAGAATATGTGAGACCCCAAATTTTATCAATAAAGATTTAAATTTTGTCAAAATAATTTTTAATATTATGGTGTGAATTTGAGATAATATTATAGTTGTAGGTAGTATTTATAAATTTTGCAAAGTATGCAAGTAGTTATATTATATTCGATTGGTTCTGGGAATATTAGGTTTAGCGGGAATATTCGATAACTACTCAATCATTGGTGGACCCTATTAATGTAATTATTCATTTCTGATCGAGAAAACGACAAAAATATTTTATTGAAATAACGGCGGAAGTTTTACCGTGGTTACTTGTTGAACTACTTTGTAGAAGAAAAGTAAAAGAATACGATGTCATGTGGTTGCATAAGAAAGACACCGGTATTGATTATCGATGCTTATGTGAGAAGTCACTCGGTTTGATTCCATTATTATCGATTAATAATATGAATTATTATAATGATAATGACGCTTTTTTTTTATTCGTATTATTAACGTAATAAAACGTAAACATCTTTTATATAAAATAGAATACTTTATTAAAGTTATTCTATAAATAGAATATATTATATTTTATTATGCATAGTGTTGCATAAGATTTTGCATAGTATTGCATAAGATTTGCATAGTAAAATGTTTTTATATAAATAGAATATATGATATTTTATTTAAAAGATTTTTCTTTAAATATGGACCGCCGATTAAAGTAAATCAATCTGGACCGTTCATGGATTAGTTACTTATGCATTCCATTTTCCTATAAATAAGCTCATTCCTTCATTATTTTCTTACGAATTCATTGAAACTCTGTAGAGAGAAATTATAGAGAAGTTTATAGAGAGAAAATTATAGAAAGAAGAAGAGTATTCTCGCTACTTCACTACTTCTATATTCATTTTTTACTGTAGTGGTGTTATTCTTTCTTCTTCAAGAGAACTTCATTATTCCATTCATTATCATTCATTGGAATAACTCGTAAAAGTGGCATACCCTATACATAACTCAGATACACGGCAGATACCCTATACTTGGTGAAATCCTTATGTTATTCCATTGCTTATTATTCTGCTGGAATAACTTTGTATACGCTGTTTACCTATATACTTGGTGACATTCTTCTATTATTCTCATTGGAACATCCATGTCTGTGTGTTTTACACCTACTGGTTCCGCTTTTATTATTCTGTTGGAACATCCGCTCATGTGTTTTACACCGACCGGTTCCGCTCTTTATCATTCTTCATTGAATATCCTATCTCATGTGTTTTACACCCGGATCCGGTTCCATCTTTATTATTCTGTTGAACATCCATGCTTGTGTGAATTTCACCCACCGTTCCGTTATTATTATTCTCGCTGGAATAACTTTTATCTATCATGCAATCACCGCATGCATGGTGATTTCTTTTGTTATTCCATTCTTTATTATACCCAAATTGGTTAAAACTTTGACTTCTATACTCCATGAAATTAGTAGAATATCCTTGATATTTGCGCTTCATCCAAAGATATCTTTTCATGGAAATATTCTTCCGATCATTCTTGAATTTTACTCTACGAAAAAAGATCATGTTGATAATCTGAGACGTTAATAATTCATGGATTAAATAATTCTTGAACTTGTTTTATTGAATTACTATGTCATTGTCATCATCCTCACGTTATATTATGTTATCTTTGGCTTACGTGCATAGATGAACTCGATATGATTATGACTAGGGATCATTCGGTATAATCACGACTTGATATAAATGATGTGACAAAAGTCCTCGGGCTCTGTAATGCAAATGATGGATAGTTTTGGTATGATTATGACCAGGGGTGATTCGGTATAGTCATGACCATTGATAATTTGATGAAAATCCTTGACCGTGGTACGGGGATGATTAGATGTGGTGGTTTATTTATTAAAAATTTGAGTCTCGTGATAAAAATTGATGAAAACTTTTTAAACCTAAAAGATAGTAGACTTTATTCTCTACTCGACTCTTTTAATGGATTGCTTATTCACGCAGCTTAAACCGGTTGTTCATTGTATTTTATCGCTTTAACAACGTTGAAGGCTAATGATAATTTTATTTGCATTATCTTAGTCATAATATTTCTTCATCAAGATTGAGCTCACCCTTTCTTTCATCCTTTCTCTCTGAAATGAGAACATAGGCGGGACGAGTCTGAAACGAAAGTAATGGTCCGTAGGATAGCTTTAGTAGTCCTCACTATTCGCGAAATAGTGTGATAATAGTTGTAATGAGGACTCCTTTTGAGTTTGTATAATATCTAGTAGACAATATTTGTATTCAAACTCACGCTTTATGTCGTATTGTACACTACTATTTATATTAGTAAGTTGTATTTGAATTTATGTACCATGTAAGTGGCGACCCAAGATGGGTGATGTATACCTAATTTTGGGGCGTCACGGTTGGTATCGAGCTTAGGATATGATCCCCAGCTAAGATGTGAGAAAAGTACTAGGAGGGAGAGACGTGGAATACCTTTTCGCAAGTATGACCTACCTAAATTTATTTGGTATTTAATTGGTCAATTAGTATAGGGATAATATTTAATATATTAATTAACCCTCGTGTTGTGGCGGTGTTTGAAATGGCAAATTTGAAAATATTCACAATGGAGTGAATGTGACCGTTGTGACACCTTTAATCACTAGTCGTTAATGCGAAGGTCGATTTGAGGAACAAATTAGAGATATCCACGTAGTGAATGAAGAACTAATTGTTGCACCTTTAGCTAGTTGCAGAGGTAGCGGTGAGAGAGAGGAAGAAGAGGAAGAAGAGGAACCCGAGGAGAATTGGTTAAAAGAAATTTATGATCAAAACTTAGAATTACAAAATCGTGTTCGTGAGCTAGAAGAACAAAGTTAAAGAACTAAGAAACGGTCGTGGAACAAAGGGATACAACAATTCAAAATTGGGTTACCCGATATGTGATGCTCGAACAAAATCACGCTTTGGCGCGGTGTAAGATATTAAAGTTGGAATCGAGAATTTAAAAATCAAAGATCAAATAAAAAGAAGAAACAACTTAACGCAGGAGAATAGGCGATGCATGGGTAAAAGTTTTGCATGTAACGCCGATGATAGTGTAGAAAAGACGTCCGATCCAATAAAGCCAAAATAGATGAAATGGACTTTGCTTTTTGACAAAGAATTGGGAGAACCCAACATCGAATTCTAATTACCACATGCATAGCGGTCAACCCGAATTCGATATGGATCGAGAATAATGATTCAAATCATGGATCGTGAAATGTGAAGAAGCACTTAAGGGTGGAATGTACCCTATAGTAAAGTCAAACTCAATAATTTAAGCGAGGCGTTTATCGAGAAAACCCTAACGGTTATTACGGGTAAGTTAATTATAAATTAATGCGAAGTCTATACTTTATTCAATACAAGTTCTACCCACTCTTTTATTTCACCTAGTTGTGTCAACGTTTAAATTTGACTCCGAAGAAGTTAAACTTTGACTTATTGGTTGAAACTTCGTTAGTAGGAGCCTTCGTTACCACTACTATTTTTAAATCTTGTTGATTCAAATAAACATTTTCACGTTACCTGTCGATCTTATCTTTTTGAAAATACTTGCCTTTGATGTGATTTTAGGAATCAATTGGTTAGCTACTCATCATGCTTTTCGTAAGGTTGTTAGCTTTTATATTTATAACAACCCTGTTAAACGAATTCAAAGTAACCAAATCCTAAAGTTAATCACTGTTATATCAAGCCATAAGTAAAGAGCCCCGAACCTTTCGTTGTTGACTTCCTTGTGTGGAATGCACCGGGCCGGACTTTTCTCAGTAGGCGACGTCGTGAATGAAGATGGCAAGTTTATAGGTATCATTGTGAGATGCTATCTAGGTTAAGGTATAGAAGTCACAGGTTGGTATCAATGTGACATACTATCCAAGTCTTGGATGAGAGTCACAGCTTTTGAATGATATTTCTATTATTAATAAATTTCTGGCGTATTCTTGAAGACTTCTTAGCCTACTTAGAACGTGAAATCAATTTCAGTATTGACCCCAAAGATAAAACCCATTTCTTAAACCCTCAAATATTTCTTCAACTAAAATGAACAGCTTTACGTGGTTTATGATGAAAGTCATAATAAAAGCATAGGACTGATGAAAATCATGGGTATATGAAGTATTAGTAAGTTTTATGATGAGTTATGTTGGTTAGTATGTGAAAATATGAAAGTTTCTTAGAAATCACAAAGAGTTGAAAATCAGATTTTGGTGAAAAACGTAACATGAAATTCAATTGACCATATCTCCTATTATATTTTGAATTTTTGAGTGTGGTCAAGTCCTAGAGTTAGATCTACGAGTTACCTAACTAATCCAAGTGGAATTACTGGAAAAGGTGTTGTATATTTTTGTGTGGACTGATTTTAGCAAAGGAGGCCAAAGCTGTAAATTTTGAAAATGCTACTGCCCAGAAACTTTAAGGGGCTGTTTCGGCCACTTAAATTATGAGAAAAATTTTGGCCTTTTGGGACATGAAAGTATATGGTATAAAGTACCCCCTGTCCAAAAATGAGCTCATTCTGACTTAAAATGAGCAAGTTATGACTATTTCAATATTTAGGTTTTTCCGACGAAAAATGCTATAACCGGAGTTCTATAACTTCGATGACCATGAAATTTAAACTAGAAGCTCAGGTTAACATATGTAAGGTCCTGCCAAGATTTGGGAATTTTTGGAGTTAAACTTGAGGTAGCTAATTTCTTAAGGAATTAATTAGAAATTGATTTTTGAAAAATAGTAAATGAATTTTAAAAATTCCGAGAAAAATATATTTTCATCATGGGACTATATTATGCTAAATCCCAGAAAAGAAATATTTTTGGGACTGATTTGGTATTTTCATTAAAATAGTTTAATTACTGAACATATGAGTTAAATATGTTATGTGAAGTAACAAAGTTGAAAATAGGATTTTATGGCTAGAGAATCCTATATAGAGTATATGCATATTTTTGAGAGATTTGATAATTGGTGATGATATCTTATGAGTATGGCATTTTGAATGATTAAATGCATTATATGGTAAAAGCGTAAACAATTAAGATAAATTGTTTATAAATTTAAGAAGTGATTAAAATATTGTTATAATATTAATGATATTAGATTATGAAATTATTAAGTGATTGATAACATGGGGATATTCTTGAATCCTGGATAAATTATATTATAAATGTTTAATATTTATCCTTTATCTCATTTGATTGATTCTTTATATCATTATCCTCATGTTTATATTATGTTGAAAGTCATCTCGTGGCTCAGTAGTGCATAGATGGACTTGGTATGATTATGACCGTGGATTGTTCTAAGATAATCATAACCTTAATTGAAAACACAATTATCTTTGGTAGTAGTGCATGAATAATTTGTGGTCGTGATACTTAATGAATACACAATTATCTTTGGTCGTAGTGCATGGATAATTTGTGGTCGCGATACTTAATGAATACACAATTATCTTTGGTAGTAGTGCATGGATAATTTGTGGTCGTGATACTAATGAATACACAATTATCTTTGGTCGTAGTGCATGGATAATTTGTGGTCGTGATACTAATGAATACACAATTATCTTTGGTAGTAGTATGGGATAATTTGTGGTCGTGATACTTAATGAATACACAATTATCTTTGGTAGTAGTGCATGGATAATTTGTGGTCGTGATACTAATGAATACACAATTATCTTTGGCCATAGTGCATGGATAATTTGTGGTCGTGATACTAATGAATACACAATTATCTTTGGTAGTAGTGCATGGATAATTTGTGGTCGTGATATCTTAATGAATACACAATTATCTTTGGTAGTAGTGCATGGATAATTTGTGGTCGTGATACTAATGAATACACAATTATCTTTGGTAGTAGTGCATGGATAATTTGTGGTCGTGATACTAAATGAATACACGATTATCTTTGGTAGTAGTGCATGGATAATTCGTGGTCGTGATACTAATGAATATCCTCGGCCCGTAGAGCGGTGGATGATTCGATGATATGGATTAATTATTGAAATGAGTCTCAAAGAATGAAATATTAATTCATGGATGTGGTAAAAAGTCATCTTTGGTCAAGTGCATTGATAGACTTGGTATGATTATGACCACGATTATTCGGTATAATCATGACCGTAATTGAAAACAAGAATATCCTTAGCCAATAATAGTGCATGAATAATTCATGGTTGTGATACTATTAAGTTTGAGTCTCAAAGATTATTGGTTTTATGCTTATATATCTTTGGCCAGTAGTGCAAAAGATGAATTGTTAATAAATATCTTTGGCCTCAGAGTGCAAAGATGAATTGTTAATGAATATCTTTGGTGGGATTACAAAGATGAATTTAATGTTTTCAACGATAAAGGTATTCAAGGTATCCTCACCTCTTTATCATACCAGCATCGCATTCCCAATTTCGAGGGCTTAAATTCCATAAGGAGGGAGATTGTGAGACCCCAAATTTTATCAATAAAGATTTAAATTTTGTCAAAATAATTTTTAATATTATGGTGTGAATTTGAGATAATATTATAGTTGTGGGTAGTATTTATAAATTTTGCAAAGTATGCAAGTAGTTATATTATATTCGATTGGTTCGGGAATATTCTTGCTTTAGCGAGAAATATTCGTATAACTACTCAATCATTGGTGGACCCCACAATGTAATTATTGTCGGATTGAGAAAAAACGACAAAAATATTTTATTGAAATAACGGCGGAAGTTTTACCGTGGTTCTTGTTGAACTACTCTAGTAGTAAAAGTACAATGAATACGTGTGGTCGCATAAGTAGCACACACAGTATTGATTATCGATGCTTATGTGAGAAGTCACTCATTTGATTCCATTATTATCGATTAATAATATGAATTATTATAAATGATAATGACGCTTTTGTTTTATTCAGTATTATTAACGTAATAAAATGTAAACATCTTTTATATAAAATAGAATACTTTATTAAAGTTATTCTATAAATAGAATATATTATATTTTATTATGCATAGTGTTGCGTAGTGTTTTGCATAGTATTGCATAGTATTTGCGATAGTAAAATGTTTTTATATAAATAGAATATATTATATTTTATTTAAAAGATTTTTCTTTAAATATGGACCGTCGATTAAAGTAAATCAATCTGACCGCTCATGGATTAGTTACTATGCATTCCATTTTCCTATAAATGAAGCTCATTCCTTCATTATTTTCTTACGAATTCATTGAAACTCTGAGAGAGAAATTATAGAGAGAAACTATAGAGAAAAATTATAGAAAGAAGAAAGAGTATTCGCTACTTCACTACTTCTATATTCAGGTTCTTTTTACGGTAGAGGGTGTTATTCTTTCTTCTTGAAGAGAACTTCATTATTCCATTCATTATCATTCTGTTGGAATAACTCGTAAAAGTGGCATACCCTATACATAACCTTGTGATCTGCGGCATACCCCTATACTTGGTGAAATCCTTTATGTTATTCCATTACTTATTATTCTCATTGGAATAACTCAGATACGCTGTTTACCATACTATACTTGGTGACATTCTTCTATTATTACATTTGGAACATCCTCATTTATGTGTTTTACACCTTTACCGGTTCCGCTTTTATTATTCTGCTGGAACATCCTGCTCGTGTTTTACACCGGACCGGTTCCGCTCTTTATCATTCTGTTGGAATATCCTATCTGTGTTTTACACCGGATCCGGTTCCATCTTTATTATTCTGCTGGAACATCCCGCCGATGGTGTGAATTTCACCGACCGGTTCCGTTATTATTATTCTGTTTGAATAACTCGCATCTGTCATGAAGTACCGCATGCGTGGTGATTTCTTTTGTTATTCCATTCTTTATTATACCCATTGGTTAAAACTTTGACTTCTATACTCCATGAAATTAGTAGAATATCCTTGATATTTGCGCTTCATCCAAAGATCTTTTCATGAAATATTCTTCCGATCATTCTTGAATTTTACTCTCACTAAACAAAGATCATGTTGATAATCCGGACGTTAATAATTCATGGATTAAATAATTCTTGAACTTGTTTTATTGAATTATTATGTCATTGTCATCATCCTCATGTTATATTATGTTATCTTTGGCTTACGCATAGATGAACTCAAGATGATTATGACCGAGGATCATTCGGTATAATCACGACTTGATATAAATGATGTGACAAAAGTCCTCGGTGGCACCTGTAATGCAAAGATGATGGATAGTTTTTGGTATGATTATGACCGGGGGTGATTTATAGATAGTCGCTGACCATTGATAATTTGATGAAAATCCTTGGCCGTGGTAGTACAGGGATGATTAGATGTGGTGGTTTATTTATTAAGTCGAGTCTCAAATGATAAAATTGATGAAAACTTTTTAAAACCTAAAAGATAGTAGACTTTATTCTCTACTTGACTCTTTTAATGGATTGCTTATTCATTGCAGCTTAAACCGGTTTGTCTATTGTATTTTATCGCTTAACACCGTTGAAGGCTAATGATAATTTTATTTGCATTATCTTAGTCATAATATTTCTTCTTGGGCTAGTTGAGCTCACCTTTTCTTTCACCGTTATTCTCTTGAGAAATGAGAACATACCGAGACGAGTCTGGGAGCAAGTAATGGTCCGGAGGATAGCTTTAGTAGTCCTCACTATTCTACGTGAAATAAAGTGTGATAATAGTTGTAATGAGGACTCCTTTTGAGTTTGTATAATATCTAGTAGACAATATTTGTATTCAAACTCACGCTTTATGTCGTATTATACCTACTTGTTATATTAGTAAGTTGTATTTGAATTTATGTACCATGTAAGTGGCGACCCAAGATGGAGTTACGTTATACCTAATTTTGGGGGCGTCACAGAATACTTTTATAAAGTTATCTGTTTTATTAGACAATAATTAGAATATATTATATTTTATTATGCATAGTGTTTGTATAATACCTGCATAGTGTTTGTGTAGTAAAATTTTTTTATATAAAATAGAATACTTTTATAAAGTTATTCGTTTTATTAGATTATAAATAGAATATATTATATTTATTGTAAACCAATCTGACCGTCCGCTTTAAAAGTAAATCAATCTGCACTGCTTCATGGATTGGTTACTTATTCACCCATTCTTCTATAAATAGAAGCTCATTCCTTCATTATTTCTTACGAATTCATTGAAACTCTAAAGAGAGAAACTGTAGAGAGAATTCTTCTTCTATAATCTTGAGTCTTTTTCTTTAGCGTTTAAGAAAGTTTTGAGCGTAGTGCAAGTTTCTTCAAGTATATCACCGCCTCTACCGTTGAGTACTTTTCTTTATAAGGTAAGGGATATTTTTATTTTCATATTCATGAAGAGAAATTACATTATTCCAAT
Organism: Panax quinquefolius; assembly: GCA_020205615.1. Lineage (NCBI taxonomy): Eukaryota > Viridiplantae > Streptophyta > Magnoliopsida > Apiales > Araliaceae > Panax > Panax quinquefolius. The sequence goes on along the minus strand of CM035173.1, from coordinate 8,381,180 downwards.
CTTTATTATTCATTTGAATAATACGTATCTGCATGCCACCTATATCTTGGTGAAATTCTTCATTATTCCATTATTTATTATTCTGCTGGAATAACTTGTTTATGCGAAGTACCGCATACATGGTGAAATTCTGTTGTTATTCCATTCTTTATTATTCTGTTGAAATATCTTGTCTGTGTTTTTTACGCCAGACCTAGTTCCGTTATTTATTATTATGTTGGAATAACCTGTCTATGTGAAGTACCGCATGCATGCTGATTTATGTTGTTATTCCATTCTTTATTATTCAGTTGGAATATCCTGCTTGGTCATGCGACATTACGCGACACAGTTTCGTTATTTATTGTTACGTTGGAATAACATGTCTACATGTAAGTCTGCATGCGTGGTGATTTCTTTTGTTATTCCATTATTTATTATACTCATTTGTTAAAGTTTTGACTTCTATACTCCATAAAATTAGTGGAATATCTTTGATATTTGCGCTTCATCCAGTATCTTTCATGAAAATATTCTTCTGAGCATTCTTAAATTTTACTCTACAAAGAAGTATCATGTTGACAATTTGGACATTATTAGTTCCTGAATAAATTAATTCTTGAACTTGTTTTATTGAATTCTTATATCATTGTCATCATCCTCATGTTTATATTTTGTTGAAAGTCATCCGTGATTCAGAGTGCATAGATGGACTTGGTATGATTATGACTGCGAATTATTCGATTATAATCATGGTAGTAATGTTACAAATGATGTGGTAAAAGTCATCATTGGCCCATAGTGCGTTGATGGACGATTGTTGGCATGATCATGACCATTGATGAATACACGAATATCTTTGGCGTAGTCATGAATAATTTGTGGTTGTTATACTAATGAATATCCTTGTCAGCAGTAGAAAGGGGATGATGTGGTTTTATTTATTAAAATTTAGTCTTAGCGATAAAAGTGATGAAAAACCTTTTAAATCATAAAAGATAGTAGATTTTATTTTTACTTGACTCTTTTAATGGATTGTTTGTTCACCGCAGCTTAAACTTGATGTCTATTATATTTTATCGGTTTAACATTGTTGAAGACTAATGATAATTTATTCTGCATTATCTTGAGTCATAATATTTCTTCTTGGCCAAATTGAGTTCACCCTTTCTTTCATTCGTTTTCTCTGCGAATGAGAACGAGCGTGGCATCAGACTAGTCGGAAAAGCGGAGTGACGGTCCGGATGATAGTATAGTAGTCCCCACTATTACATTAAATAGTGTGACAATAAATGTAATGAGGACTTATTCGAGTGTGATATTATACAGAAGATAATATTTGTATTAAAACTCTCAATTTCTCTTGTTGTATATTAAAGATTGTATTTGTATTCTGTACAATATATTTGACGACTCAAAATAGGTGATGTATACCTATTTTGGGGGCGTCACAATTTTAGTACCATTATTAATAATTTTGAATCTGAGGTTGCTCATTGTTTCTCTTTGTAATTTTAGCCTTCTGTTAGAAAACAGCACAACGCGGGATACAAACACAAGGTATCGCGTCTGTCTTATGTCTGTCTTTTTTTGAAGTTATAGCGCATCATATCATAATGAGGTTTCCTACTTGTTTACTCTGCAGGCAAATATGGGGATGATGGGTTATAATGAATGCTTCTTGCAGGAGGTTACTTCTGTTCTTGTATCCGATGGAGTCTCCAGTAACTTCTATTCTTGTTTCCTGGAGCAATTTGATTTCTTAATGCAGAGTTATTTTGTCTTTTCAAAATTTGATTATTTTTTTTATTTTTACATTGACATAAATGTTTCTTTTCATGATCAAATTTATTTCTAGTTTTTACAGTGTTATGTAACATGTTCATTTATATTTATATTGAAAAGTGAATTTGAGATGCATATATGGATAGTTTGGTATATATTTTGTGGATGTAGTAATTTGAAATTATAAACGAATAGTATTATTGGGATGTATTTTGAATGGTTGATACATTTTGGCTTTAAATTTAAATGAGAATTTAGACTTTTTAGCTATATATCATGGCGTTAAGCATATTGCGAGGTGATTTAGTAATGTGAGGTGAACCAAATTTTTTTTTTAATCTACAACATTTTAAAACGTTGTGTAAATGTGCCTAAACGTTGTCTGATATACTAAACAACATTTTTATTCAAAAAACGTTGTGGAATCATACCTTCTACAACGTTTTTAAGCATCTCGCTAATTTTGATAAACAAATCTATAACGCTTTTTCCTAAAAACGCGTTGTGTAATATCTTAACTATAACGTTTTAAAAACGTTGTGTAAGGGTGTCAAATAGATGACACACTTAACCACGACGTTTTTCTGACTGAAACCACAATGTTTTTTTCGCGTTGTCTATTTAATGTTTTGTAATAGTGAAGGTTAAACTTTTTTTACAACGTTTTTATTATTGATCGATCCCTTATATATATATATATATAATTTCTGACATACTAATACATACAGTATGTGGCATATTGTGCTAGCTATCTACCTCAACAAGAAGCTCTACGTTTCTGCAATTTGTTGGCTGGTTGGGCCTAAGTAGCCTGCACCCTCTTAATTTTAAACGTAATCTTCCTGTGTATAGGGTAAATAAATACAGCAGTAAAAAGTTGAAAAGAAGAAAAATACTATATATATATATATATATATATATATATATATATATGAGAATAGAACAGAGCTAGAGAAAGCGAAGTAAAAAAGTACTGCTACTTGGAATAAAAAAAACTATTGTCACCGGCATGATCCGGGTAATTAGTCAGTACTTTGAATTGAGAATTAAACTTGAGGCTGACAAAAGTAAAAAACAAGAATCATCAGCCCTACTAACCTTTTATCTCACGTTTTAACACTATAATTGTGATGAATAGTACTTACCAGTCCAATAAAGAACTAGAGATTTGTAGGGTTGCTTTGGTTAATTTTTCATATGAATAATGACCCTACAAATAAACCAACAAGTACAAACAAGCTCATTTCCATTGTCTCCTCTAGTGCACCTCTCCTACCCTTTCACTTTGGTAACTAGAGTTTTATTTATTTATTCGGTCAAGTCAATATATCTATGGGCACACACACACACACACACACATATATATATATATATATATATTCTCTCTCTTTTACTCGATTCAATTTTGTTTGTGCATGAATGAAGTACTATATATGTATGTATGTATGCATGCATGTATTGCTTTGACTTTGAGCATGGAAAGAAGCTTTATAGAGAGAAGGATTTTTTTTTGGGACACTTTTGGTGGTCACACGCATGGCTATACTTTGGTCCCCGTGTTCTCTTTTAATATCTTTTTAAGGCTCCTTTCTTTCTTCTGTATTTTTCTAGTTTGTTTTTTTAGTTATTTTAATAGTATTTTTCAAATCACTCTTATAGTCTTATTCAAAAATTGATCATAACTAGCTGCACCCCCACTACCGTAAACCACGAGAAGAAGTAAAAACTTTTCTTGGTGGGGTGGGGTGGGGTGGGGGTGGGGTGGGGTTTATCATGACCTCACTCCCACGTAGCCTTGACGTTTGTTGTATTACTCCTTATTAGTTTATTTATTTTTTGTTTGTGAATACATACATACATACATATATATATATATATATATTTTGGAGTATTAATATTAACACAATTGAGCCGCTGCTACCTAGCAATTGAGAAGTGCTTTTAGCATAATTTCCATGATCAGTAATATTTAATTTAGTACTACCCACTCAATTCCACTTGCCCTCTTTCAGCACTTTTTCACATAGTATAAAATTAAGAACTAATAATATTACGTTTGGATTGGAATAATGAGGGTGAGAATAAAATAACTCATTCATATGAAATAAAAAAAATTGTGTTTGATTGCGATTGAAATGAAAAAAATTATGTTTAACTGAGGGAGCACATATAGAATAACTTATTCCAACTAAAATAGAATGAATCATTACACTGTTCATTCAATTCCTTCTATCCAAACGCAACGTAAATGAAGCTTTATTATTAATTGATACCCCATGCATGGCCCATCGAGTAGGCAGAAGAAGAAAAAAAAAAAAAAGGAAAACAAGGAGATTAGTAGTATTATATTTCTCATAGTTATATATTCGTGCATGTATTTGAGATCTTCAGACTTAAAAAGATTATTAAATAAAATGACCCGAGAAATAATTAACTCTTTAAAATGAATATTCTTTTCATACGATCGGGCTTAATAATTTTTTAGTGCTAGAAATAAATATTCAATGTAGTTTTGCTTCAATGACAATTAACCTATACAATAATATCATTCAAACTTTCACAGTAGTGCAAGATGAGAAGATAGTGCGGACAAAAATCTTGATGTTTAATTGTAATATTCATATATAATAAGAGAAGTGGTCCATAATTATTTTAAGAATTAATACATATATACATACTCACAAACAAGTAGCAATTTATATGATCGATCGAGCATGTGGAATATTTTAATTTAATTAGATTCTGCTGAGCCTTCTCAGAAAGGGCTCCGATCCAAAGTGAAAGAAATACTTGGAAATTAATTAAGAGAAAATGACATTTTCACATATATATAATTTTGATATTTTTATTCACATAAAGGTGAGAAGCACTCTATTCTCATATGAGAGAAAATTATAGAAAAATATCAAAATTAATGTAAAAATAATGATCACCTTAATTAAGTGATAGTATATAATCTCTAGACGTACAGAACAGAAGCTTGATCCTACCTACCTTGATGAGCTTCTTCTAGCTAGCTTCAACTTTTTAGGCTTTTTAATTAATTAGCCTTTGCCTAAAGCAAGAAATTAAAGATTACCTTCTTTATCTTATAGTTGCATATATTAAATATATAAATTTGCACTCCACAATCTTTGCTATCCCCAGAAACTACAGTCACAGATGGAGCAGCAATGTCAACTTTCCAATTAGCAGGCCGTTTCTTATGATCTAGCTTTCTGAACATTGTTGGATGCTAGAATCTAGAGGACTTCTTTTGAGGGCAGTGGCAAGGGAAGAACCATCACGTGCAGGGGAACCATTAGCCAAGCTATAATTCTTCCTCACTTGAGGAGCTCCAGAGCTAATGGTATGCGAAGTTTTTGAGCATCCATCAGTAGCAACTTCTGTCCATTGTACATGAGAAATAAAATAATTTCAGAAAAGCCAATTGGGGATGTACCGTCCTTCACATTATCAATCTGAAATGACAGTCAAAATCTAACATCTGGATATAATCAATTTTGTCGGTCATCTCAAATAATACTGCATAATGATTAATTATGTTGCCAAATGTGCAATTCCTTTTCTGAGGGTAACGGATAACAAAAATATTTGAACTTGAAAATAGATCAAACAATATGAAATCTTTCTTTTTCAAACACTATGAAATATTTTTCTCTTATGTATTTAGCTTTTTCATCAAGACAGATATATTATGAGGAAAACAATATCATACCTTTAGAAGAAGATTGAGATTCACCAGGTAGTGAGACCTCATCGGATACATCTGGAATTTCTCTCCAAGCTTCCACCATCTGATTCATGGTCTCCCTCGCTACCTTTACCTACACAATTACCAACACTTAATCCACATTACATCTACCTAATCCAATTTATCTAGATCTACATATCTTATATCTGAATACACATTGCATCTTTTTGCAACTCTAAATAAAAATAAGAAGTATCAAACTATTGATCTATTTAAATTTAATTTAATAGAAATTACAAATCTAAATATTTTGAGACAGCAATCAAACAATAAAACTACTTAATAATTGAATTAACATGAAACCGAACCTTATCGAATCGTTTGGTTTCAAATGTCTTCAAACAGGAAGCCTTATACTCAGGCAACTCATTTCTCTCGACCACTGCCAATTTGGCCAAAGCCTCCGCAGCTGCCTTCCTCGCCGCCCAGTCATCACTACTCACATACTCAACCAAACACTTGACCAAATTCCTCAATGCCTGCTGATTCAAAGCGCCTTCAGTTCCAATCACACTACCAAAAACAGTCAACAGTGCTGCCTTCGCTTTAAAACTCCGAGACCTCAATAATTTCTCCAGCCTCGGCAGCAGTCTCTTCAGAAACACCGGCTCCGGATCCGGAGATCCGTCAATTGCCGCGGCCAAACACAAAGCCGCGCCGATCTGAGAATTCATGTCCTGTTCGGTCACCAAAGCATCAACTAATGGTTTAGCAATCGATGTGAAGGGGGGTTTAGTGATGTGAAGGGGGTTTTGTAATCCATACAACAGGAGTCAAATAAGAAAGGATAAAATTTAAATAAATTAGTCAAACAACTTTGTAGATGTACCAAGATGGAGGTTTACAGTTACCAAGGAAAGACTGAGAGACAGAGAGATCCCGTTATTCAATTAGAGAAAGAGCATACCATTCCAGTAGATATTGGAATAAACAGTGATAAAGATAAAACATAACGGGCATTAGATAACACTTATCTTATCTCTTTAGAGTTGTTTAGTTTGTTACAAAGCCTATAACACTATAAATACAATAGAAAGCAGCAGTAAGAAGAATGCTTTGAAAGCATCTTTTTTGTTTAGCCTTTTTATGGTATCAAAGCTTTCGACCAACGTCACAATGACTACTTCCTCATCCCTTTCAACCCCTTCCTCACTCCCTTTTTCTGTCAACCTCAACAAACCACCGTCTCTTTTCACCAATTCAGTTCCTATAAAATTGGAACGTGGAAATTACTTACTATGGCGATCCCAACTTCTTCCATTGCTTCGTGGTTATGATCTTGAAGAATTCATCACCGGAAAATCCACTTGCCCTCCTGAGTGGATTCCAGCACCTCCTCCAACCACCGAGCAAACTACGGATCCAAACTCCTCAACTCCTACGGCAGAAACAATTTTAAACCCCGAATTTTTTCAATGGCGTAGACAAGATCAACTTCTTCTTAGCTAGATTTTATCCTCCCTCAGCGAATCTATTCTCGTTAATGTCATTAACTGTACCACCGCTCATGAAGCCTGGTCCACTCTTGAGCGCATGTATGCATCTCAATCTCGTGCAAGAATCATACAGCTCCGTTATCAACTACAAACACACAAAAAAAGGTTCACTCTCTATCACTGATTATTTTCAGAAAATGAAATCTATTGCCGATAATTTAGCCATTGCACCCACGGTGTCGATGATCAAGATCTTATTCTCTACATCCTTGCTTGGCCTTGTAATGCGAATACGACTCATTTGTAGTCTCTCGCCACTACACGTCATGAGATCCACTTAGCCTTGATGATTTGCATGGTTTTTCTTACTCATGAATCACGCGTTGAATGTGAGATAAGTACCATGGATGTATTGTTACCTCAAGTTAATCTTACTTCTCGTAATCACCGAGGTTCCTTCTCCAAGTCGAATACTCAAATTTCACGGATATGATAACAATACTCGCTCATACTCCTCATCAACCACTGAGGAGGATCCACTTCACGTAATAGAGGCGAGAGGACGAACTCTCGGGTTTTTCGCAATCCCAACATAAGTCCTCGTTTTGGTTCAGCTCGGATTCAATGTCAGATTTGTGAAAAAAATGGTCACAGTGCCCTTAAATGTTATTCACGTTTTGACCATAACTACACAAGTGATGCATCCCACCTTGCAATGTTATCAAATTCATCATCTACCTACGACCCAGCATGGTACCCCAACTCTGGCGCAACCACTCATGTTACCAATGAATTGGAAAATCATCGATTCACTCGGACTATTACGCAATGATCAAGTTCGCATGGGTAATGGTCCAGGTTTGAATATCTTGCATATTGGTTCCTCTCATCTTAAAACTAATACGCATCCATTATTTCTGCAAAATATTCTCCATGTTCCTTCTATCTCAAAAAATTTAATTAGTGTATCTCAATTATGTTATGATAATAATGTCTCCGTTGAATTTCACCCTCTTGTTTGTCTTGTTAAGGATCTCTGCTCGGGAAAGGTCCTACTCCGCGAGAGACTCACTAACGGGCTCTACGCTTTCCCTCATAATACAGTTCTTCCCAATTCTTCTGCAAATAAAACCAACCAAGTATTCCTTGGCGAACGAGTCTCTCTTGACATTTGGCATGCATGACTTGGACACCCCTCTTCAAAGGTTCTAAATAAGGTGGTCTCCTCCCATTCACTCCCCGCATGTGGCTCAAAGTCTTCATCCCTGTGTTGTCCTTGTCAGCTTGGCAAAAGTCATCGGCTCCACCTTCTATCTACTCATTCTATGACTAGATTTCCTCTGGAATTAATTCATTCTGATAATTGGGGTTGTTCCCCAATTTTATCAAATAATGGTTATAAATATTATGTCTCATTTGTTGATTACTATTCAAAGTACACATGGATTTTTCTGTTTAGTTCTAAATCGGATGTACTATAAATCTTTCAAAATTTTCAAGCTCGCGTTGAACGTCTTTTTAATACAAAAATAAAAAATCTCCAAACCGACTGGGGAGGTGAATATCGTTTATTCCTCCGTCTGCTTTCAAAACAAGGAATTTATCATCGTGTTTCTTGTCCACATACACCGGAACAAAATGGTTCGGCTGAACGCAAACACCGTCACATAATTGAGGCTGGTCTCACACTTTTAGCCAATGCTTCAATGCCTCAAAAGTTTTGGGATGAGGCATTCACCACTGCAGTCTTTCTAATCAACCAGTTGCCCACTCCTGTTTTACAAAATAAGTCTCCGTGGGAAATGCTTTTTCACACACAACCAAATTACTCGCTTCTAAAAGTTTTTGGTTGTGCTTGTTATCCGTACTTACGACCTTACAACTCTCACAAACTTATGTTCCGTTCATCTCAATGTGTTTTTCTCGGGTATCAAGAAAATCAAAAAGGTTACAAGTGTTTTAATCCCTCCACCGGAAAAATTATTGTTGCTCGTCATGTTCAATTTGATGAGTTACTGTTTCCTTTTGTCACCTTACAATCATCGGTTGTGTCCCCTTTATCAAATGTGTCCGTGCCGTGCATCCCTCCTCCACCATCTATATTTCCATCTATCCATTCCATGCCCATAACTCCCGACAGTTCCCTGACCACTCCTTCTAAGTCCTTACTCATTCCATCAAATAATTATGCTCAACCTTCTTCATCACCCTCGCATACTAATTCGTCTTCTCCACAAGCACCAATCACCATTCCCCCATTACACCAAGGGCAGCAGCCAAACTCTTCTTCTCCATCTTCTAGCAGCTCCTCACATCAGCCTACCTTATCTCACTCCCTTAATGTCCATCCTATGCAAACTCGTTCTAAAACAAAACATAACACCATTCTACAAACAGAATTGTCCTCGCTGCCCATCGAACCTACTTGTTATTCTCAAGCCAAAATGTCTTCAAATTGGCGAAATGCTATGACTGATGAATACAATGCTCTCCTCCGCAATGGAACTTGGTCCCTAGTCCCACCTTCCCAACATCAAAATATTGTCGGTTGTCAATGGGTATACCGAGTGAAACAAAACGCAGATGGTTCCTTAGCTAGGTTTAAAGCACGTTTGGTTGCGAAGGGGTATCATCAACAACCGGGTATTGACTATGGAGAAACTTTCAGTCCCGTCGTCAAAGCCACCACACTTCGCACTGTCTTGGCTCTTGCTGTTTCTTATTCTTGGTCACTTCACCAATTAGATGTCAATAATGCCTTCTTAAATGGGACATTGCATGAGGATGTTTACATGGTTCAACCACAAGGCTTTATTGATCCCGAACGACCACAATATGTGTGCAAGCTACACAAGGCACTCTACGGTCTTAAGCAATCACCTCGAGCATGGTTCTATGAATTACATTCGGCACTAATAGTCATGGATTTTGTCCATTCTACTGCAGACCCATCACTATTTATTCGAGTTCGCTCGACTTCAATCATCATATTATTGGTCTACGTTGATGATATCATAATTACTGGAAATTCTGCAGCTTCTGTTAATACCATTATTCATGGCTTAAGTTCGAGGTTTAGTCTCAAAGATCTTGGTCCATTACATTATTTTCTTGGTGTTGAAGTTACGCATGTATGTAATGGTTTGTTACTTACCCAGGCCAAGTATATCCGGGATCTTCTTTCTCGCACCATTATGGCTGGTGCCAAATCCGTAGGATCTCCAATGGCTACCACTCCTCCTTTATCTCGCAAAGATGGGGATCCCTTTCCGGATACAACACTTTATCGTAGCATTGTTGGGGCGTTACAATATCTGCAATTCATAAGACCTGACATCGCGTACTCTGTTAACAAAGTAGCTCAATTCATGCACACTCCAACTTCTTTACATTGGAAAGCTGTTAAACGAATACTAGGGTATCTTTGTGGCACTTCTGCCCATGGCCTTCTTATTTAACCCTCCAAGTCATTCCAGTTAAATGCCTTCTCTGATACGGATTGGGCTGGATGCCCTGATGATCGACGATCCACTAGTGGTTTTTGTATATTTTTGGGACCAAACTTACTTTCTTGGCAATCCAAAAACAACATGTGGTTGCACGTAGTAGCACTGAAGCGGAATTATGTAGCCTAGCCCATTCAACGGCTGAACTAACATGGCTCCAACGGCTACTTCGACAACTTAATGTTCCATCTCTTCGACCTCCAACTCTTTGGTGTGATAATTTAAGTACAACATATCTTACCATTAATCCGGTTTTTCATGCACGCACCAAGCATATTGAAATTGATTTCCATTACATCCGGGAAAAAGTATGTCAAGGAGCATTACATGTTCGTCATATTTATACAGTGGATCAACTTGCAGATGTTCTCAAAAAAGCTTTGGGAATTGGTCGTTTTCGGTTGTTACGTGACAAACTCATGGTGATTCCTTCCCCCCTTCGTTTGTGGGGGCATGATAAAGATAAAACATAACAGTCATTAGATAACACTTATCTTATCTCTTTAGAGTTGTTTAGTTTGTTATAAAGCCTATCTTGTAAATATTTTAAATGATCCATGTTCATGTATAACACTATAAATACAATAGAAAGCAGTAAGAAGAATGCTTTGAAAGCATCTTTTTTGTTTAGCCTTTTTAAACAGTAAGAACTTGTGATCATAGTTGTAATCTTTGGTCAAGAGGTCTGCAAAAAAGCAAGCAATTCTCTTAATAAACTGAGTCTGAAATTGGCAGTAAATCTCGTCCGGTGATTCCTCCCGTTAATAGATGGATAAGAAAAGATTGGGCGGCTTGAATATGGACAGAGGAAAGGAGAGGAAGGGCTGTAGAAAACTGTGACGCCCCCAAAATAGGTATACACAACACCCATTCTGAGTCGCCAAATACATGGTACAAGAAGCAAACTACAACTTCAATAATACAAATGTCGTGTGAAATACGACAATATATACTGTGAGTTTAAATACAAATATTATCTTCTAGATAATATCTATACTCAAATAAATCCTCATCACATTTAAAATAAAATTTAGCACATTTTTTCACCAACCACAAGTGGGGCCCACTCAATTCTAGAATTTTCCACCAAAATCAATTATAAACCTAATTTCCGAATCCGACACCTCTTAAAATTCACAACAAATCATTCGTGCATTTTTAACGGTTCAAAATTTGTGGACATATACTCAACTTATGTATGTATAACATACCCAAAAATTACCACAATCCAACTCGGCTTGATTAAAAATTATAACCCCGCAATATATCTCAAAACCCCTGATTTGATTTTTAACACCTCCAATCCGATAAAATACTGATAAAACACCTCAACATTAATTCCTTCATTAATAACCACATAAATAAATCCATCATTTATATTCATATAAAATAAATATTTCCTTATCATATGAATCAATAATTAATTATTCACAAATAATATTACGAATCACAATTATGATAACCAGTAGCTCCTGTGAAGGGGGGCTTTCCAATAAGGATCTCTCCTCATCAAGGCCGCAATTGATTAGGTGACCAAACCTCTCCTTGACGAACTTTCTAGACATTGCCAATAATGTTATCTAATAATATTATTCAAATAATATGAATTATTGATCCGATAATGGGAAATATCATGCGATGACAATTATTGAAACAATAATAATATAAAATACCAACGCAAAGAATTATTGAATCAATAAAATAAAATATTGAGCGAAGAATTCATCGTGAAAAATTATTGAGTAGTGCCATCTTACGTAAGGATCAATAATTCAACAATCTTTGTGCAATACTGTAATGCCATCTTTATGCGACCACGCCAGACATCGTATTTTTTAACCACCGGGTATTCCAACAGTCTTAATTGGAATAACTACTACCAAGTTATTTTTAACCAACTTATATTTGTCGTTTTCCTCATCCAATCGCTTTCCGTTATGGGGCCCACATATGGGTCATACCGTCGCATTTAATATTCCCCAAGCGATCTGAATATTCTACGACCAAACGAATATTCCCCACAAAAATGAATATTTTATAACCACTTGCTTATTTTGAAATATTTACGCATTTTACCCATAACTAACCACATTAATCAAATCCACCCTTACTATTTCAAAATAATAAATAAAGGAAATTCCTTTTATTTAAAAAATTTCTGGTCTTACAAAAACCCTCACCTTTCAATTGAAGACGTCTCCAGTGGCAATGAGAGGAATCGCCGGTCTTTCTCCGTGACTAAGAGATCAAACCAACTGATTGATTACTGATGAAGAGATGGGATTTATATAGTAGGAGGAGATGTAGAGATGGGTAGATGTCCTTAGTTGATTGACACTAAGAATAGAGGAAGAGATGATTGGGACGGATCGTTGCTGAGGATGATTATGATTTATGAGGAAGAGGAAGAGGAAGAGGAAGAGGAAGAGATTAGCCTAACTCGGTAAATAACTCGGTAAAATCGAAAGAAATTGGCTCAAATTGATTAAGAGTTTCTAAATTGAATTGTCTAGGATCGTTTTTGTTGTCTTTATATATATATATATATATATATATATATATATATATATATATATATATAGAGAGAGAGAGAGAGAGAGAGCAAGGATCAAGAGCATTCCTCTTAAATAGCATTCTTCCTTAAATAGCATTCCTTTATTAAAACTACGTCGTTTTGGAGTCTTTTTTAAAAAACAAGTGGGGCCGTGGGTGGCATTTTTGTAAATAAAAAGAAAATAAGTGGGACCACTCTCTTTTAAAAGACTCCAAAACGACGTAGTTTTAATAAAGGAGTGTTATTTAAGGAGGAATGCTATTTAAGGAATGCTTCTTGATCTCTTTATATATATATATATATATATATATATATATATATATATTCTAATCAAGAGTATTCTCCTTAAAAAGCATTCCTCCTTAAATAGCATTCTTGCATTAAAACTACGTCGTTTTGGAGAATGCGCGGAGTGACATTTTTGTAAATAAATCTCCAAAACGACGTAGTTTTAATGCAAGAATGCTATTTAAGGAGGAATGTTTTTAAGGAGAATGCTCTTGATATGTATCAGATATATATATATATATATATATATATATATATATATATATATATATAGTCCGTCGCTAAAGACGATTAACGGACCATCTGTTTGTGGCGCCCCAAAATAGGTATACATCACCTATTCGAGAAGTCACAAATACATGGTATGTAATACAAATACAATCTTAAATATACAACATGAAATGTGAGTTTTAATACAAATATTATCTTCTAAACAGTATTAAAACTCAAAATAAATTCTCAATACATTTATTAACACACTATTTCATAGAATAGTGAGGACTACTAATGCTATCATCTGGACCGTCACTCCGTTCCCCGACTAGTTCCTGCTACGTTCTCATTTCCTGAAGAGAACAATGAAAGCAAAAAGGTGAGCTCAACTAGCCCAGTAAGAAATATTATGACTAAGATAATGCAGAATAAATTATCATTAGCCTTCAACAGTATTAAACTGATATAATATAACAAACATCAAGTTTAACTGAAGCGGAATAAGCAATTCATTAAAAGAGTCAAGTAGAGAATAAAATCTACTATCTTCTATAATTTAAAAAGTTTTTCATCACTTTTATTGCTGGTGTGACGCCCCCAAAATTAGGTATACGTCACCCATCTTGGGTCGCCACTTACATGGTACATAAATTCAAATACAACTTACTAACCTAAGCGTAGGTATACAATACAATATAAACCGTGAGTTTGAATACAAATATTGTCTACTAGATATTATACAAACTCAAAAGGAGTCCTCATTACAACTATTATCACACTATTTCACGAATAGTGAGGACTACTAATGCTATCCTCTGGACCATTACTCCGCTCCCCGACTGTCCCCAACTTATGTTCTCATTTCACGAAGAGCGGTGAAAGAAAGGGTGAGCTCAACTAGCCCAAGAAGAAATATTATGACTAAGATAATGCGAATAAATTATCATTAGCCTTCAACGATGTTAAACCGATAAAATACAATAGACAACCAGGTTTAATCTGCGGAATATCTGATCCATTAAAAGAGTCAAGTAGAGAATAAAATCTACTATCTTTTAGGTTTTAAAAGGTTTTCATCAATTTTTTATCACTTTGAGACTCGACTTTAATAAATAAACCACCACATCTAATCATCCTCACATTACGGCCAAGGATTTTCATCAAATTATCAATGGTCAAGCGACTATACCGAATCACCCCGGTCATAATCATACCAAAAACTATCCATCATCGTTGCATTACAATGCCAATCGAGGACTTTTATCACATCATTTATAACAAGCCATGATTATCTTAGAATGATCCTCGGTCATAATCATACTAAGTTTATCTATGCACGTAAGCCAAAGATAACATAATATATCATGAGGATGATGACAATGACATAATAATTCAATAAAACAAGTTCAAGAATTATTTTATCCAGAATTATTAACGTCCCAAATTGTCAACAAGATAATGTTTTGTAGAGTAAAATTCAAGAATGATCGGAAGAATATTTCCATGAAAAGATCTTTGGATGAAACGCAAATATCAAGGATATTCTACTAATTTCATGGAGTATAGAAGTCAAAGTTTTAACCAATTTGGGTATAATAAAGAATGGAATAACAAAAGAAATCACCATGCATGCGGTGCCGCGCATGAAACGGAGTTATTCAGCGAGAATAATAATAAGCGGAACCGGTCGGTGAAATTCACACCGAAGCAAGATGATCCAACGTAATAATAAATGCTTTGATAATAAACAATGGAACCAATTCAGGTGTAAAACACACGAGACAGGATATTCCAAATGTAATAATAAATGCGGAATAATAAACAATAGAACCAGTCCGGTGTAAAACACACGACATAAGATATTCCAACGAATAATAAAGAATGGAATAATGAAGAAGATCACCAAGTATAGGGGATTCCACAGCGTATACAAGTTATTCCAATGAATAAATGAGGATGGAATAACATAAGGATTTCACCAAGTATAGGGTATGCCATATATATACAAGGTTATGTATAGGGTATACCACTTTTTCTGAGTTATTCCAATGAATAATAATGAATGGAATAACACTAGGTTCTCTTCATGAATACAAACGAATAATATCCCTTACGGGTACAACAAATAATACCCTTTACCGTAAAAAGACACCGGATATCAAAGTAGTGAAGTACCGTAATACTTTTCTTCTTTCTCTCTATAAATTTTTCTCTCTATAGCTTCTCTCTATAATTTCTCTCTAGAGTTTCAAAGTGAATTCGTAAGAAAATAATGAAGGAATGAGCTTCTATTTATAGGAAAATAGAATGCATAAGTAATTAATCCATGAATCGGTCCAGATTGATTTACTTTAATCGACTATTCATATTTAAAGCAAAATCTTTTAAATAAAATATAATATATTCTATTTATATAAAAACATTTTACTATGCAAACACTATGCAACACTATGCAAAAACACTATGCAAAACACTATCGCAACACTATGCATAATAAAATATAATATATTCTATTTATAGAATAACTTTAATAAAGTATTCTGCTTTATATAAAAAGATGTTTCGCTTTTATTACGTTAATAATAGGAATAAAACAAAACGTCATTATCGCTATAATAATTCATATTATTAATCGATAATAATGGAATCAAACCGAGTGACTTCTCACATAAGCATCAATAATCAATACCGTGTCTACTTATGCAACCACACGTATTCTCGTACTTTTTACTACCGAGTAGTTCAACAAGATCAACGGTAAAACTTCCGCCGTTATTTCAATAAAATATTTTTGTCGTTTTCAATCCGATAATAATTACATTAGGGGGTCCACAAATGATTGAGTAGTTGTCTGAATATTCCCTGCTAAACCGAATATTCCCAGGCCAATCGAATATAATATAACCACTTGCATACTTTGCAAAATTTATAAATACTACCCACAACTATAATATTATCTCAAATTCACACCATAATATTAAAAATTATTTCAACAAAATTTAAATCTTTATTGATAAAATGGGGTCTCACAATCTCCCTCCTTATGGAATTTAAGCCCTCGAAATTAGGGTGCGATACACTAGTATGATAAAGAGGTGAGGATACCTTGAATACCTTTATCGTTAAAAATATTAAATTCATCTTCGCAATCCGCCAAAGATATTTATTAACAACTCATCTTTGCACTACTGGCCAAAGATATACAAGCTGTAAAACCAATAATCTTTGAGGCAGACTTTAATAATAGTATCACGACCACAAATTATCCATGCACCAATCGCCAAGGATATTCGTGTTTTCAATTACTACCATGATTATCTTAGAATAATCCTTTGTCATTAATCATACCAAGTCTATCAATGCACTACTAAAAGATGACTTTTACCACATCCATGAATTAATATTTCATTCTTTGAGACTCACTTCAATAATTAATTCATATCATCGAATCATCCACCTTGCACTACGGCCCAGGATATTCATTAGTATCACGACCACGAATTATCCATGCACTACGACCAAAGATAATCGTGTATTCATTAAGTATCACGACCACAAATTATCCATGCACTACGGCCAAAGATAATCGTGTATTCATTAGTATCACGACCACAAATTATCCATGCACTACTGCCAAAGATAATCGTGTATTCATTAAGTATCACGACCACAAATTATCCATGCACTACTACGGCGAAAGATAATCGTGTATTCATTAAGTATCACGACCACGAATTATCCATGACTACTACCAAAGATAATCGTGTATTCATTAGTATCACGACCACAAATTATCCATGCACTACTACCGAAGATAATCGTGTGTTTTCAATTACGGTTATGATTATACCGAACAATCCCTGGTCATAATCATACCAAGTCCATCTATGCACTACAGGCCACAGATGACTTTCAACATAATATAAACATGAGGATAATGATATTAAGAATCAATCAAATGAGATAAAGGATAAATATTAAACATTTATAATATAATTTATCCGAGATTCAATAATATCCCCATGTTATCAATCACTTAATAATCTCATAATCTAATTTCATTAATATTATAACAATATTTTAATCACTTCTTAAATTTATAAACAATTTATCTCAATTGTTTACGCTTTACCATATAATGCATTTAATCATTCAAAAATGCCATACTCATAAGATATCATCACCAATTATCAAATCTCTCAAAACAAAATATGCATATACTCTATATAGGATTCTCTAGCCATAAAATCTTATTTTCAACTTTGTTACTTCACATAACATATTTAACTCATATGTTCGTAACTAAACTATTTTCATGAAAAATACCAAATCAGTCCCAAAAATATTTATTTTCTGGGATTTAGCATAATATAGTCCCATAATGAAAATATATTTTCTCTAAATTTTTAAAATTCATTTACTATTTTCAAAAATCAATTTCTAATTAATTCCTTAAGAAATTAGCTACCTCAAGTTTAACTCCAAAATTCCCAAATCTTGGCGGGACCTTACACATGTTAACGCTGAGCTTCTAGTTTAAATTTCATGGTCATGGGAGTTATAGAACTTTGGTTATAAGCGTTTTTAAATCGAAAAAACCTAAATATTGAAATAGTCATAACTTGTTCATTTTAAGTCGAGAATGAGCTCATTTTTGAACAGGAGGTACTTTACACCATATACCTTCATGTCCCAAAAGGCCAGAATTTTTCTCATAATTTAAGTGGCAAAACAATTTCTCTAAAATCATGGCGGCAGCTTTTTTCGGTTTTTGCAGCTTTGCACTCCTTTGCTAAAATCAGTCCACACAAAAATCTACAACACCTTTTCCAGTAATTCCACTTGGATTAGTTAGGTAACTCATAGATCTAACTCTAGGACTTCACCACACTCAAAAATTCAAAATATAATAAGAGATTTGGTCAATTGAATTTCATGTTACGCTTTTTCACCAAAATTTGATTTTTAACTCTTTGTGATTTCTAAGAAACTTTCATGTTTTCACATACTAACCAATATAACTCATCATAACACTTACTATTACCACAAATACCCATGATTTTCATTAGTCCAGTGCTTTTATTATGACTTTCATCATAAACCACGTAAACTGTTCATTTTAGTTGATGAAATATTTGAGGGTTTAAGAAATGGGTTTTGTACTGGGGTCAATACAAAATTCGATTTCACGTTCTAGGGTAGGCTAGGAAGTCTTCAAGAATACGCCAAGAAATTTATTAATGATAGAAATATCATTCAAAACTGTTACTCTCGTCCAAGACTTGGATAGTACGTCACATTAATACCAACTGTGACTTCTATCCCTTAACACAGATAGCTCCTCACAATGATACCTATCAACTTGCCATCTTCAATCCACGACGTCGCCTACGAAAAGTCCGGCGTTGCATTTCACACAAGGAAGTCAACAACGAAAGGATCGGGGCTCTTTACTTATGGCTTGATATGACAATGATTGACTTTAGTGGTTTGGTTACTTTGAATTCGCACAACAAGTTGGTTATGAATATAAAAGCTAACAACCTTATGAAAAGCATGATGAGTAGTTAACCAATTGATTCCTAAAATCACATTAAAGGCAAATATTTTCAAAAAGATAAGATCGACAATAACGTGAAAATGTTTATTTGAATCAAACAAGATTTAAAAATAGTAAGCGATAACGAAGGCTCCTACTAACGAAGTTTCAACCAATAAGTCAAAGTTTAACTTCTTGAGTCAAATTTAAGCGTTGAACACAACTAGGTGAAATAAAAGGGTGGGTAGAATCGGTATCTAACACGGTATAGACTTCGCAAGAGCTTATGATTAACTTACCCGTGATAATTTTATTCGGGTTCCTCGTCACGAGAAAAAAAACGCTCTCTCTTAAACTCTACGGCTTTGGTTTATGCAGGGATGACCTTTGGTGCCTCCATCCTAGTTGAATTTGTCTTGATGGCGACAAAATCGAGCTAAGTGACCTTCTCTTCCATAATTATAACATGCTTTGACTGGCATGGCGCGCGATTCGATGATGTGTCTCTCTCCTCGCATTTGAAGCATATGATAGGTGGTCTTTCTCCTTCCTTAACAACGGTCTTTGGTCTTTGACGTCTTTCCATCATTGTTGAATCTCCTTTTTTGAAATGTCCATTCTTATTGTTTTGGCCTCGATTACCACCGGAAGTGGTTACCATATTTAACTGTTGATTCCTCCACTCTTGTTGTCACCGCTTGATGACTACTACCGGCTTATATTATAATTTTGCCGTTGCGCTTCTCTTTTTAGTTGCGTTGACTCATTATCGCGCTCCACTAATCGAGCCCTATTTACAACATCCGAATAAAAAGCGCATTTTATGAGAAATAAGATGTTGACGTATCTCTCTCGGCTTCAAACCTCTTAAAAACATTCGCGCCATTCTCTTCTTCATTATCCACCAGTGGGGCCTTGGCCGTGATAACTCCGCAAATTTTGCCTCGTATTGCGACACGGTCATATTGTTTTGTTCCAACTTGATAAACTCCACCTCCTTCATGTGGGCGAATACTTTCGGGAAAGTATTTGTCGTTGAAACGACTCTGGAACTTCTCCCAAGATATCTTGATGACAATGAAGTTGAGTACGTTTCTGGATTCCTACCAAGATGTCATCTCCGCTTGAACATAAAGAGGCGGCAAAGGAACCTTTTGCTCCTCGAGCATCCCAAGACATCAAATATCTTGGTAATCTGCTTTATCCATGCTTCCGCCGAAGTGGTTTTGGCTCTCCCTTAAACTCCGGTGGTCCCCAGCTCCTTGAATTGTTTAGCGGTGACCATCGCGAGAGTTTTCGTGTTTCCACCTACGTTTTGAATGGCGATAATGCTTTACGCTTTGATGTTGCATGAATTCTAAAAACTCTTAAACGTCATCGTTGGTTAAATCGAATTAATCGGTGTTGTTGTTTACGGGAGGATTATCGCCATCCTGTTGCACATTGTCCTCGATTATTGATCATGGAGAATCAACGGTCTCACATGCTCCATTCTTATTCTCAACATTCTCGGATGCCATTTTCAAACACCGCCACAAAATAAGGGTTAATTGACGTACAACATATTATCACTATATCTACGTCGACCAATCAAATACCAAATAAATTTAGGTAGGTCATACTAGCGAAAAATTCCCGTCTTTCCCTCCTAGTTCTTATCTCACATCTCACCGGGGATCATATCCTAAGCTCGATACCAATACTGACTCTCTGGACACCAACTTGTGTCAACACCTCACATTGGTACCTATCGACTTGCCATCAAAGATTCGGCATCCCCTACGGAGAGTCCGGCATCGGTGCATTCCCATCAATGAAGTCACCAGGTGAGAGGCTCCTTGGATCTTCACACTTACGGCTCGATACCAACCCCGCGCCCCCTAAAATTAGGTATCGTCACCCATCTTGGGTCGCCACTTACATGGTACATAAATTCAAATACAACTTACTAACCTAACTCGTCGGTATGCAATACGACATAAATCGTGAGTTTGAATACAAATATTGTCTACTAGATATTATACAAACTCAAAAGGAGTCCTCATTACAACTATTATCACACTATTTCACGTAATAGTGAGGACTACTAATGCTATCCTCTCGACCATTACTCCGCTCCCCGACTCGTCCCAATTATGTTCTCATTTCACGAAGAGAATAGGTGAAAGAAAGGGTGAGCTCAACTAGCCCGATGAAATATTATGACTAAGATAATGCGAATAAATTATCATTAGCCTTCAACGATGTTAAACCGATAAAATACAATAGACAACCGGTTTAAGCTGCGGCGGAATATCGCGATCCATTAAAAGAGTCAAGTAGAGAATAAAATCTACTATCTTTTAGGTTTTAAAGGTTTTCATCAATTTTTTATCAATTTGAGACTCGAAATTAATAAATAAACCACCACATCTAATCATCCCCATTTTTCTGGCCAAGGATTTTCATCAAATTATCAATGGTCAAGCTGGTATTATACCGAATCACCCCCGGTCATAATCATACCAAAAACTATCCATCAACTGCATTACAGCCAATCGAGGACTTTTATCACATCATTTATAACAAGCCACGATTATATACCGAATGATCCACGGTCATAATCATACAAAGTTCATCTATCTGCGTAAGCCAAAGATAACATAATATATCATGAGGATGATGACAATGACATAATAATTCAATAAAACAAGTTCAAGAATTATTTTATCCAGAAATTAAGAACGTCCAAATTGTCAACAAGAATCTTTGTTTGTGAGAGTAAAATTCAAGAATGATCGGAAGAATATTTCCATGAAAAGATCTTTGGATGAAACGCAAATATCAAGGATATTCTACTAATTTCATGGAGTATAGAAGCCAAAGTTTTAACCAACTGGGTATAATAAAGAATGGAATAACAAAAGAAATCACCATGCATGTGGTACTTCAGATAGGACATACGACGCCCCCAAAATAGGTATACATCACCTATTACGAGTTGTCAATACATGGTACGTAAACAACTACAACTTTATTATTACAACAAGAAAAGCTGTGAGTTTAAATACAAATATTATCTTCTGACAATATCTATACTCAAATAAATCCTCATCACATTTATTGATACATTATTTTACAAAATGGTGAGGACTACTAAACAATCCTTTCTAAAACCTTCATTCCATACCTCCAGGCTAGTACTTCGCTTATATTCTCGCCTCCTAGAAGAAAAATGGAACAAAAGGAAAAGGGTGAGCTCAACTAGCCCAAGAAAGAATATTATGACTAAGATAATATACAACAAATTATCGTTAGTCTTCAATGAGGAAAAATCTAATAGAATACAATAGACAACAAATTTTAAATCAATATTCGCAGCTGAAATAATAATTCATTAGAAGAGTTAAGTAGAGAATGCAAACTACTATCTTATATGTATGAATTTAAAAGTTCATCGCTCATCTTTTATCCTGTAACATCAATCAATATACATCCGAATCAAATATTCATCTTTGCACTTCTGAGCCAAAAGATATTCATCACCGGGTCATGTTCATCTAAACACTGCTCATCTTTGCACTACTGACCAAAGATATTCTTCGTAAATCATTCATCTTTGCACTACGGGCCAAAGATATTCAATAATATCATCATTTAAGACCGAGGATGATGAAAATATTTTTTAAAGAAACGAATCCAAAGAAACAAAATGATTAAGGATTAAGGATTCGTATTTTGTTTTATCCATGTTCAAAAATACCTCAAAAATAATCATAGTGGTGTAAAATTCAAGAATGATCAAAACATGGATACAATCAAAGCTAGTATCCGAATAGATATTTTGGACAAAAAGAAGAAATTTTATTTTTCTATCGTGATAGTCATAGTATCGTGAATAGTGTCGTGAATAAGAACTCTCAGACACCAAAAGATAGAAATTCCACAAAACATCTTCACGTTTACATGAATAGTACTCGTGAATAGTAACTCGTGAATAGTAACTCATGAATAATAACTCCCGACAATGAAAAAGTTCCAAATTTGATAAAAAGTTCCAACCAATATTTCAAGATAATGATATTGAAGAAATAATATCATTTGAGAAAAAATAACATCCCTTACCTCGAAAGATTAAGACTTCTAGCGAGAATCTGTATATAGTCTTTGAAGGAACTCTTGCACCGCTAACAATACTCAAAGTATACTCAAAATACTCACAAGAATACGCTCGATAATATATAGAGAAAAGAAAACTTCAGTTTACGGTGTGATTTTCAATTCTAACCTAAGCACCTATTTATAGGAAAATGCTTAGAACACCAAAAAGCGAAAAATTTAATAAAATATTAATATATATTATAAATTTCCTTAGCCCATCTTTGAAGATCTGATTTCAACAATTAATATCACATGTTAGCCCACTTAAATGCAAAAAATGTTTTTCTTTAAAATAATAATTAAAACTTTCAAAATCAATTATTTGAGCTTGAACTTCAATAATTCACAATAAATAGCCCTTTTATCGGAAAAATTCGAATCTCGCGAGTTTTTATAGGAAATACAATTCTCTACAACTTTTCAAAAGAAATTTTTCCGAATTCCAAATGTAAATCGATCAAATCCACAAACGAGCAATTTTACGGTATAATCAAATTTCACCAATAAATGGGGTCCACCGACATGTTTAACATGTTTTAAACATTTATTGCAACAAAAATACTCTTCCTCCTCATATACTCATATATCCCACATTCATTGTAAAAATATCACCATTATTATATTATTAAAATATAATAATATATTTAAATGAATTATTTTATCAGAAAAAGATAAAATTTCAATTTTCAACAATTGTCACATTAAAAATTTTCTCCATCTATATCCACATAAAATTAATATTTTCCTCATCATATGAATCAATAATTAATTATTCACAAATAATATTACAGACTCACAATATCGACACGAGTGCGGTTCCAGGAAAGAGGGGCTTTCCAATAAGAATTTCTCCTTCTTGGCCAGCGCATTAGGTGACCAAACCTCTCCTTAGACAGAACTTTCTAGACATTGCCAATAATGTTATCTAATAATATTATTCAGATAATATGAATTATTGCTTCGATAATGAAAAATATTGTGTAATGACAATTATTGAAACAACAGCAATATAAAATATCAACGCAGCAATTATTAACTCAATAAAATATTGAACAGTAATTACTGTAACCATTATTGAGTAGTGCCTTCACGTAAGAATCAATAATTGGTGCAATACAGTGCTTCTTGTGTTTTAAACCACCAATTTAGTATTTTAACAAGATTAATTGATGAATAACTACTGTAGTTATTTTTAACCAACTTATATTTGTCGTTTTCTTCATCCAATCGCTTTCCGTTATGGGGCCCACACATGGGTCATACTACCGTATTTAATATTCCCCGACAAGATTTAATATTCCACGACGACCAAACGAATATTCCCCAACAACAATGAATATTTTATAACCACTACTTATTTTGAAATATTTGCATGATTTTTACCCCCTAACTATCCACATTAATCACATCAACCCTTACTATTTCAAAATAATAAATAGAAAATTAAATTTCATTAATAATAAGTTGGGGTCTTACAACCTCCCTCCTTATGAAATTTCGTCCTCGAAATTGACGTCACGTACTGGTGTTTGAAAAGGTGAGGATACTTCGCTTTCATTTCCGTTTTCAATTCCCTGTGTCATTTCCTCTATAAGCATGATTCCTCCACAAAACTTTAACTTGTGGTATGACCTTTCTTGGCGTAGGACATGCTCCTTCCTATCCAAGATCTTGATAGGTACCTCCTCATCGTTAAGTCTTGGCTATTTCGTCCGGTTCTAATTCTATAACGTGGTTCGGGTCTTTCACATATTTACTGAAGTACGGATATGTGAAACACATTATGAACACGAGACATACTTGGAGGTAACGCAAGTCTATAGGCTACATTTCCTACTTCGGTCAAGAATTTGAAATGGACCAATAAATCGTGGATTGAGCTTTCTCTCTTCCCAAATCTTGTAACTCCTTCCATGGAAGCAACTCGCAACAATACATGATCCCCCTACACTAAATTTCCGTCCTTTTCGATGAAGATCCGCATAACTCTTTTATCGATCTTGTGCCGATTGTATCGTTGTCGAATCATTTGAATCTTTTTCTTAGAATATACGCGTCTTAACTCCGGGTCCCAACAATGTTGCTTCACCCACCTCATCCCAACATATTGGAGAACGACATTTTCGTCCCATATAATGCTTGAATGGAGCCACACCTATACTTGCTCGATAATCTGTTGTTGTAGAGAATTCCACCAATGGTAAATACTTATCCTAACTTCCTTTGAAGTCTAGGACACGTAGTCTTAATAGATCTTCAAGATTTTGAATAGTCCTTTCGATTGTCCATCCGTTTGGGGATGGTATGCCCAACTAAATCTCAAATCCGTGCCCATAGCTTTTTGCAAGCTAACCCAAAATCTTGAAGTGAATCTTGGGTCACGATCCGAAACTATGGATACTTGGCATGCCATGCAACCTCACAATCTCATTCACGTCATATACTAGTAAGACGTTCAAGGAATAAGTCTCCGTGATCGGCAAAGAAATGAGCGACTTGGTTAATCTATCAACAATAACCCAAATAGCATTGATGCCTTGAGAAACCGTAGGAAGACCCGTAATGAAATCCATGGTAATGTGTTCCCACTTCCATTTCGGAATCTCAAGTGGTTGCAACGGACCCTTAGGTACCGGATGCTCTCGCTTTACACGTTGACAAGTTAAACACATCGAGATAAACTTTGCAATCTCTCTCTTCATATTGTTCAACCAAAATGTATGTCAAGATCACGATACATTTTAGTACTTCCAGATGGATTGCAAATGTTGTATTGTGTGCCTCCATCATAATCTTGTACTTCAAATCGTAGTCGTTAGGAACACAAAGTCTAGAGTGGACTCAAGTATTCCTTCTTCATCAATTCTCGCTCCTAATAGCTCCTTCTTGTACTTTCTTCTTCATACGCACGATTTCCGCCTGGCGGCTTGAGCAACCTTAACTTTTTCTATTAAAGTTGGCTCTACGCGATACTTGACATCATCGCATTCGCTCCTCGCATATGATCTTCTACTCAACGCCGCCACCACGTTCGCCTTTCCGTGATGGTATCAATAGTGTGGTCGTAGTCTTTCAATAGCTCAAGCCAACGTCATTGCCGCATGTTGAGTTCTTTTTTGAGTGAAGAAATATTTAAGGCTTTTATGGTCCGAATATATCTCCACTTTCTCCCATATAGATAAGGCCTCCATATTTTAAGCGCTAACGATCGCCGCTAACTCTAGATCATGAGTAGGATAATTCCTCTCATACTCTTTAAGTTGTCATGAGGCATAAAGCTATGACTTTCCCACGCTGCATGAGAACACATCCTAACCCTTTTATGCGAAGCATCATTGTAGATAACAAATCCATCCGAACCGGATGGTATTGTTAGAACAAAGCCAAAATAAGTCTCCTCTTAAGCTCTTGAAACTCTTCTCGATTCTTCACTCCAAACAAATTTTGTATCCTTCCGAGTTAATGAAGTTAATGGAGTAGCGATTCGAGAAAACCTTCCACGAATCTCCGATAATAACCAAATAAGCCCAAAAGCTACGATTTGATCATACCGACTTCGTTTGCTCCCAACTTTGTATTGCTTCAATCTTCACGGATCAATGATACTCCATGTTTCGTCACCACGTGCCCAAGGAATGCTACTTCCTCGCCGAACTCGCATTTCTTCAATTTGGCATATAGTTTGTTTTCACGAAGCCTTTGGAGTACCACTTCAAATGGTGCTCATGATCTTCACGACTTTTGGAATATATAAGGATGTCATCAATAAAGACAACAACGAATCGATCCAAATATTCCTTGAATACTCGGTTCATCATATCCATGAAAGAAGCGGGAGCATTAGTTAGTCCGAAAGATACGACTAAGAATTCATAATGCCCATACCGAAGTTTAAGAAGGCGCTTTGAATATCCTCGATTCCTAATCTTCAAATTGATGATATCCGAATCGAAGATCGATTTTGAAAAGAATTGTGCCTCTGCAAATCGGTCAAACAAGTCATCAATACGAGGTAGAGGATACCTATTCTTGATGGTGACATGGTTCAATTCCGATAGTCAATACAAAGTCGCATACTCCCGCCTTTCTTCTTTACAAATAAAACAAGAGCACCCCGAGGAGATGTCTTACCAGATTTAATGAAACCGATGTCCAACAATTCCTCGTAGTTGGACCTTTAACTCCCGAAGTTCAATAGAAGCCATTCGATATGGGGTTTTAGAAATGGGCTTTGTACCGTGTTCAAGATCAATAAAGAATTCAACTTCACGTTCTAGGGTAGGCGGGAAGTTCTTCTAGAAATACGTCGGAAAGTCAATAACAACAGAAATATTATTCAAATTTGATGTGTCTTTATTCAAATCCATAACATGGGCTAAGAAAGCTTGACATTCATTTTTCAATAAACGAATAACTTTATGATTAGATATGACGTTGATTGATTTTAATGGTTTAGTTGCTTGAATTGCATACAACGGTTGGTTAGAATATGAAAACTAACAACCTTACGAAAACAATCAATTTTGGCATGATGAGTAGTTAACCAATCAATCCCTAAAATCACATCAAAAGCAAGTATCTTTAAAGAGATAAGGTCAACGGGTAAGGTAATGGTGCTAACTTGAATCAAACAAGATTTATAAACAATGGATGTGATGAAAGTTTCTCCCAACGAAGTTTCCACAGATAGTCAAAGTCTAATTTCTCCCGAGTCAAGTTTAAACGTTGAGCACAAGCAGGAGAGAGATAAATGAATGGGTAGCACCAGATTGTCAGTAAGGTATAAACTTCGTAAGAATTTATAAATAAATTACCCGTGATCACCTCGTTTGGGTTCCTCGCATTTTGACCACCACAACAAACGCCTTCCCGGAATCGTTGACTTTGACTTTTCTCGGGATAGTCTTTTGAGTCACCGTCCCATTGAACTAGGTTTCGCTGCATCTGATCTCGAGCGATATGTCCTTCCTTTCCACAATTATAGCATACCTTGAATCTGTTGTGGATAGTTTGGTGATATGTCCCTCTTTCTCGCATTTATAGCAGATACGATGGGTGGTCGTTCTCCTCCCTTAGAACCAGATTCATTCACTTAGACTGCTGCGTCTTCATATGGTCGTTGTTAAATCTCCTCTTTTTAAAATCTCCTCCCGACTCGCTTCTTCGCTTTTTTACGGCCATGATTACCACCGGAGTGGTTACCATTTTTTGTCCGCTCATTTCTTTCTCCGTTTGGTTATCATTATTACTGCTGACCGCTATCTCTGCACGATCCTCGGTTATGGTCCTCATTGACCAGTTTCGTTATCTCGCTCTAATAATTGAGCCTGCTTTTACAACATCCGAATAGAGAGAAAGTTTATGAGAAATGAGATACCGACGTATCTGGGTTTCAAACCTCTAAGAAACATACGTCTGGCAATACACGCTCCTCATTCTCCACCAAATGAGGTGCAAACCTCGATAACTCGCAAAAACACACGATGTGATATTCCAAATGTAATAATAAAGAATGGAATAATGTAAGAAGATCACCAAGTATAGGGGATTCAGCATTATACAAAGTTATTCCAATGTAATAAATAAGGATGGAATAACATAAGATTTCACCAAGTATAGGGTATCTGGCATATATACAAGTTATGTATAGGGTATACCACTTTTACAAATTATTCAAATGTAATAATAATGAATGGAATAACAGAGGTTCTCTTCGTGAATACAAATCGAATAATATCCTTACGAATACAACAAATAATACCCTTACCGTAAAAGACACCGGATATCAAAGTAGTGAAGTACCGAATATTCTTCTTCTTTCTCTCTATAGCTTTCTCTCTATAATTTCTCTCTCTAGAGTTTCAAAGGAATTAGTAAGAAAATAATGAAGGAATGAGCTTCTATTTATAGGAAAATAGAATGCATAGTAATTAATCCATGAACTCATCCAGTATTGATTTACTTTAATCGATGGTCCATATTTAAAGCAAAATCTTTTAAATAAAATATAATATATTCTATTTATATAAAAAACATTTTACTATGCAAACACTATACAACACTATGCAAAACACTATGCAACACTACGCATAATAAAATATAATATATTCTATTTATGAATAACTTTAATAAAGTATTCTATTTTATATAAAAGATGTTTCGCTTTTATTACGTTAATAATACTGAATAAAACAAAACGTCATTATCGCTATAATAATTCATATTATTAATCGATAATAATGGAATCAAACCGAGTGACTTCTCACATAAGCAATAATAATCAATACCGGTGTGCTACTTATGCAACCACACGTATTCTTTCGTACTTTTTACTACCGAAAGTAGTTCAACAATGATCAACCCAGAAAACTTCCATCGTTATTTCAATAAAAAAAATTTTATGCGTTTTCTCAATCCGACAATAATTACGTCATTGGTCCACCAATGATTGAGTAGTTGTTTAATATTCCTCTCGCTAAACCGAATATTCCCAATTAATCGAATATAATATAACCACTTGCATACTTTGAAAAATTTATAAATACTACCCACAACTATAATATTATCTCAAATTCACACCATAATATTAAAATTATTTCGACAAAATTTAAATCTTTATTGATAAAATCAGGGGTCTCAAATTGGGACTCAAATTTTAATAAATAAATCACATTATCCTCAGATTTTACGGCCAAGGATATTTATTAGTATCACAACCACAAATTATCCACGCACTACGGGCCAGAGGATATTCGTATTCATCAATAGTCATGATCATGCCAACAATCGTCCATCAATGCACTACTGCAGACGATGAGGACTTTTACCACATCATTTGTAACATTATAGTTATGATTATACCCTAATAATCCTCGGTCATAATCATACCAAGTCCATCTATGCACTACAGGCCACAGATGACTTTCAATATAATATAAACATGAGAATGATGACAATGATATAAGAATTCAATAAAACAAGTTCAAGAATTAATTTATCCAGGAACCGATAACATCCAAATTGTCAACATGATACTGCTTTGTGGAGTAAAATTCAAGAATGCTCAGAAGAATATTTCCATGAAAAGATACTGGATGAATCGCAAATATCAAAGATATTCCATAAATTTCATGGAGTATAAAAGCCAAAACTTTAACCAACTGAGTATAATAAAGAATGGAATAACAAAAGAAATCACCAGGCATGCGATAATCGCATGATGCAAAAGTTATTCCAATGTATAATAATAAATAACGGATTGTGTCACGCAGAACGCATGACGCATGTGATATTCCAATGTAATAATAAATAATGGAACGAATCACGCAGAACGCACGCACGTGATATTCCAACAGAATAATAAATAATGGAACCAGTCATGCAGAACGCATGTATGTGATGTTCCAACAGAATAATAAATAATGGAACCAGTCACGCATAATCGCACGCATGTGATGTTCCAATAGAATAATAAAGAATGGAATAATGTAAGAATTTTACCACGTATGCGGATTTGCATGTATTAAAGTTATTCCAACATAATAATAAAGAATGAAATAATGTAAGAATTTCACCATGTATATGCGGTTTGGCATGGACAAAGTTATTCCAACATAATAATAAAGAATGGAATAACAGAAGTTCTATTCATAAATACAAAAGAAATAATACTCATTTCCTTAGAAGAAACTGAATATAGGAGTAGTGAAGTAGCATAATACTTTTCTTCTTTCTCTCTATACTTTCTCTCTCTAGAGTTTCAAAGAATTAAGTAAGAAATAATGAAGGAATGAACTTCTATTTATAGGAGAATGGACCTAATAAGAACTAATTCATGAACGGTCCAGATTGATTTACTTTTAAACGGACGGTCCATATTAATTTTGTGACGCCCCCAAAATAGGTATACATCACCCATTCTGAGTTGTCAATACATGGTATGTAAACAACTACAACTTTATTATTACAACAAGAAAGCATGAGTTTGAATACAAATATTATCTTCTGCAATATCTATACTCAAATAAATCCTCATCACATTTATTGATACATTATTTTACAAAATGGTGAGGACTACTAAACAATCCTTTCTAAAACCTTCATTCCATACCCCTAACTTCATCTATTATATTCTCGCCTCCCGAGAAGAAAAATGGAACAAAAAGGAAAAGGGTGAGCTCAACTAGCCCAAGAAAAGAATATTATGACTAAGATAATATACAACAAATTACCGTTAGTCTTCAACAGGGAAAAATCTAATAGAATACAATAGACAACAAATTTTAAATCAATATTCGCAATGGTAAAATAATAATTCATTAGAAGAGTTAAGTAGAGAATGCAAACTACTATCTTATATGTATGAATTTAAAAGTTCATCGTCTATCTTTTATCCTCGTAACATCAATCAATATACATCCGGAATCAAATATTCATCTTTTGCACTACAGTGCCAAAGATATTCATCGATTAGTCATGTTCATCTAAACACTGCTCATCTTTTTACTACTGCCAAAGATATTCTTCAGAATCATTCATCTTTGCACTACAGAGCCAAAGATATTCAATAATATCATCATTTAAGACTGAGGATGATGAAAAATATTTTTTTAAAGAAACGAATCCAGTGAAACAAAATGACAAGGATTAAGGATTCGTATTTTGTTTTATCCATGTTCAAAAATACCTCAAAAATAATCATAGTGGTGTAAAATTCAAGAATGATCAAAACTCCGACACCAAAAGATAGAAATTCCATAAAAAAAACATCTTCACGCTTCATGAATAGTACTCGTGAATAGTAACTCGTGAATAGTAACTCATGAATAGTAATGTCATCAATAAAGACAACAACGAACTGATCCAAATATTCCTTGAATACTCGGTTCATCATATCCATGAAAGAAGCAGGAGCATTAGTCAATCCGAAAGACATGACTAAGAATTCATAATGCCCATACCGAGTTACGAAGGCGCGCTTTGGAATATCCTCGCCTAATCTTCAAATGATGATATCCGAATCGAAGATCGATTTTGAAAAGAATTATGCCTCAGAATCGGTTTGGTCAAACAAGTCATCAATACGAGGTAGAGGATACCTATTCTTGATGGTGACATGGTTCAATTCCCGATAGTCAATACAAAAGTCGCATACTCCCGTCTTTCTTCTTTACAAATAAAACAGAGAGCACCCCAAGGAGATGTACTAGGGCCAGAATGAAACCGATGTCCAACAATTCCTCAGTAGTTGGACTTTTAACTCCTCGAAGTTCAATAGAGCCATTCGATATGGGGTTTTAGAAATGGGCTTTGTATCAGTTTCAAGATCAATAAAGAATTCAACTTCACGCTACGGGGTGAGCGGGGAAGTTCTTCTGAAATACGTCGGCCAAAGTCAATAACAACAGAATATTATTCAAATTTGGCGTGTCTTTATTCAAATCCATAACATGGGCTAAGAAAGCTTGACATCCATTTTTCAATAAACGAATAGCTTTATGATTAGATATGACAATGATTGATTTTAATGGTTTAGTTGCTCGAATTGCACAACAGGTTGGTTAGAATATGAAAACTAACAACCTTACGAAAACAATCAATTTTGGCATGATGAGTAGTTAACCAATCAATCCCTAAAATCACATCAAAAGCAAGTATCTTTAAAGAGATAAGGTCAACAGGTAAAGTAATGGTGCCAACTTGAATCAAACAAGATTTATAAGCGATTGGATGTGATGAAAGTTTCTCCTAAATCGGAGTTTCCACAGATAGGTCAAAGTCTAATTTCTCCGTAGTCAAGTTTAAACGTTGAGCACAAGCAGGAGAGATAAATGAATGGGTAACACCTTAGATCAAGTAAGGTATAAACTTCGCAAGAATTTATAAATAACTTACCCGTGATCACCTCGTTTGGGTTCCTCGCATTATGACCGATACAACAAACGCTCTTCCGGAATCGTTGACTTTTACTTTTCTCGAGACGATCTTTTGTCACCGTCCCACTGAACTAGGTTTCGCCATCGTATAATCTCGAGCGATATGTCCTTCCTTTCCATAATTATAGCATACCTTGAATGTTGTGGGCGGTTTGACCGATATGTCCCTCTTTTCCGCATTTGTAACATATGATGGGGTGGTCGTTTCTCCTCCCTTAGAACCGATTCTTCTCACGCCAAGATCGTCTTCACATGGTCATTGTTAAATCTCCTCTTTTAAAATCTCCTCCCTGACTCGCTTCTTCTATTTTCACGGCCATGATTACCACCAGAGTGGTTACCATTTTTGTCCGTCTGCTTTTCTCCATTGGTTATCATTATTTTGTTGATCGCTATCTCTCTCGTACGATCCTCGTTATGGTCCTCAACGACCGTACTCGTTATCTCGCTTCTATAATTGAGCCTGCTTACAACATCCGAATAGAGAGAAGTTTATGAGAAATGAGATACCGACGTATCTTAGGGTTTCAAACCTCTAAGAAACATACGCGTCATAATGCTTCCTCAT